>WBND01000041.1:2222384-2236470 GCA_013398595.1 Tychaedon coryphoeus | reverse complement strand
GCACCCCCAAGGTTTCACAGCACCTGGGGCACACGGGGCTGCTCTAAACCAAAATCAAATCCAAAATTCAAACCAAAATCAGCCAAATCAACCCTGAATTCCTGTAACCACTGAGCTTCACAATGCCTGGAGCAGCTGTCCACACCCTCAGCCTCCTGTGTCCTGCCAGGCTGTTTGCTGGGTGATGCCCAGCCCTGCATCCCTCCGTGCTGTCCCCTGTGTCCCCTGAGCTGGGAGCAGCCTGGGGCAGGCAGGGCAGGGCTCCCAGCACATCCCCAGCTCACAGCTGCTGTCCAGGCACTTCCCAAACACAAACTCAGCTCGGTGTCAGCAGGGTGGGCTCCTGTGGGCTCCTTCCCTGAGGATGCTCCAGCTCCACTGTAAATCCTCAGCTCCTCCATCTGTCAGGCTGCAGTTTCAGCTTAACAAATGCTGACCCCTTTTGGTCAGTCTCCTCCGGAGCCTCGGTGCTCTTTGCTAACCCTCCCTTAGAAACCCTTGACTTTTCTGGCTGTAAAGGTCACGTTATAAGGAATTCCTTTAGTGACTCTCCTGAAAGCCAGGGAAGCTCTCCTGCTGCCTTGTTGCTGGCCTGCATAAGTCTCAAAACTTCATGAGTCCTGCCAGAAAAATTTCAACTTCTTCCTGCCATGATTTATGTTCACTCCTCTCCTCCTTTGTTCCCAGAGTAAATCAGCAGATTAAAGCCAGCTGCAGGAACCCATAAAACCCAGGCAAGAGACTGACCACAGCAATTAAACAAGGTTTGTTTTATTAAGTAAATATTTTTGCTTTCATCTTTCTGTATGAAATGAGTTGCTAGATCTCACTGCAGCTCTGCAGGAACAGGACAAACATCTGCCTGCAAAACATTACTCATGAAAAGCTGAGAAGGCAGGAGTGGGACAGAAGATGACCTGGTTAGCTGTGTCAGCCTTTCAAGTATGATCCTTCAATTTGCAAAACACACAGAGTAAGTGTGATTGAGGGGCCCAGTTTAGGGAATTTGGGGATGAGGTATCAGCCCCAGCTTCCTGCTGGATCCCTGTCTGACCCAGCCCACTCCAGCAAGCAGATGCCACCAGTGCTCTCTGTGGCCACCTCCTTCCTACAGAGATTTGCATTTACCAACCAAAAGCCCACGTAAGCAGGAAAAGAGAGCCCTCTCCTAACTGCAGAATTGAGGTACCAAATGGATGAGGCAATAATTACTGCTAACAGCAGCATTCCAGATTTGGTCCCCAACTCAGGAGCTACTCCAAAGGTCCATCCATGCAAGAATCATCAGTAAAAGCAAAGACCTTGCTGCTCAGAGCATCCTCTCTCCTTCAGGCATTTGTCTCTCATGGTATATCCAAAAAAGGCCTTCAGGAAACCACTTTTGTACAAAAAGAGAAAACAGCCTTTAAAATGTCAAAACAGCTAAACTCTAGGTATGCAGTTCTTGCTCTTCACTCCTTACAATTTTCCTTTCATTTCCAATAGACCACAATGTTGGTCTATTTGAAATGACTTTGGAAAAAATAACATGTCAAAACAAAACAAATGGAAATACTTCACTTTGAAAATGCAGTAATAAAATTCTTTCAAGATCTCCAAACCAGAATGCTTAAGCTTCTTGAATATAGGGAGCAGCTGAGCAGATTTCAGTATTTCTGAAACCTCCTTGGTCTGGCAAATTGGACTAAATTCAGCTACCCCAAAACTGCATATTTTGGTCACTTTTATCTCCATCAAAATGATACAAATTCTCCCCACTGCCAGTGAGGATCCTGGGATCTAAAAGAGCTCAAGGGCTGATCTTCTGCAGTGTTTCTTACATAACTGAAATTCCCTGAGACCCTTGGAGGATCAGCTGTCTTCTATTTTAATAGCAATAGGTGCTTCAGATCCCTTAGGAAGCTTTGAAGAGCTCAGCTGCAAGGCACGAGGTGGATGCTGCCAGCTGTATTTCAGACTGTTTTTTTTTTCCAAAAAAGAAATCAAATGTATTTTGGGATGTTCCAGGCACAGAGTTCTTCGGTTTTTGGGCTGATATCTGTGATTAACTCTGTGTTAACATTACCAGTCCTTTTGATGAGGAGTCAGATATCCCAGGACTGAGTTTTAAAAGAACAGCAAAAAGAGGTGCTTTCTGTGAAGTTTGGATAACCCCACTCAAGGCACAGTCAGTCACTGAACCTCCTAACAGATCTATGGCAAAACTGCTTTCTCCAGCCCTGAATTTTGATAGCACTAGTTAAGGGATTAGGAAAAGCAGGGGGGGATAAAAAAAAAATCTATAAATAAAAGCAGGATGGAACTACACAACACAGAGAATCTGGATTTGTCTTCCAAGCTGTGAGGAAACCCAGTCTGAATTTACAACCTGCTAACATCCTGCCTCCAGCAAAGACAAACCCTGCAAACTCCTGAGCTCCCAGCAGCTGTCACTGAGCTGCTGCTGCATTTATCTCAACTCCTGCTGCTTCCAGAGAAACTCACCCTGCAGCCCAGGGGCTCAGATCCTGCTCAGGGCAGCACCCACACCTGCAGCAGGCTCAGAACTTCGGGGACACCAGCTCTCCCTGCCTTGCACAATTGTCACTTGGGTGGCAAAACCACTGAGCTCAGATTATCAGAGCAGCCACAAGGCAGGAGATGGGCTGAGGTAGGAGAAGGCAAAATTGTGCAGTGCACCAAATATCTCCAGTTCAACTCACCCCTTCCTTTCTTCCCTCCCCAGTCACAGCCCCAAGAATTCCTCCAAATCCCACTATTTTACACAAAGCACAGCGGGGTTGGATATTTATGGATTTTTAAGCCTCAGCTCCCAGAGCCATTGGCAATGCATCCTCACAGTTATTAAGAAATGAGGAAGAGGGAAAAACTGAAAGCAGAAGAACAAGTTGTTTTCAAGAACATGAATCTCTTCTTCTTCCTTTCTGCAACACCTGAGCCTGGCATCTCAGAAGAGAAAACCCCATTCCCATTAGGAAGGATGGAGATCCCCTCCTGATAAACACTGTTGCAGGTGATACAGAAATTCTCCTTCCCAGAACTCACAATGTACACATTAACAGCAGGTTTGCTGATTGTATTATCACGTGAAATTTGAGACAGGGGACAAGGCCAATATGTTTAGCCCCCCTTTTCACTGCCCTTGACCTTTTACTCATGGAATCAACAAAAATCTGGGTTCACAAGAAATGCAAGGGCATTACAGAGAAGACCACAGTCTCACAGTGCCTGAGAGGTGCTTGCAGCAGTGCTTTAAGGCTCTGCTCTCATCCCAAGCACTTGAGAGGCTTGACCTCAGCTGACATGGGCACAGCCTGAGTTTGCAGCTCTCCATCTCCTTACAGGGTGAGTGATAGCAAAGCTCTTTTCTAATTTGAAACTCAAACAAACTAATGGGTACAAGTGACAGATCCATCTCAGGGACTCTGCAAGGAATGAAGGAATTTGATGCATAATCACATCCAGGTAAAATCCCTGGAAAGCCTTTGCTGTGGGCTCAGTACCTGGGGGAACACTCATTTATGGATTCATCACATGGGGAGGCACTGGAGACCAGGCTGTCTGCTTTGCTGTCACAAAGGGAGCTGGGACAATCTTTCTCACACCAACACAAGCCTGCTGAGAGAGGCAGAAGAGACAGAGATGGGTGTTGTGTAAACAAAAATCCTACCAGGGTGAATCCAGAGCACAGATTCAGCTGCACATGCACAAGCTCATGGATCTATTTTACAGGACCAGAGACACTTTTTAGATAAGTAAATGCTTGGAGATTATATTTCCCTACTACATCCAGTTTCTATTATTACCAAAAAAATCTCTAAGCTGCATATTTGTGACATTTCCCCAGCTGGCAGAGCAACAGCAGTGCTGTGGAAAATACTTACTGTTTGCAGTGCTTATTAGGATTATTATTTAGACCCCAAGTGACTTTCTGAAGTAATCTTCCCATGCAGTCCCTTTGTGGTTTTAATCCCATCCTCACTCCCCTCCAGCAGATGCTGTGAATGCAGTTTTGCCATCAGCCATGGAGCTACAGGGTTGTGTTTCCTCCTTCCCTTAGGGAAATGATTTTGCTGAGATCAGCTGCTGGAAGGAGGAAGGGGCAAACACCCTGAAAGCAGTGAGAAAGAGAGGAGCCTTTCAGTCCAGTGATTGTTTCAAATGCACCTCTGCAGGTTCCTGTCCGAGCAGCCAAGGAAAGCACTGATTCCCAGGGGGCAGCCCAGGCTGCAGCTCTGTAATTTGTTATCTAATCAATCTGATTTACACTGATTTCAGGTGGAGGTTTTAGCAGAGCTCCCTGCAGGTAAAATGGATGTGTGCCCCCATCCATTCCTGTCCTCTGAGCTACTGGGCAGCACCAACCAGGGGAAGCTTTTTGGCACAGCTGAGTGCCCAAACTCTGAGCAACGAGGCAGGAACACTGCTCAGGTCACTCAGGAATTATGGCCACGTGTTTCCTCCTCTGGACACCACTGCCACACCTGCTACAGTTCTTCCTGTGCTCATCACAGCCGGGGCAGGTGATGGGAGTTCAGCAGGAGAAAGCAACACTGGAAAACCACAGATGGGATGTGGCTCAGGGAGCCTCACTGCTGTGCAGAACCACTCTCATCCTCCTGCAGCCTTTTCTGTAATCTCTTTTTTTCTCCCCCTGAAAGTGACTGAGTAGAGAGACAGGCACACTTTTCTAATCATTAAGAAATTCTTCAAAAGCTGGTGGGCTTTACCCTCACTAATTACAGCCTATCAAAAAAAGGGCCTTTCCTAGAGAAACTCATGAGCAAGAGAGAAAGGGAAAAAAGCTGCACCCAAAATGAGTGTGTGACTTGACACTGCTTTAAACAAGGCACTGTTTGCCCTTTGGAAAAGGCTGATAGAGGCTTCTGCTGGAGGTGGGGCTGCCTTAGGAGCGAGGGGCAGATGTCTGCACATCAGAAACCACGAGCTTTCTGGGCCAGCTTTTACCTGTTTGATTTGCCAGGCCCATGCACATCATCAATATCATCTCAACAACCACTGCTGGACACAACCAAGAGCAGCAGCTCCCCCAGGTTATCATCAGCTATTTCAACGGCACATTTTAGGGACTGTTTTTTAAATTACTTTTTTGAGGCTGTTCTTGCACTTCAAGAGAATGGAGGATTCTGGAAGCCACAGTGAACAGAGTGAAATCTTGAAAGGGCAACAAACCACCGAGCTCCTCTGACATACAGCAGGAATCAGCAGGAAGATTCTGGGATGTATCAAAAGAAAGCCAGCTGTCGGTGAAAGCCAGAGGCAACAGCTCGTTCCTGGATGCAGATATTAAGGTCATGATATAGCTCAACCCCCAGAAAACAGCCACAAGATGAAAGCAGATCGATACATTGGGAACTCTCGTGGTGTTCATCACTTCCTCTCTGCGAGGGCTCCAGACCAGCAGAAGTCACATTTCCCTCATCATCTCCTGGGGAGTCTCTTTGCTCCCCTCCATGGCTCTCCCCAAAAGTCATTTCAATTCATCCAACTCCTGCAGCAACTAACTGCAGGGATGGAAATCATTTTGTTTCAGCTTGATGCAGCAGAAAGTCACTGGAGCTAAATAGCAAATGGCAGGGCCCAACAGGAGCCACTCAGGGCTCCAGCAGCACAGAGCATCTCTGCACGGGCTGAAACAGCTTCTCCAGCACCCTGGAGAACATTCCCAGGGAAACAGGGGAGAACAGAGCTGCATGGACAGGGGAGCACAGGGAGCATCCCCTGCAGCCCCACTGCAGAACCTCAGCCCTGCCCCTGAACTCCCCAGTTCCTGCCCACAGCTAAAGGCAGCCCAAGAGACAGGAGTTCAGGCTGGGGGGATAAGGCTGGGAATGTCAGGAGAGCATCAGAGTGGCTCAGACAGCAGACACTGAACAAAAAGAGCACTAATGGATATGATTATATATAGCATTATGTACAGGATTATGTTGGTTCTGCGATATTTTTTCTCTTATCTTATATTTACATATATATATATATATATACAAACAACAGGACAGGACTGCTGGAGCAGCTGACTCAAAGCTATATTCCATCACAATCTGCCTCCTTTTACACAGCCAAGCAAGGGAGGTGGAACAGCTTCAGCTGCAAACAACAGCAAAGTTCTTCTTGTTACAAAGTCTTTTAACAACTTTCTAGCCAATAGCAGAATATTAAAAGCTGACAACGTTTGCTCAGGCCAATTAATAAAGCCACACATACATCTTCCTCTGAACAATGCTTATTTGTAGTAGCTTAAAACAATGGATAAACCTTCATTTTTGAGCTTACATATCTCTGCTATCTTGCTGAACATATTTTCCTGAGCCCTATCCCTACACAGCTCACAGCCCTGGTGTTTCTTGTCCTTGCATCTTCAGCACTCTTGCATTTCTCCATTTCTCCATCCTTTCACACAGCTTGCTGAGAGTTTTACACCTTTTCTATTTCCCACAGGATTATATATTGGATTATATATAGGATTATATACAGAATTATATATAGGATTATATATAGGATTATATATAGGATTATATACAGAATTATATATAGGATTATATAAAGGATTCTACATCCTCCTCAGAGGTGCTCAGGGCTGGCCAGGCTGCTGCACACTCTGCTTTGGGCTGAAGACAAGCTCCATTTCTGTGCTGCTCTGCCAAGCACCTGTAACCAGGTGAGGAGCCCCTGGTGCCCAGGCTCCCCCTCGCTGGTTCCAAGGCTGCCACTGAGGGATGCTCAGCACAGTCCCCACGTGCTGGGGCTGATGAGGCTGCTCAGAACCACAGAGGGGGTGGAACAGGAGCTGCACATTAAATGTGCCAGCTCATTGAATGCCTTAGCAAAGCCCTCCCTGCCTCCTAAGCCATCCACTTCCTTATTTGAAAGGCCTTAGATAAAACGACCAAGAGTTATGGGGCATACAACAACCAAGGATACAGAGAAATGACAAGTACAAAGAGAGGAATATGAATAATATACAGAAGAGGCCATTATTCTATGTACTGAGGGAAAGTGGTTCTGCTCCTTACAAAAGGAAGGATTTATCTCCCCCTGATCAAAGGTGACAAAGCTAGAATGTTAATGCTAGAAAAACTCAGGGAGGGCAGGAAGAAGGCTGCCAGCAATTTCACTTTGATTTCATCAGCTGATGGTGCAATTATACATTTATTTTTCCTGGGAGCAGCAGACACTTTCACACTCAGAGTACACCAGGAGGAGAGACAAATGTTAGACTGAGTCTAACAGATCTTTCTACAGAATTCCACACACGTTTCCCTCAAGCAAGACATTGATGTTCTCAATCTCCTGTCCTCCAGGGCTGGCACAGTTCATGTTAGTGACATTAGGTGGGACAAGACTGGCCAGCAGGTACTAACTCTTGTCCCAGCCACAGGAGTTTCACACAGACATAACTCAGAGCCAGCTCTGAGTCTGCTCTGCTGTGCTTGAAAACCAGGTCAGGCCTTTAGTACCTCGAGCTCCCCCAAAATCCCTTCTCCCCACGGATCAGCAGGGCTGCATCCCTGCTCCAGCCCACACCAGCTGGGGATGCTGAGGAGCTCCAGAGCCAGAAAACATCTCACAGGGGGACTGAACACACGCCCTGCTCTGCCTCAGTGCTGAATGGAATGCAAGTGCAGCCATGGGCACATCTTCAGCTCCCACAGAGGTGATAAGGCAACCCAAACCAGAGCAGAGCTTGTGCCACTGTCAGCAGAACAGCAGCCTGGAGAGGAGAGCTGTGCTGTCACACTAATGCATTACTTCACAGTTTATACCCCAGAAGGGTTTGTTAAGGGGAGAAGAAAGGAAAAATTCACATCATGAATTGCCAGAAGAGCCCTGATTTTGTTTGGATCAAGCTGCTCAAGCTCCAGGTATTATCTATTTGCACATGGAGCTGGAAATTTACCCCAGTCCCAGAGAGCTGTTTCTGTCACTGGCAGGAGAGTCAGTGCTGATTTTCAAACAAAGAAGCACTGAATTGAATAAACACCACCAGAGCTGCATTGCACAGAGCAGAGGTGCCAGGAGTTGAAATGCAGAACGTGTGCCAGCCGTGCAATGAGCCCAGACCACCACGGTGTCACCCTGAGCCACCCACAGCAGTGTCCAGAGCACAGTGTCACCTGTGACTTCATCTTTTGTCACAGCCTGCAAGGACAGCTCACACCTTATTAGCAAATGTTAAGGCCACCCTTTCAGCATACAAAAAATAACAGAATGTGTAATTGCTGTTATGGAAAAGTAGCAGTGGAACTTATGTGAAATAAAAATCTCTCCAAGTGAACACTGGATCAAGAACTTTGGCTGGGTGTGACAGTTTCAGACAGCTGCCCTAGCTCTGATCAGATGTACCTGAGACCCAGGGCTGGACTGAAGGGTGCCTCCATCAGCCAGTCCCAATCCAGCTACTGAAACATGCTTTTAGCTGTCATCTCATTTAGTCTTTCACTACCAACCCGCTCTCTCAATCCAATTTTACTAATTTTTAAGGATCTCTGCCCCTCCTAATCCCATTAGATCAGCAATTTTAAAGAAAGATTTTACTGCAGGTGATGCAGAAAACAAACACTGCCCCTACCATGTGCTTTTACTCCTTCCTCCCTCCTCAAAACGATAACTTTGCACAATAGCCCCTAACAACTCTTCAATACTTTGGAATGTATTTGAAAATTTGAGATTTGTTTATTTGGGCCTTTTAGCAGAGCCCTCCCCGCTGGAATCTCCCACCTCTGTTTGCAAGGGTGGCTTTTGGAGGAGCAATGACCTATTTGTTATTTTATATTTGTTATTTTATATTTGTTATATCATATTTGCTATTTTTTATGTTGTATTTTTTATTTTCACCTCTGCTATCCCCCCAGCTGAAGGCCCTGGGATGAACCCATCTCTCCCAGTGCATGTCAGACCCTCTCGTGGCTCCTGATGTTTGTCCAAAGCTCCTGGGGAAAATCAGGAAGGGGGGCTCGAGGCAATAAATCCATCCCAGCACTGGGGAGAGGGGAGATTTACCTCCTAATGATAAGGCAGAGAGCTGAGAATGGGAGGTTATGAAATCATTACTGCATCAGAGAGGGCTTTAAAGGAACAAAATTGCCTTTCTGTGTTTGTATTAAAACTTCTCTGAGTGGAGGAGGAGGGAAGGAAAGCAGAGAGATTGTGTTTGCATTCCCCTGGCTGGGCACCCAGGGTGTATTTCAGTTCTGAGCATTTGCCCTCTATATACATGCAAAAAGAGTCTTCCTAGCTGCAGTAAATAACATGAACCTCGTGCAAGAAAAGGTGGAGTCACCTTGCAGAGGCAGGGCAGAGCTGATCTGTGCTGCTGGGCTGTGATTTCCACTGAAACCACAATGAGAGAAAGGGCTGGCACAGGCCCACGGGCTCCCAGCTGAAAAATAACACCACCTTTTCATCTGTAATCTGAACAAATTCAATGTGGGAGCTGCTGATGGAAAACGAACGGAGAACCTCACATTTCTCTCTTTTTTCCAGGCTAGGGCTGCACTTTAAGTCGCTGGCTTTATTAATGGAATAAGTGCATTTGTCTCTTGCAGGCCTGAAAAATAAAGCACTGAGCAGTAACATATGGAATATGCCTTAGGCAAGAGACTTTCTTCTGGTATTGCTATTTTTCTAATAAAATTGAAATCATGGCATGAGTGCACATGTTCTTGTAAAGTGTTTCACAGGGGGTGGTCTAAAATAGATGTACACAAAAAAAATCAGACTTTTAAAAAATAAAATTACTAATTTCAACGGTTCAAAACACAGTGATCTGGGATCCCTAACCTCATGGGATGGAAGGAGATAAAAGAGAACTCCAGAAGAACTCCTCTTTTGAGTTTACCCTTCAAATTCTTGGGGAAATTTCCTCTGTAAATATAAGGGCTAAAACATCCTTTTATAACATGAAGTCACAGTCCTCCTGCCACCCCTCAACTGTAGCAGAGGATGCTCCTATTAAAATAACAAATGAGACTGAAATTCCCGAGGAAACTGTGAGTGTTTAGAGCAACACTGATGTTAAACAGCAAGGCAGGGGTGCTGACAAAATTCTGCAAACTGCACTGAGCTTGTTTGCAGGCACAATACATAACTGAGGGGGGCCAGGCTGGGTTTTGATAAATAACTGAGGGGGGCCAGGCTGGGTTGTGATAAATAACTGAGGGGGGCCAGGCTGGGTTTTGATAAATAACTGAGGGGGGCCAGGCTGGGTTTTGGCTGATCCCAGGCAGAGGAGCAGACCCCAGCTAAAAACACCTTTTACAGAGTGTGCACTGATTTAAACCTGGGACCTCTCAGGTCGGAAGCTCTGCTCTTGGATTCCCCTCTATTTTGGGCAGTTTTCTGTCTGAATTTGCTGTTCTGCAGGCAGTCCCTCCCTGCCTCAGAGCTGTCTCAGCCTTTCAGTTCTATTAGTCAGGAGCTTTAGGGCAGAGCATGCTGAGCACTCAGAGTACAAAAAGCACAGAGCAGCCTCAGGCACTGAGATTACCTTTACACTGGAACATCTTTGATGCCAGGGCCTGGACAAGAAATGCACTTGACTTATGCTCAGTAAAAATTTATGTTTCCTTCCACGCTCGCCCCAGTATCAAGCTAAGTCTAAAACTGAGCAACCTGGGAAAAAAATAACTCCAGTGAAAGGTCGTGACGTGCAAGAGGGTTTCTCCTCTTGGAAATGCTCATGCAGTGGGGTCTGCCTGGTTAAAGTACTGCCCAACCAAACAGTTTCATTTCCATGGAGTCTGTTCTGATTGCAGACTCACGAGTCAGCAGCTGCAAAGCAAAGAGGTTTGTTGGTTTACACTGACAGAGGGGCTGAGGGAAAACCCAGGCACCAGGGAGAGACCTGGGAGTCTCTGAAACGCTCTGGAAGGGGAATGTTCAGTAACAAACAGCCTGATACAACATCAAACCACTCACAACTGCAGAACACATCAGTGTCTCTCAAAGTAGCTCCTCTGTTACCATTTTTTGCCTTTTTTTTTTTTCATTGGCTGTAATCAAATATAGAAAAGTGATATCCTCCCCCTTTTCTACTGGTAGTATCAGATTCCTCAAGAAACACCTAACATGGAATCCATTTGCTGATTCCCACCAGGAGTTTGTGTTTATGCCATCTGTGTATGTGGGAAATGAGGCACCTTCTGCAGAACCATTTCAATCAGCAAACACGTGAACTGCAAAGGAGGAAAAAATTCTACCCTGTGAGTGTTTTGTCAGCCAAAGCTGTTTTGCATCAGCTTCAGATTCCACAGGTGCATATCACTGTCTGAAAGGACTCGTGCAGATCCCCTGAATGGGAAGCAGAAATATAAGTAAATAAATGGAGAAGGCAATGAGTGACAAAATTTAACAGGCCAAGGTACTATTAATGTCCTGTTCCCTTCCAGGACCTGGGTAATGAATCAGATTTTACACCTCGAGTTCCCAACAGTCTGCAGAGGTAAAGTAATGGAACGTCCATTACCCTGGCCTGAGATTGACATGCTCTCATCAAATGCTCTGTGATTGTATAAATAGCGTGGAACAAGGGAAAATCAGGAGCACACAGCACACAGAAAACCTCCTCAGACACCTCATTTTTTTCTATTCAGCAGGAAGCAGCAATGCAAGCAGAGCTGGAGGGTGTACTGAGAGGCATTTGTGCATTTCAGCATTCCTGTCTTACCTGAAGGGGCTTGATAAATCCAATGCATATCAATAAAAAAGGAGAGAGGTTGGAGTGATACCCCAGAACACAAACCCTGTGTGTGAGGATGGAAAAGCTGTGATACCCCAGAACATAAACCCTGTCAGTGGGAGCAGGAAAAGCTGTGATACCCCAGAACACAAACCCTGTCTGTGAGAATGGAAAAGCTGTGATACCCCAGAACATAAACCCTGTCAGTGGGACAGGAAAAGCTGTGATACCCCAGAACACAAACCCTGTGTGTGAGAATGGAAAAGCTGTGATACCCCAGAACACAAACCCTGTCTGTGGGAAAGGAAAAGCTGTGATACCCCAGAACACAAACCCTGTGTGTGAGGATGGAAAAGCTGTGATACCCCAGAACACAAACCCCTGTGTGTGAGGATGGAAAAGCTGTGATACCCCAGAACACAAACCCTGTCTGTGAGAATGGAAAAGCTGTGATACCCCAGAACACAAACCCTGTCTGTGGTAATGGAAAAGCTGTGATACCCCAGAACACAAACCCTGTGTGTGGGACAGGAAAAGCTGTGATACCCCAGAACACAAACCCTGCCTGTGGGACAGGAAAAGCTGCAGTGCTGGAGCTGATCCCCAGCAGCAGCTCAGGGGCTGTGCCTGTGGAGCTCCCTCCATACGTGGGTGTCCCATGAGACCTGGCTCTGTGGTTTAATCCTGCCTTTATCTCTCTTCTAAGTGCTTCTGATATCATAGGAGTTGCAAGAAATCTAATTAGTGCTGCTCCTACACGGTGTTCAGATCCTCAGATAAAAGGCTGCCTGCAGAAGGTGCCAGGAAGAGTTTGGAAACTTTTGTTATGCAGGGTGTCTGAGACTGAGATGGTTTGGAATGATGGGGTCACTCCCAGTTTTCATTCTTCCGTATTTGCTTATTAAAAGGAGTAAATAGCTGCTAATTAATGGGAGCTGTTCATTTTGCTGTCTTAAAAACCTTTTCCTGGGTTGTTGAGAATGTCAAGAACTGCTTCTAAGTCAGGCCTATTTAAAAAATAGTGTGTACTAAGCCATTCAAGATTGGCTTTGACTCAAAAACATCACCCTAAAAATCATTTATAATAAAGGAAAGGCAGGCAAAAAAAATCACTGCTTATTTTTCACTTCTGTGCATCTGAGTTCAAACCCTGTCTCAGCACTAAAGCAAGCAATATTTTGCTGCTCAGCACTGGGGAGGTTGTTCATTCTCTGAGGTGGAGCTGTCTTCTCCAAAGCCTCCACACAGCCCTGTTGAGAAATGTGCCTGCTTGGCTGCAGAGCTCACTCCCATTAATGCAAAAAAAATCATTAAGAAATTGGAGGGGAAATGCAAAGCTTCTGTGCTTCTTAAATCCCCTAATCCTATTTTGAAGACTTAAATGGTGAATAGGCTTCAGCCTGGGGGTGTGCAAGGGAGTGAATTTCACTGTAGGTGAGTTAAAGTCACATCAGGGACAAAACAGGCTGGGTTTGTTCTGCTGCAGATCTGCACCATTCCCTGAGCTCATCCCATCCTGGAATGGACGGGGAAATGCCTGATTTCCACTGCTTTTATGGAAATGCTGCATCTTCCAACCATATTCACAACATATTCACACTAAAAACGTTCTTATAAAAAGTGCCACAGGTGTCATGAAGGACTGACAGCTTTGTAAATTGAACAACTTGCAGAATAAGAGTGGAAATTACTGTGTCAGTGTCAGTTGTAACAAAAACAACAGATGAATATTCTGGACAGATAAAGCTATCAGAAAGCTCAGCCTTCACTGTTTGTTTGTGTCTGGGGTTGCACAGCCAGTCTGGAAGTGCCTCTGCCCTGGAATTTTTATCTGCTCACATGGCTGTGGAGTGGGATGAAGGAAAGCTTTAATCAATAATATCCCACACAGGCATTTCATGGCTGAACTGGTGCTGCTTAAACTCTGCCATTTACTTGTTCTTTGATCTTTGCCTGGGGAGTCCAATAACAGGAGATCCTTCCTGGAGAGACTCCCAGCTCCAATCGAGAGCAGTCACTTGGTACCACTGGCTTTCATGGTGCCCCCCACAGCAGAGGAGTGGAAATCAGCTGTAAGGATCCTTTATTTGTCATTTAGACACTGTGACCTTGGGCAAGCCACCCTTTCTGAGCCCCCTGCCCTCCACAGAGCAGTGTCAGCACAGCTTGGATCCTGAACAACCATGCTTTTCCTGCCTGCAAGGGCTACACCTCTGAAAACCACCCAGAAATAATATTCATAGGGGTCATATCTGAATTAGAACCTCGGCAATGAAAAGTCAGCATCAGCACAGCCCAGGCTCCCAGGGAACAGGCACAGCCCCAGGGCTGCATCCCAGCCCCAGGGATGCCCAGGGGGTGTCTGGGCAGGGCCAGGATGATCCCTGC
>WBND01000041.1:2211391-2221751 GCA_013398595.1 Tychaedon coryphoeus | reverse complement strand
AGGATGGAACCGCCCCAGTTCTCCTCTCTAACTCCACGGCAGGCTTGAGCAGAAAAAAAGAATAAAGGCAAAATGAGCATAAGGAGAAAGGCTGGAAAGCAGACATATGCCTGCCTCTCATTAGAGTTCCTGGGAGATGTAAGCAAGCATCTGTCAGGAGAACCAGCCCCTATGAAAAAGGAGGGATATAAAACCCCAGATCGCTTCAGAGAGGCAATAAAAACAATATGGGAAATTTATAACAATCCAGCATAACTGTTCAAAGGTAACTGCTTCAAGGACTCTTCAGATGCTTGTAAAGGTTTTTCCACTGATAAAAAAGGAAACAGTGTTTTGAAGATGGGATAATTTAAAGCCCAGCTCAGCAGAGCCTTGCAGGAACACAGGACAGTGATGAGCGTGTTTGCTGACCTGCCAATGGAAACCACTCTTGCTAATGAGATGTTATGGTATTTATTTCTGCACAAAGCCTTTCAATCTGAAAAACCATTCAATGCCTTTAAAACTCCATAGTTAAACACCAAAAAGCAAACATGCAGGTCCCACACTGCCAGCTCTGAGCACAAGGAGATAGCAGCTGGCTCCTCCAGTGCCGAGTTCAGAGCTTTATGCAAGAAAGGTTCAGCATCTCCACTGATCCAAGAGCTGCAAGGAAAGCAGGGTTTGGCACCTTCAAAGCTCAGGAAGGCTCATCTTTGATCACCCAGCTGAGGGAAGGCACACTGATAGCTGGAGCCAAGGGCTGTGAATGACAGGTGTGCTGTTAAATTAAAAGAATATATTCGATTTTTAATCAGAAGTTCCTATAATGATGCTTAACACAAATTTGGAAATAGTAATTTTTTGCAGAGTCCAGCCCACTCTGAGTTCTGCTGTATTCTTGGAAAATGTATTGTCACCTGAAAAGCACTTTTATAGGTCTATTTTATGGGTTATATATAAAATAATTTCTAGCTTCTGGAGATTTAAATTTAAGGTATTATTTTCCCCTTGAAAGTATTAATTTTCTTCTGAACAATTTCTTAGGCTATTCAATTGCTTCCAAATTTTGCTCTGTTATTAAAAACACATAATGTAGCCTAATTTCTGCTTTAATCACAACAGAATCAGACCAGGTGTCTATGCCTGTGTTTGACATATGTCTTGCTCCCAAATGAGAATATATAAATATTAGCAGAAACCAACATAACAACTATTTCTATTGAAAAAGAAGTAGTAAATATTATGGGGTAAAATATCCCTCCCTGGGAAGGAGCACTGATTCTGAAGGCATAAAACACACAAGGGGTTTTTTCCAGCATGTTTATTTACAACAACAGACTTGTGACATTTGTTTGTTTGTGCCTCCTTTGAATTTCCTGAAATCGCTGCTGCAAAATGTTAAAGCAAAAAAGGTAATTCCATCACCCAAACTTGTCATCAGTGACTCCAAGAAATGGAGCATACCTGTAAATCACAGAGCTTAACTCAAGCTCCAGCCACCAAGGGTGGCACAAACTCCAATTCTCCTCTTTGGCCAAGCCACAAATGATGGGGAATCAGAACTCTCACTGCAGAACTGCCAGGGCTTTGCAGGGACACAAAAGCCTTTCATTTTCCTGCTGCAAAGGGAGATTTTTATGTGCTGGAAACGTTGGGTTTTAGACAGAACTACTTAAAAGTCAGAAACACAGAATGCCAGGGTGAAGACACTGAGATCATCAAATCTTTATGGGCACTTTAAATCCTATTGACAAGAAGTGACAGAGATTAAAAGAAAGGATGGAAATGTGGCAGCCAACAGCCATTGTGTCACAGATGGAAAGCAGGAAAGGGTCACAATGATTTCCAAAAGTCCCTGGTCATTCCTGGTCTGACTTAACTTGCTGATCTACTTTCCACATTAACTGGCAAAAGAAAAGATGATGCATTAAGATAGACAGTCCTTAAGTGATCCATATTTTATTCCAGTTAGCTGCATACTCTCTAATTGATTCTGTACATACTCACATTCCCCTTTAACCTCCTCCAGGTCCCCTTTCTCATTAATTCCCACAGGAGAATCAGGAAAACCCAGTGACATCATACTCAGGAAATGCTGACGGCAACTCTCAGAACACACCTGCATTTGTATTTGACACAGGCTGGTTTAAAAAACTTGAAAACCTCCAGAAGCAGCATTGTAGATAAATAAATTCCTTGTCAGCACACAGGACATCTGATCATGGACTGTGTTTGAGAAGTGAGTGCTAAGGTCGAGATCAGCCTTTTGACTCTCTAGATGAATCATTGTGGTGTCCACTTCTGAATGAAATCAACCAGTAGCACATCAGTGCTGTCTCCCAGACATGAACTGAAATATCTGAGTGTCCCAGGGAAGGCAATTTTTTCTTGACTCAACACTTGGCCATCTAACCTTGAAATGCTAGATGTTGTAAATATGATACAGAGCTGCTATAAAAGTGGGGGAAAGTGTCTGAAACTCAGAATGAGAAGGCAGTGGGAGGAGGATTTCCCCCCACTGATTGCTGTATCATTCTAATACTTAAAAATGAAATCCCAAAGCCTGATCTTGCACAACAGAAGCAGTCATTGGTCCCTATTGGCAGTTGCCTGGGTTTTATATAATGCAATTCTCTGTGTTCATTTTCTATGTCTTTAAAAATCATCTTCAAAAGAAATCTTGGTTAGGATGTTTTCCCTTAAAGCCTGCACAAAACCCTTAAAGTAAATCCTTAAAAGTATCTTGTCAATCATTCTGCATTCCCCTGACTAAATATCAGCATTACATCCATGAAGCAAGTTTGGTTTCTCATGACAGAAACAGATTTTCAGGGGTTTTTGTTTTTTAACATTAGAGTTAGTGATGAAGGAGTTTGTACTCAGTTATTAATTAGTACACTGGATGTCCTCAGAGTGTCAGAATTCTCAAGGTAATGTCCTTTATACATATCAAATTCCATCTTCCCAACAGCATTTCCTAAGAAACTACCAGATTTTTTTGTTGAAGTGCCAGGTCAGTGAACACACAGACACTTAAACAAATGATGATTTAGCTGAACCTGTCCTGGGCAACTCCTGATTGTGGAGATTGTGGTTCCCTTTTACCTGTTTGCAGACTCCAGTGGACACATCCACACTCACTGCTGGGAAATGCTTTTAGGAGACTCAAACTGCCAGGGAGCAGCTGTGCTGCTGCTTGGGCTCTTTGTGACCCCAATTCCAGCCCCTGAGACCTGCACCATGCTCACAGGGGAACACAGGCTGCTTCAGGAATTATCAGCCCCAGGTGCTCCTGCAGGAAACCTCAGTGACCAAAAAGCAAGCCCCAGAATTATGAGTCTCTTCTCAAACTGAAGCCACCAATGAAGAACATAAAAAGCCATTGAATGACCTTCAGATAACACCTCAGTTAAGCTGAGAGAATTGGAGAAAAATGGGCATAGGTGAAGCATCCATTTGGATGCTACTAAAAGCTGAATTTGTTTGGCAATTTGGGGCAGCAGCTGGAGAGGCCACTGGAGAGACACATTATTCTGCAGCACAGTAATGGGTGATGAGGATTCCCTTACCTGAGCACAGAAAGAAGCACAGCACAGGGAATACTGAAAAAAGGTGAATTCAGTAAACCCCTCACTCCTCAGGAGTGCAGAAACCTCCAGGAAAAACTTTCTATAAAAAACACTAATTACTCTCAGTGGTGCTTTCTTTGCTGTTGTAGCAGCTGCTCCTCAGGGCCTGAGTGCTGCTTAGACATCAACTTAGGAGGAGATTTTTTTATTTCTGTAGCAAGCTAAAAGATTATGGACAGCATTGCTGAGTCACATTGATCAGTATTTTTCAGTGTCTTGTGTCTCTCCCCCAGTGCACAACAAATGCTGTATAAATACACCAGAATACCAATGGGAATTTCAGAAATCCATCTCTAAATCTTGCTGTTGTTGGACAGACAGTGCTTGAGCATGGAAAAAACCTCTAGTCCAAAGAAAACCCAAATGCACTTTGTTAAAGAAATTTTCCTCCCAACGATGCCACGATGCTGAGGTGCCTGAATGGGAATCAGATGCAGGTAAAGTGGAACTGCAGAAGTGAAATAAATACCACACACTGCCCTGGGAGCACAACTTGCTGTTTCAAATGTCAACAGAATTGCCAGGGTTTCCTCCTACTGAGAAAACCCAAACATTCAGAACCACACACCCTTAATGAGGTTCAAATGCTCTTGAATTTTCTTCATATAACGGATTTATTCTCCTGCTCAATTGCCAAGGGCTGTCCTTTCTCTCCTCCCTGCTCTCCTATCACCAAGAGCTGAATGCTGGAAGCAAAGGGAGAAAACCAGCACAGAAACCTGCCCTGAGTTTTTACAAAATGGTTTTATAGCCAGAGAGATCCAAAGCCCAACTGTAAAAGAGTCCTTGGGGAGCAATGCAGACAATCTGGATTTGCACAACTGCACTTGCAGTTAACCTCATTAATACAGAATTATCTTGGTGGAAGCACTAGAGGCTGATACAGAAATCCATGGAATTTCAGAAAAGAAAATCCATTCTGTATCCAGCTAAAGATTCTCTCCACAAAGAGCAGAGACAAATGTAGATTAAGCAGGATCAAAAAAAAAAAAAAATAAAAAGGAAACTTTCAACTACCCTACCTCAAAGGCAGGAACACCACTCACTTTTATTGTCAAAACCACTTTGCTTCCTAAGCTTCTTGCACTTCTCCCAGTCTTCAGTTCTGCTCTTGCTCATCACCAGCACACGTGGCTCTCTCACAAATCACACCCATTCCACTACTCTGGCACAGCAATCACTGCAGACTCTTCATTGCACAAAACCAGGGTAATTCTCAGCTTCCAAATAAACTGCTATTATATAAATATATAATAAACTTTGCTACATAAGCAGAATTTTCAAAATGTATTGTAACAGGAGAGATCACGTGATTGGTTTATTCCAAAATGTTCTCTTTAGTCAACTCTTTGTTTTTTTCATCCTTTTCTTTTTATACTGATCCAGAAGCACAGACATGTGTCAGGCATAAAATGAGTGGACTCCTCCCTGCAGCACAAGAACTGCTTGACTGCAGATGAGCTGGTTAATTGTACAACAGTCCTGAACCAGACAGAGCCAAGAGTCAACGCTCAGACAGCTCCAGAAAAAGGGAAGATAATCAAAGCAGCCTGTGGGTCACTCCCAGAGCAAGATAAGCCATGTATTACAACACCAGCTTGCTGAAGTTTGCTTGCTGGAAAATCAAGGCTTGCTGGCAGCCACAGGCTGCTCAAAAAAAGAGCAGAGAAATCCCTTGTGAAGTTCTCTGCCCCTTGCCCAGGTGTCCTCACAAGCCAGGGATTTTGCACTGTCCACTCCAGAGGTGAGGAACAGATAGGAAGCTCAGTGGGAAGTGGTTTAGCAAACAGAATGGCCAGTGGGTCAGAGAATGAGGCAGCAGGAAAACCAGTATGAATTTAAGAAAGGCTCTTTTACTGCCAGTGTCAAATCCAGAAAAGTGACCACAATCTCTAATCCTTGGCTAATTCCAAAGCAGCAATAACAGATCAGCCACAACAGTGACTTTACCCTTAGCACCACACTCATCAACTGCTCCAGCCCCACTGAACAGTTCAGGGCTGCCCATTCCCAGAGAAACCCCCAGGGAATGAAAAAAGGGACTCGAGGTTCGCTCACCCCCATTCAGAACTCAGCAGCAGAACAGAAAGACAAGATGAACTCCCAGATTTCAGGCAGGTGCAGGTGACTCCTCCCTGAGTGCAGAGCAGAGGGATTTGCATCCCCAGGGCTGGCATTTCCCTGCCAGTGCACAAGAGAGAACTTGGGGGCTGCACCCCAGCCCTGCAGCTGCAGGGGGAAGGAGCTGCAGCTCAAACTCACAGATTTAATCCAACTACATCTGTCTGTAGCTTTTGATCAGTTCTAAGTGGACAGAAGTCCAAAGTGGAAAGCAACAAACCTGATGTATTTTTAGAGTTTTACTTGTTTAGTTTAGTTTGCAGTGGGTTTAGAATTTGGCCTTTCAAAGGAGAGGTCCCAGCTGAGAGGAGCTGAGGTCTCTTACAAACCCAAACCATTCTGTGATTTAATCTCTGGAGTTGTGCTGCAGTGCTGAGATCCATAAACAGCCAGAAGTGGCTGAGTGTGCTGCTCGATCCAGCCCTTGAATAGGAATTTTTAATGCTGCATCCAAAACTAAAGCAAAACTGCTTAACCTCTGATTTTACTACCTGACCTTCAAAGCTGATAAAAGCATATTTTTCCCCTTGAAAAGGAATCAAGCCATTAGGGAGCCAGGAAATGCTTTATCTCCATCTCAGGACTCTCATCCAAAAGCCTGCATTATGTTTTTCCTTCTCCTTTGTGCCAGTTTGGTAATGTGATTAAGGGATGGTATCACTGCCTCAAGTGTGGCCACAACACACAACAGCAGAGACTTGTCCTGCCTTCCAAAAGAAGAAAATCCATGTGTAAGATATAAAAAATGACATTGACCTGAAGACTCAGAGAAAAATTTTGTAGAGATTCTGCCAGCATAAATGTGTTGAAATAACAGAGGTTGGATTTCTTTCATGCATAAGGATAGAGAAAATTCTCTTACAGACTGCTTGCATGGTACCACCCTTAGAGAATACACAAATATAATACAAAAATACACAAAAGTACAGGCTGCTGGCCAGTGACCTCAGGGCCAAATCCCACCTGTACTTCACCCTGCAGAGGTGTCCCCATTCTCACCCTAATTCCACATTAAACACGAAATGGAGCAGGCTGGGCTGACTCTCATGAAGATTTTGGAAATCTTGTCTCTCTTACCCAGGGCCAGGTGGTTTCCCCTGCACTTGGAAGCTGTTTGCAACAAGGAGTGACTTGGAGAAAACCTCAGCACTCAGACTCTTACAGTGTGGGATCAGCAGGAACACAACTGCAGCAACGCTGCTTGCCCAGGAGGATTCCTCCAACCATGAAAAGAACTCCCCACATTTTTAAAGGATATTAAAAGTAAAAGCTCAGAAATAGAACTTGGTGAGTAATTGATTTGGGGGGTTGCTGGTCAGACTAAACCACTAACAGAGGTGAAATTATTACTGTCAACATAAAATGGTTTTGGGGGTTGCTATTTACCAGAAGAGAGGAAAAAACATTACTGGATGAAATGATTTTTTTTTTTTTTCATAAATTGAAAGGCTCTGTTTCATTTTCAGGTTGTTCGGCTCTTTCTTAAATTAAAATTTGACATATTAATTTCTTTGGCTGCCTCAAAGTCGTACTCTTCACTGAACACATCATTTTGCCAAGGATTTCAGCCAAACTCAGCTCCTAATAATCCAGAGCTATAAACACACAACAATGGAGTTTTTTCCATTAGTGGGAAGAGGGAGCCATATAGCATTTCATGGAAATAGGATTGCAGGCAAGAGCAGAACTGTTCCTAGAATTGCAGCTACAGAAAGGATTTTGAGAAGATAAAAGGTCTGAGGTACCAAAGACAATATGACATTAAAACATTACCTCTGAAAAGGAGCAAGAAAGAGTTTTTAATCTACTGGAGACACTGAGGGTTTAGATTGCACTTCACCTAAAAATCAGCCTCTATCACTGGAATTGGACATTTTGAAATGCTCAGAGGAAAATCCTCTCTCCCCTGATGCTCCCTGTACTTCCATCATACATCATTTATCTATTCAAATGGCCCAACCATCTCTCATTATATTCATGAAAATCATAAAGCAGAGAAAGTTCAGACTTTTTTTAAATTTTCTGTTCTCATTTATAACTCCAGCCTCCATTTTTTTTTGCTTCTGTAGTAGACCATGAACTGTCCTAGCAGTGGTATTGCAAAATGATAAATACTTGAAGCTGGCATTATGGATCAGCCTTTGTTACAAACAGAGGAGTTTTCTGTGATTGTGCAATCCAGTGCTTGCAACAGAGCAGCACAGCCATTTGTTCAGTTCAAAGATGTTAATAGAATATTCATACCTCATATCTTTTATGTTGATGGAGTATGAACTAATCAAATTTTCATATTATCTGTGCTCTACGAAACAACACTAGTCTTTAGACACATTAATTTCTAGCTGAGACTTTGCCAGTCTGAAAACATCAGATTCACAGGCTTTGCTTGCCAGGATGTTGCCATAAAATGAAGTTGTGGTTGTGTTTCAGCCACGTTAGAAATTGTACATTGTATTACACAGCACGTGAAGCTTTTCTGCTGCACTCACAAGTCACACACAATCCTGCTCTGTCCTTCTAAAAGGCATTTCTTTCATCTTAGTGCTTACACCCCTTGCAGATGGGATTTCTGCTTTGATGATTGAATTATTTTTGTTTATATTTTGATGACATGACTAATCAGAGACTGACTGTTGTAGGCTGAATGTTGGCAAAATTCAGCTCAGAATTTCCTTTTGCTGGCCTATAATTAGAAGCACTGGTGGTAACGTGCAGGTTGGTCTCTTCACATCTGTCATTTCTGTGAATCTCCACTTGCTTCTGTGTTGTGGGTTTTTGCAACGACATTTCAGAGCATATTTTACTTTGAAAAAATTTAGGAGCAGCTTTTCAAATGACTTCTGCCCAAAGTGAGAATTAGTTGTAGGCAGAGGAACAGCACTGACCATTTGGAGCATGGTACAAAATTCTATTGCTCACAGAAGGAAAGTAATTTTTTCAGTGAGTGAGAAAAAGGCCTGACTTGCCTTTCTATCTTCATCATCCTGCTAGGAATATAGAAGCAGTTCTGAGCTCACAGAGCCTTTCAGTGCTGTTTCAGATGTACAACTCCTTCCCTCAGAGCACCTCTTGTTGAGCTCACAAGCCACACCACGACCTACCCAGATTTTTAAAGGTATTGCAACAGTTGAACAGCCAGGTGATGTTCAACAAAGACCCAGCTCTAAGAAGATGTGGACACTCCTTCTGTGTTGGACACCTCAGAACCTCTCTCCAGGCACCTCAAAGGTGATCTGAAAAACTGATCCATGGTTAGGTAATTAAAAGAACCTGCACCTATCAACCCTCCACAGAGAATGACTCATTGAACTGACCTGCACTGTCCAAGAACAGGAAAAATGGTTTAAATAATGGAAAAAGAAATGTTACACATATATATATTAAATGAAATAATATGTGATTTCTGTGAAATCATTTATGATCCTAAAGGACTTTACAGAAGTACCTACAAACTGCAACATGAGAAAAGATCAGAAATGAGGGAAAGATGCTCTGGTTCTAGATTCCCTTTAAGCATGACTGATTTTAAAAAGGAAATAAATGAGCCTGAGGAATCCTCTGAGAGCTGCTCTGGCTCTGTTGCCAGTTTCTCCCAGCAGGGAGGGCCCTGGGTCATGCTGAAATACAGAAGTGTCCTCTCTCACTGTGCTACTCACACCAGAGATTTTTCAGGATGCTTTTACCCCTTGGGAAGAGAAGCAGGAAGGGCCCAACACTGTGATCTGATGTGGCTCCTCCTGTGAGTGCCATTTGATTTTTGTCCCCATGAAATCACAGCACAGAAGAGCCGTGCCTGGGCGGCCAATTAAGATGTCAATAAAAGTAAATACATTTAAAGAGGTCATGGCCCTGCATTATGCAATGAGGAAAAAAAAAAACAAACAAAAAAGGTTTATATTTGTATAGTGCTAATTAAATTGACACGGTTATTGCAAATCATTTTGTTTCACCTGGAGCTGTAATTAAGTGACACCACTTAATGAGAAGGAGCCAGTGCTGATTGAACATGGTTCTGTGGTGAAGCTGCCCTGACAATGAAGGATGTTTCTGTTTACATCTCCCATCATTTCCCATTCCCAAATGCCAATGTCTTTCCAGTGAGGCAAACACCATTATTAAAAATAACCAATCAGTTGTGATTGTGGGCAGCCTGTAACCCAGCTTTTCACTGGCTGCTCTGCATGAGAACAAAAATAAATAATTTAAGTACCCTACAGTATTATTTCTCCTAAAGACAGATTTTTAGAAGTAAAACATTGAAGTAATCAACACAAAGATGGAAGTTTTAATTGTGTTTCCAGCAGGATTTATTTAATCTGGATATACTGGGTTAAATTCTGTGGTGATTTTAGCAGGATTATTCCACATTTAGAGCAGATTTGTTCATGGGTTTGGCTGCAGAACTTCTAAAAGGAGTTGGAATAATGAGAAACTCCAAACTATTTGTGTGAAGAGCTTACAGAACACAGAGAGGGGACAGGGAGGCACTGCCACAGCTCGGTGTCACTTTTTTATCTGAGCTGCAGCTGTTCCCCTGAGCTCAGCTGGAGGTGCAGCAGCAGCTCCTGCTGGCCCCTCCTGCCACAAACTGCGAGTGCCACCTGGGAGTGGCACCTGGGAGTGGAGTC
>WBND01000041.1:2161480-2210534 GCA_013398595.1 Tychaedon coryphoeus | reverse complement strand
TGCAGGACCAGGGTTCACAGGTGGTGCCAGCAGCAGCCACACCAACCCTGTGTCCTCACTGTGCACGGCCAAACCTGGCAGAGCTCTCTCATCCCGGTTCATTCTGGGGGCTCTGCAGATCCCATCAATATTTTCCTGCCCAGAGCAGCCTCAGCACAGGAATGATGATGGGATTGCTTTGCTGGGCAGACAGGAGCAGTGCCAGCCTCTCAGAGTTTGGCACTCGGTGCTTGGTACTGAGAACAACTCAAATATGAGATGGAACTTTAATGCTGCTGGATCTTTCAAGTGCACCATCAAATCTGGATCTCAAATTTATTTTTTTTTAAATGCTTTCAAACTTGAAAGTGAATTCAGTGTTTTTAGAAAAGCAGGATAAATAGAAATGCTCTGAGCCAGGAGCACTGTTGGCAGGGTCTGTGAAAACTCTTTCACCCATTTCTGTGAGAAAGATACTATTTTTATCCTGGGCTGTCCTTAAAAAAGATCATCCTTCAGGTTTACTGTGTAACACAGAACAAGACTGGGGAGTCTGACAGATTTTAAATTATTATGGAAATAAGCAATATCTAGGTATATCTGGACAGAAGTCAGACTACTAGAAAAGGCTCATTAGAATGTTTCACCCTCTTCATCATCACTCCTACAGGTAACTCAGAATCTCTCAGTATCTCTGTGTTAGTAGGAATGAATTTTCTTAAATCTGTCCTCAGCTCAAAGGCCAAAACCCAATAGTGACAACATGAAATTCTATGATTGTTATGACATCAAGATGTATCTGAAGTGAATGAAGATGAGATCCAACTCTAAGCAACCCAAAGAGTGGATTCACTCCTAGGAGGGAAAATTGATTATATTATTCAATGTGATGAAAATTTCTAGCACAGAAATACTTGAGCCATTTGGGGCTCAGAGCTCAGGAGACTTCAAGGTTTGTAGAACCAAAGTCCAGCACCCACCAAGGTCAGTACAGAAAACCAGATCTGCACACAAAGATTGGCAGATGACTGAATCTTTCAGCTTGAGTTTAACTGTGAAGAAATATTTAAAGAACATATTCCTTCTGGGTAAAGAAGCCCAGCAGTGAAAGAGATTTTTATCTCAATGTGTGTAAAACACAATCTGTGCATATTTACTGCCTTATCAGTCACCCAAAATCACGGATATAGCCCTGTAACAATAACAGAATTAGACTTTAGGACACGAACTCCAGCCCAGTGTGGGTGCACACCTGGTTTAACTGGACTCAGAGGCAGTCACAGCTGGCAGCAGGCACAGTGAGAGCCAGAGCAGGATCCAGGCACTCCAGCACCTGAGGCAGGGCAGAGCTGTGCAGGACAGGTGTCCTGAGAGCTGCCCAGAACTCTGCCACCATCCATCCTCAGGGGCAGGTATCTGCTGTCTGCAAAGCCCTCAGCAAACTGGCCAACAGCCAAATCCCCCCTCCCTCCCTGGTTTTTGGGCTGGAGAGAAAAAGGAAACAAAGCCAAGACACCCCTGGCAACTGTCCCTGTGTTTGTCACTGCTATCTCCTGTTTCAGCCAGAAGTATTGTACTGTGCATGAAAAGCACCTGCATGGAGGGGAAGGCAAAAGCTTTGAGCCATCAGCTCTAATCCCAGCCTAAACCTAGTCCCACGTGCTGGACAGCTGCTGAGAGTGACAGGACTGAGCAACCAGGGGCAGTGGAAAGGGTCTCTGCCCACTGCAGGAGCTGGATGAGCTCTAAACTCCTTCCAAGCCCAAGCAGCCTGTGATTCTGTGATCCAAACAGGACCTGGCTGAAGAACAGGGATCAGAACGATGCACAGACATCAGGAGTCTGCTGCTGAACCCCTCCCACACACATGTATTTGTACATTGGTATCACTGTATTTGTTTCAGTAAGGGAACACAGGAACCTGCAGCTCAGAGCTCTGACTGAGCCAGGAGCTTGCCCAGCTCTGGCACCAAGGCTTGGAAAGGTTTGTGCCAATCCTGGTGGCTGCAATCCCTGGGTGACAGCCCCTGGGTGTTTTACATGCTCTGGACTTGATGAGGTGTCACTGCACTGTCTGCTCCCCCTGTGCTAGGGACAGGAACACAAGCCTGGCCAGCTCTCAGTCCCTTCACTGATCCCACTCCCATCCTGACAGCAGGAGAGCTCTTCGCTGGGTGAGAGATGAGTGTGCCATATGTTTATTTAAAAATAAACAAAGTGAACTGAATCAGAGAGAGTGGTGGGGGGTTGGGAGAACCATTTGGGAAGGGAAAAAAAAAAAAAAAAAGGGAAAAATTGCTTTATGCCAGCCCAGGGAAGGCTCTGGGACCAGAATGGCTCAGTGATTAGGGGCTGATTTGACTTCATCCTATTCCTGCTTCAAATTTCAACTCTGCTAATGGATATTTTTTGGAAAGCATAGCCAGAGAGGATTCCTGAGTTATGGCTACCCACATGTTTTCTGTAAGAGCCAACCAGTTTTAACAACCACTTGCAACAACCACAAACCTCGGGTGGTTTCAGGCCCATTGCACCCCACAGAAAGGTTTTGCAGTACAGATCATCACCAGACCTCTGCAAAGACACCAGAACTCCTGACAATGATTTCTCTTCATCAACTTCTCCTTCTTGCTCTTTCAAAAAAAGCAGTAACAACATTTTTTTATTAGCAAGCTCTTTCAAAGCTTCAAATCCAGCCAATAGAGGAAAACAAGAACTACAAAAGGCAGGAATTAGAAGTCCCACAGCTGAAACTAATAGAAACCATATTTATGTTAGTATGTGTATTTAAGTGCTTCAGGTTTAGGATAAGACACCCTTTGCCAAAAATGTGGCAGCTATATTTGCTAGTCTCTATGGGAAATGTTATAAAGAATCAAAAGCAAACAAATTTTCCTTTCAAATAAACTTGACCCGTGTGTTTCAGACATGTGTTTCCCTTTGAATCCTGCTCCCCCTTTGATGGTGTTACATACTTTCCCCTCTTTAAGAGCAAATAGTTTGTTGTTATAGCAATTCTTTCCCACAACCTAACCCTGAGAGCCCCCCTGGTTTCCAAATCTTGGAAGCCCTCCCAGCTTGGCCACAGCTCCTCCAGGGATGCCCCAAGCCTTTGCAATAGTCCTGCAGGTAAAAGCTGGCTACTGCACTGCCATCACTGCAGCTGGGAAAACATGGCCAGGAGGCAGATACCTCAGTGCAGAGAAAGCAGGATTCTCTGGGGAGCTGCCTGGGATCTCCTGCCTGTCTGTGTCCTCTCCTCTTGCACTCACTGATGCCCTTTTCCCCCAGCAATCTGTGTGGAATTAGCTCTTTCCTTCCTCCTCTAGCTAGGAGGAGAATTGTTTAAGATATCTGAAAAAATCCCTTGTTTCACTGCAGCTTACACAACTTCTGGGTAGTTTACAACATTCCTGTTAGTTTAGAAATGAACACCACCCAACCTAACAGGCTGCCCAAGCAGCACACTGCACTGTTCAGCAGGACTGAATGGGAATATAAATAATTCCTCCTAATCTCTGGATACTGTTCTTCTGGATAAGAGACATGGAAGGAAAAAAATCCTAGCTGGTCTGGTTTGCAGGGTGAAACAGAGAGATCTCTCGTGAGAATTTCACCTTGCAGAATAAATGAGGGAGGACCTCCCCAATCTGTTCCATGTGCCATCTAAAAGCTAAGCCTGTTTAATTTCTTGTACAGCCCAGAGGCTGCAAGACAAACCAGTTTTATTGTTCATCTTCTCACTTTCTCCTTCCTTCCTTCCTTCCATCCATCCATCCACACAAGGGAAATAAATTCCTCTCTTATCCAGCCTTGCACAGGGACTCAGAACCAGCTCTGAGCTTGGAATGCACATCCCAAAGAAAGGCTGGGAGCACCAACACCAGCCCTGCAAAAATGGAACCCTGAATTTTGTTACCTCTGCTGGATCTGTCCTCTGCTTGTACCACCCACCTTCCCTGAGGCTCAACACTTATCAGAGCATTTCATACTTGATACAACATATAAAATAATACATTTTAATTTATATATTTAATCTCTATTACATTCATATTGTACACAGCAGGCTCGCTGCCCAGTGAGATACTCTTGGTCTCTAACAAATTTTCACTCAATAAGCAAAAAACCCCAGAAAACACCAGGAAAAGCTCCCTGATAAATGTGCCTGTTCACAGGGCTTTCACTAGCTGAGTTCAGAATGACAAATGAAAGCTTCAGATCCATTTTTCTGTTTTCAATAAAAATCTTGTTTAACAGTGTCATGAATATTCATGTTTTTGGCACAGCTCCAGATGAAGCAAGAAAAGCCAACTCAAACAAGAAAACAAGAGTCCACTTGGCTCTACAAGAGGATGCACTGGATTTTGGACACTAAACCACACACTTAGGGAAAGGCAGAAATCTCAAGTTCTAGTGCAACCAACTCATTCATTAACACAAATTTACCTGTATCAGAATAAAAAACTTAATTGAAATGAGAATTGGGGGGGAAAAGAAGTCTGACTATTAAGTACAACCAGCTTTACCCACCAGGTCAGCACCACTCATCTGGAATGTTACAAGAAACTTTTCTCTAAGGGTGCTTCAAGCCTTAGAAACACACCAGGAAGATGTTAAAAAGCAGAAATGGCCAGATTTTAAGAATTTCCTATAAAAATCAATCCAGATTCCAATTTTCTCCAAAATACCCATCTGAAATGAATTCCCACACATGGCTCTTTCTGCTCTGAATAATGAAGCTCTAATATAAAACAGAGAATAGCTGGTCTTTTTAAATATTTTTTTGATACTAAGAACATGCTCAGATTGAGTGAAACTCAATTTGTCTTTCTTATTTTTCCTACCCTTTTTATGTTTCTGGAAAAGACAAACAAAAGGTAAAACCAGTTACCCATTAACCAAACACCTGAGTACACTTGAGACTGGCAATTGTAAATTTCAATACAACTGCCCAATTTTCTTACATTTGGAAAGACTCAATTACCACAATCCTTGTGCCTTTTTCCCCCTTTTCTTTCCTGCTGGTGAATCAGTGGAGTATGTGGTGAAAAGGCAAATCACAGAGCAGTCCAGGAGGCCCCTTAAGCACCATTTAGTATCAAAGTAATTCCTTATCCTTTCAGATGCTTTTTGAGCAGAAAGGGACATGTGGATGTGTGCTTTTGCCATGAATCTGTTACATTTGCTCCTTGAAGAGCCAGGATTTCGGTAAGGACTCAGAGGAAGGAGCAGCAGTGGGACAGGGGAGGCAATGTAATTACCCACCTCAACAGGACAGTCACTGCCTCTCTGAACAAGAAGTTCTCAGCCATTTCCCACCCCCTGGAATTGCTCTGGCATCCAGCTGAGCTCTGGCCATGACTCACCCTCATTTGGGGAGATGAGAACAGAGCTGTTATGATATGAGAACAAGAGAGCAGCTCTTACCTAACACCTCTCCTTACATCCCCAAAATTCACCTTCTGCTCCTGCTTTTACTGGCATGCAAGAAGGAAAACTCCCAAAGCACAGCCAGTAGCATCTCAAACACAGCAAACCTGTAGGATTGAAACAGCCCTGCAGAAGCACAGAAGCATCACCCTGTCAAGCAGGTGAGCACTGAGACCCCGCTCAGCTGCCCCTGCAGTGCCAGCACGTTCCCTCTGCAGGGTGAACACCTCAGCAATCCTGATTTAGAGTCCCTGCACAGGGGACACTGAGCTCTGCAGGAAAGCCTCGTGCAGAATTTGGGCTCAGCCCCAACCCTGCAAACACTGCACCTTAGTGTCAGCACTCCAACAAAATGCTCTGCCAGGCTGAGGTTTGATTTTAGTGCAAGGTGGTACAGAGACATTTCCTCCTGGAAACCCCTGGGGGAGTTAACAGAGATGAACCTAAGAGGGCTGTGAAGATATTTAATGAGGCTCCATTAGAATCATACAGAATGTAACACAGAGCATGAAAGCCTCTGCTTGTAGAAAATGATTAGATTTTTAATTATTTCTTTTTAATTTTTTTTACTCTAAGATCAGAAGATAACTGCCACATTTATCAGATAATTGTGATATGGAGCAGTGAAAACCCTAGAAAACACTTGTAGGAAGAGCTTTTTCCAGGAGAATTTTTCCTTCCAAGAGGAGCCAGACCTCAGGGCTGTCCCTGGCAGGGGTGTCCCAGGGCTCTGGGGACTCAAAGCAAGCTGCCCATGCTGGGAGGAACTGCTGACACTTTATTCTGCATCTGCATCCCTCCCAGAGGATGTGAGGAACAGCAATCTGGAGCCTCGTGGAGGGGACCTGAGCTACTGCAGCTCTGTAGAGCTTTTCAGGAGACATCTGGGGGTTTTAAGGCAACAAAACAGAAGGACTAACACAGGGAAAGAACCGCTGCTCCCTTCATTAGTGCTCACAAAAAGGTTGGGAGGGATTCTGAGCAACTGCCAAAAGTTCATGGGATCAATTCCACTTCAAAATGGAGCTGGTTAAGAGCAAAAGCAAAGTTCACACGCCTCATCTGCTGTTAGATCCATTCCCCCCAGCACTCCCCAACAGCCAGCCAGGGACTGCTCCCACCCTGAAGGACCTGAAATCTCATTAAACACGGGCAGCAATGAAAGCAGAGCTGAAGTGGCTGCCACGGAATCCTGCGTGTGCTGCAGGATTCACACAGCAGGGCAGGAGCCCTGCAGCTCACTGCTCCCCATCCAGCACCACCAGCACAAATCTGCACAGCTCTGGCATCCACGAGGTGTGCACAGTGAATGAAAAGGACACGATGCACTGGGGTTTATGTCAATGTTTTCTTTGAGTAAGAAATAAAGCAGCAGTTACCATAGCAATGGACAGAGAGCCCATCACCTGATGCTATGAAAATTAAAGAATGCAGGCTGGAGATGACAGCACAGCCCCACTTCAGTAACACAAAGAGGGATGAGGCATATTAATTTCTGCACAACTATACAGGATTTCTTTAAAGATCTTTCTGAAGATATTAACATTAACCAGCTGTCACTATCTACAACCAGCTGATAATATCTTCACTCAGCTCTCTCAACATTTCTGCCCAGTACAAATTACAGTAGCGTTGTCTCAGGCAGATAAGAGAAAAATTCTTCAGCAGCACCCTCGAGTCTGGAAAAGGGAGACAGCTCAGGCCAGCTCTGTTCTCTTCACAGATGAATTACAGCTCCAACAGCAGCCTTTTGTCATCTTCTGCCTCAAAAAACCAACATTGCAAGGTCACATTGTCCACAGTCACCATCACACACCCAACAGAGACTAAGTACATCCAAAAAAAAAAGGTTTTGTCATTCTTTCCTACTGGAAAACTGCAATCAGGCTGCTACAGAAGGGAAAATCAGAAGCTGCTGCTAATGTGGTCTCTCATGGATGTCTGGAATCCAGAGGAATAAAAAGTAGCCTAAAGCCTGTGAATATTCTCATTACTTTCGACAGGACTAAATTTGGGCCCGTTCCTAAGTGACAGGCTCCTACTGTGGGCTGGTGTTTCCTTTCCATAGGAAAAATTCTCAATGCAATCAGGGCTTTTTCTAAGCTACACATAACCTCAAGCAGAAAAATATTTCTGCTGCAGCTGGTGGTATCTGTAGAACCTGCTGAGACCAGGCACAGCGAGTGACTCAGTGACTCCAGCAATTACCAGCACAGCACCTCATTTTTTAAAAGCTATGGTAAAGCTTACAGCCCTGAGTAAGCAGCCATGCAATCCACTGGAAAATTTAGTTTCCTCAAAATAGGATCCAGAGCTGTCCAATGTGCCAAATGAGGAACCCCTCAGGCTGGTCAGTAACATTTTTGCCCCAGTGATCACCTGTAGGGCTGAACTTCTTCCCCAGCACTCCTGGGGTGGATGACAGACTGAGCATGACTTTATGGTCTGGTCTGTCAGACACCCTTTTATCTGCAAAACCAAGTTGTGATTCATGAGCCACGACTATTTATGTGTGCTGGTTAACAACTAATCAGGGGGGCTGAGGAAGCAAGCTCTACATTTTGGTAAGTGCCACATATTCCCTTTAATGAGCCTGTCTGTCTTGGGCAAAGTGCTCGCTCTGGTGGCACTTTGGGAACGGAGGGTTACATCTCAGAGCCAGAGTTTGTATGAAAAAGAGATTCTTTCAAGCAGCCTGACAGCTGAAAATGCAGAGGGCTGTGTCTCAAGTGCTTCCCCCCATTTTTCTTCCCTCCCCAGATCTATGCTGTTTCTCAAGCCTTCCTTTCTCCAGTCTTGCTGATGCAAGCAGCAATATGAAAACCTAAAATGATGTCGCTGGAGATGATTAGGCTGTTAGTGCAAATTAACCCCCTGGCAGCTTTGCTAATATAGACACTTTGTAACACACCAGGAACCAGGCAAACAAACAACAAAAACCGCTGAATTTCCTTTTAACCCAGTCTCATCTCAACTCTGAATTAATCAGCTCTTCTGTGCATTCAGAGTCTGTAGAAATGCAACTTGTTTTAAAAGAGAACACCACACACAACAGCACAGGCAGGGCAGGGGCATTGCAAGGAAACACATCCAAGGGGGCCCAAAGGAAATGGCAAAACCTGGAGTCAAACATTCTGTAATTTACAGGAATGCTCAGCATCCTTCAGAAATTAACCCCCAAGTGCAGAGCAGCTCTTCCCAAGATCCTTGTGCCTTTTGTGGGAGTTTTAACTGTGCCACAAGAACACATAAACAGTGACATTTCTTTGTGCCCGTGCTGTCACGAGTGAGGAGCAGCGTTCTGCCAGAACACAAACTTCAATCAACCTGACACTTCCTGTCTTAAATAATAAACCCCACCGGCGCCAATAAAACAAACCCATCAGATTTTACAGTTCTGCTAGCACAGGCATCCACTCTTGGATCATCCCCCATTTATCCTTCCATCCCAAATCCTCCCTGCAAGCTGGGAGCTGCTGGTGTCCCTCCCAGCATGACTCCAGCAAGTCCCTCCTGTCCCTGCAGCCTCAACAGATGCATGAAGGGTTTAAAGCCCCGGCTTTTCTCAGGGATGCTCATTTCCATTCAGACCCACCGGCTCACACATTTCCTTGCTTCCAAGGGCGCTGGAACCCAAGAGCTTGTCAGGAAATCCCACGGAGGATTCCCAGGAGATCCCCCAATGCATCAGATCACAGCCACAAAACATTATCCTGATTACACCCAGCTCCCAGCAGAGCAGAATTTCCCTTACTGCTGCCTTGGGAGGACTGGGGCTTACGGGTGTCATCTGCTAACGAGCCACCATTGTCACTAATTAGGCGGGGAACCAAGGATTTAATTAACGCTCCTAGCTCCAGTCACACAAGCAGCTATTAGTCTAAACAGGAATGAAGCAGAGGTGCCTTTCTCATCTCCAAGCAGCCTTGCAGGGCAAATTTTACACAGCTGGGGCAGGAAGGCTGCAGGGTCTGCAGCAGCACTGCATTTCTGCTTTTCCAATCCACACCTTAGGAAAAGCTTTCAAACACACAAACCTGAAGCGCAAAAGTCCAAATCCATTTCATAGTGTATACATATACACACACTATGTTTATATATGTATTTATTAATATATTTAAAGATAGTTATATATGTTTATATAGTGTATACAGATATTTCTATATAGTAGTGTATACAGATATTTCTATATAGTAGTGGATATATATTTATATATGGTAGTATACATATATAATTCTATATAGTAGTGGATATATATTTATATATGGTAGTATACACATATATTTCTACATAGTAGTGGATATATAGTTATATATAGTACTATACATATATATGTCTATATAGTAGTGGATATATACATTTATTTGCAAGTATTTATATATAGTTCAGGTTTGTTTACAATTCCATGGAGTTCCCTGGACCCAGCTCAAAGAACCCACAAAGAACATTGCTGCAAGTGCTGCCCCACCAATTCAGTGAATTCTTGTACAGATTCTGTGTGACAGAATTCCCTGTCCAGGATGGGAGCGAGGTGTAAATGGCAGTGTTTGCAGAAGGGAGGCTGTAATTGAGTTCTCCATGGACTCAGCACCACCAGCTCTGCCCTGATCACAGCAGCTCCAAAATCCCCAAAAGCTCCTGCTCCCTGGCTGCCAAGCTGTGCTTCACTGCTGGTCAGTCAGCTAATGATTTCCGAGGTGTGGAACACACAATCGGCCTTTAACAAAAAACCTACAGGTCATTCTCAGTAGCAATGAGGACATTTCGTTGGAGAATTGTTCAAAAGGTTCCTCAGGCACCGCAGTTTTTAGGCATTTAAAGAGAACAGGGCTCTTCCCCTGACTTTCTCTTTTCTAGGTAGCTTCAATTTCCAGTTCATAATTAGTTCCTTTTAAAACTTTATTAAACTGGACTCACTACCACAGTGAGCCCTTCCCTCCTCTTTTTCTGGGGAGAAGCACCTTTCTCAGGTGTTTAAAGGACATCATCCTCCCCAGCTTAGCAGTTCTGAGAACGAGTCATTATTTTGGAGGACCCAGCTGCCTCTGGCTGACACCAATGTCCCTGAAAAGTGCCTGCTAAGGGCTAATGAAATTAAACTGGAGCTCGATGCCACTCTCTCAAAATAGCATTAACACATTCCCTTCTTTGAAGAAGTAGTTTTACACCACAAACGCTTTTTAAAGCTACACTGGGAAATATTCCCCCTTTAGTGTGTCACAAATGGTAATGAGGAGTGCTCCAGCAGACTGCCCCCATTGCTCACTGGAGCAGAACATCCACACTGATGGCACCACTGCTATGAATTTACTTCACAGGAATCTCAAAGCACTTGCAAGGTGCTGCTGTACCTCAGCACTTGCTAAAACCATAATCCATCCTCCCACTGCACTTTTCTTTCAATGACCTGCTGCACTGCAGATGTGTAGCTGAGTTGTCACTAATCATTCTATAGAAGGGAAAATAACAACAACAACAACATCAGTAAGATTTAAAGTTTCACAAGGCTAACCACCAGACAGTGAAATATATAAACCTTTATCAATAAAATATATATAAAACCCCTTCAAGTCATAATTCACAGCTCTGGGCATTTTTGCAAAGCAGCTCTGGACTGGCACCTGGCTTTAGTGGCCCTATCAATGCCTTAACAAACTCGGTTTTCCAATTAAAAATATCCCCTGAAGTAATGAGGCAACAAAACCAAATCCAGAGGATTCAAACTCCTCTCCCTTCAGATGTCAGCTGAAATGCTTTCATGCAGTGAAATGAGTCTTAAATATTTAAGCAATGCAAAGCTGCATAGGACATGAAAAATGTTTTGTTGCAATTCTTGCCATCTGGAGACACACATGCACACCCAGAAGAGCATCCCACCAAACTCTTCTGTCTCTCTCCATTTCACTCCAACCTCTGCTGGCTTTAAATATGAATCAGTGTAAAAAAAATACACATTTCACCTCAGAGCTGAGAAACTGCACTGTCACCATGGAAAACAGATCCTTGGGATAATGCATCCCAAATTCAACACAAAACTCAGAGTGATTCCAGCTCTGGAATGTTTTTGCATGTTTTGATAGCTTTGACTTCAGGTTTTTATTACAACATCACTTGTGCTTGCCATGATGCCACCACACTGCAGTGTCAAGAGCCAATAAACCAACAATTAAGTACAGATTTCAGGGTCCTCCTGGACTTTACTGGTGCTCCTGGGCTGAGAAATGCACCAGGATTCTGAATGAAGACACAACTCAAGAACATGGATAAACTCACAGATACTGCACCAGGATTCTCAATGAAGACACAATTTAAGACCATGCTTTCAATTGCCATGATTTGTGGCTATGAGGTCACTCAGACCTTTTGCCAGACAAGATTTGTAGCTATTATTTCCCACCCCCCAAGCAATGATCACATGCTGTTTGCTTCAGCTCTGCATGTTGCAATACCTCAATGAATAATATACAAGGAGCAGAAAATAAACAAGCCCACTGTGCCCGGGGATAATGTGTGGTGTGCTTTTCTTTAGGATGATTAAATGTGAGTGCATGTCAGAGGATGTAGGGCTTGCTGTGCTGGGAACCCAGGAGGATGAGAGCACACAGCTCTCTCCAAGCAGGCAAATGGCCACAGAGAAGGTCAAGGGGGCCCCCAGGCACCCCAGCATATGCACTGCTGCTCCCTGCTCTGCTCCTGGGCTCTTGCCCAGGCACAGACACTCCTGGCTCACACCCCACACCCCTCCACACCTCAGAAATTACACTGAAGAAATCAGATTTCCACCACAGAACCAGGAATCCACTTGCCTTGGCCAGCCTTTCACCAGCCCTCTGCCACTGGGAGAACCTGTGCAGGCACAGAACGAGCCACAGAGCTCACAACCTGTGGGATGGTCCCATCACACACAGCTCCTGCCCCTGCACTGGCAGGAAAGCAGGAAAATCCATTTCCTTTCTTTTCCATGGAGCCCCTCCTGCACACCTCCAGCAAAGCTCCTGTTTGGTGCCTTAGCAGCTGCACAGATCCACCAGCCCACCCCACCTGGGAGATTTCAAACCTTTTCCAAACTGCTTTGGAACAGCTCATGCTCATTTGCTTGCCTTGGCCATGGAGAGGAGGAAACACCCTGAACAGGGCTGATTTCCAGAAAGTCACTCACTGTACTGCACCTGAAGGCAACTACCACCTGCCCATCCCCACTGGAAGTAAGAAAAAGTCACTTTAAAAAAAAATCTTAGTTTTTCAGTCTCTTATGCTCTTGCATCATGGTTCAAAGTAATGTTAAGCAAAAATGCAAATCATCTTTCCACCAAAAGGGTTTTTTCAACACGAGAGCACAGCCTGAGCTCTGCATCTGCGCTGGCACAGAACCACCAACACACCAACACCACACCAACCTGTGTCAGACTGCATTCCAGATAAATGCTCCCAAAACTGAAGCCAATCCTCTCTGTCCATAACAGCAAGTTACACAGGCAACATTCCACATTCCCATCTCTGTCTCCTGCACCTCTCAGCCAGATTCATTTCTGAGCAAAGACATGCAGCCCCAGATTTCAACAAGCTTGTTTATCTTCAACTTGCTTTTCAGGAAAATAAAGGCAGTGACAAGGACCCTCAGAGAGTGATCCCCAGCCCCATTCACCCACCAAACACCCAGCTCACTGCCTCTGCATTTCTTCTTTCACCACAGCTACGTTTGCTGTGTGCAGAAGTATTCTGTTTCTGCGACTTTGTGTAAAGGGATTTTCAACAGAAGAGAAGTAACAACATCAGAAAATACTTCTAGCACGGAGGTTTCACTCAGTAAACAGGTGTCTGGGAGATTATCTCGCCAATTTAACCAAAGCTGCGAACACCACAGTGGTTCTGGGATGACTAAAATCCCCCTTTTTTCAAATAAAAGCCTTTTATCTGCCAAGCGACACTTCCTGTTCTAAAGGCCATTCTCCTCGGTGGTTGTCAACTGTGTATTAATCTAATTCATATAAGCCTTAGAAATAAATTCTTTCATGTGCACAATCTTTTGGGAAACTGATTCCCTGAGGCTTTAGAGAGCAATTGTTGCTTATCGCCGTGGAAATTTCCACTGAATTTAAAGCCTGGTAACAAGTTAAAAAAAGATGCATCAAATTTTTCAGTGATTAACAAGTTTCCCAGTCATTGTCATCCTCAAAGGATTTTCATCTGATCGGTAGGAAAACTGCTAAAAATGAAAATAAAAGGGACGTGATCTGACCCAGTAAGGCAGCTCCTGTGTTCCCACTCCTGCCCAAAATAATGGCACTCACTTCTAACAGTCGCTTGCAGGCAGCAGCAATATCAAACACCTTGGGCTTTATTTAAAGGACAAATGTGCTGCCGAAGACAAACACTGCTTAACTGCAAGTGGATAGTTAAACCCTCCCCACAGAGCTCTCCTAACAAAACCACTCTGTGTGTGGGAGAGGCAAGCTCTGCCAGAGAACTTATAGAAAAGCAGGTAATTGAAGTTTTTCTACATTCAAACTCCATGCCTGTGCAATAAAAACCTGGTTTTGAAAGCGCCATAAAGCAGGGAAGTTTTGTGATGCCGTGCTGTCTGTCATGGCACAGAAACAGCCCTGCCAGAGCAGCAGCTCTGTGCCTTGCTGCACACCGTGGGCCTGTGATAAATGGCACGGCAGACACGCTAAAAACTCCGGTGACGGCGGCCTTCAATCCTCCTCACAGCGTGCAAACAGCAAAACAAGAGATGAAAATGAGACATTTCAGCGACTGCACTGTGGATCACCTTGAAATGGTGAGATCCAGCCCATATCCCCCAACACCTCTGTGCCAGCAACACGCCCAGCCAACCTCCTTACCTGAGGATGAACTGATCCACCGTGGAGTTGTTGGCGATGGTCACGTAAACATTCACCACCTCGCCCTGCTTGGCCGGCTTGGAGGGCAGCCACAGCACCACGTTGCTGTCCAGCCGCAGCTCCGCCAGCTGGGAGGCCTCCTGCCCGCGGAACAGGCTGACAGAGCCGATCCTCTGCAGGCGGGACGTGCCCTCATCCCCTCCATCCCTGCCGGGCCGGATGGCGTTCCCCTTGCGCGCATCCTCGGCCGCGCACTCGCCCTTCTCGTCCCCGGCCTGCACCGTGTAGTAGAGCTCCACGGGGCTGCCCTGCAGCTGCTCCAGCTGCTTCTTGCGGCCCGTGGGCGCGCTGGGGGCGCTGAACCAGGCGGGCAGCAGCTCCAGCTGCGCCACGCAGAGCCCCAGGTCCCCGCGCAGGCGGCAGCTGCCGCGCACCTCGCGCGTCTCGCGGAAGGCGAACACGCGCAGGCAGGGCAGCCGCTCCGCGGGGCTGCGCTCGTCCCAGTCCCTGCCCGCCACGTGGAACAGCACCTGCACCCGCGGCTTGCTCAGGTAGATCTTGCTGCTCAGGATGTAGGCCTGCAGCTTCCAGTTGTAGGAGAAGGTGTTGGTGGCGCCGAAAAAGCCGGAGGGCGGCAGGAGGTCCTGGGGCACCGCCTGCTCCACGGAGAAGGGGCCGTAGCTGGCGTTCAGCACCGGGGGTCTCTTGGCTTTGTACGGGAAGAATGACTCCACCCTGGACTGCAAACTGGAGTTCCTCATGAAGTCCTGGTTGGCCTCTTTGAGGAAGAAGGATGTCTCGGCGTTGAAGAGCCGATAGCTCACAGGTAGGTACGTTGGTAACGAAGAAAATCGCTGATTGTTGTCCAGCACCCCTCGACACTCTGTCACTAATGAAAGAAAAGGAGAGTCAGACCAAGTCTGCTGATGGATTCAAAGGGACACTTAGCACAACTTCAGTGGAGCCAGCTGCTAAGTGAGGGACCAGCATTACTCCGTGCAAAAATTATTTACAGGGTAGCTACATGTTTACATATAGATAATTCTTTTCTGCATTACATTTGCAAAAGAAAATAAAACACAGCCCAATGACCAACAGCCCCCAGTGCTGCTAATCACCAGCCCTGCAGGATCAAAGGGAGCTTCTGCTCTAGGGGCAAAGAAACTGCGTTTCTAAGGACTCACACAACCATTTCACTCTCTCTGTCATGTAACCTTGCTCTTGTATTACTGTTTCTGACACTACAGTCCATATCTCTGTGGTAAAATACTGACAGTACCTCAGTTTCCTAAGTTCTTTACATGCAGATGGACATCACAATCAGAAGTATTTCAACAAGTCCTAATACACAAGATGCACACAGAGAGCATCAGCACATGCTGGACAATTCCAAGTTTCAGCTGAACATCAGATCCCTTTTGACCTACATGTTTTCCTGTTAAGATCAACAACACATTGCTGAAGGGCAAAATTTATTTTCTAAATTAGGGCAGAGAAAAGTGGAAGACAGTTAAAATACATCTTGATTATGCCATACACTTACAACCCCTCTTCTTAACTCACTGACGGGATTGGCTGTAGGTACAGAAGGCAAATGCATCTAGTGCTGGACTTCTTGAGTATTGAAAAAACAGAGCTTGCCCTCAGTTCCAGTGTTCTCAGGAAACCCCATCAGAACCAGGAGTTAAGGTTCTGTGTAGGTTCAGCTCTTTAAAGAATAAAGGTAACCAGAAGCACAACACAGAATGCACAGATTCACCTGGAGCTCAGGAACACCTGAGGATCCCCAAGCACCCCACAGAGACCCTGTCCTACCACCTTCCTCACAAAGAGCTGCAGCCTGGGGATTTCCACATTTGCTGCCCTGCCATGTCTGGCTGCTAACGTGCTAATTATGCAGTCAAATTTAATTAAATGTTTTCAAGCAATGAATAAACAATCGATACCTGTCATGACACCCCCACTGCAGTCCTGTGGAGTGTGCAATGCCAGAGTGCAGGGAAGGGAAGTGCTTTGCAAGCCAGGTGTGAGGTAATTAAGAAAAGAAGGAGACAAATGTAGAGGAGGGGGAAATCAGAACTCTCAAAGGACAGCAGCCATAAATTTGAAATAAGGAATTAAGATGTGTTCACTCATGTTTAATTCATGCACCACTGCTGGATGATAGAAACTGTTCTCAAAACTGAGCAAACTGCCATGACTGGACAGAAATTTAAACAAAACAAAACAAGGTAAAAATAGGAAAAGAAGCAGTGAATTATCAACACAACACCCTCTGTGTCAGGCAGAATCGCATTTAAAACATGAAACATCGCTTTAGCCCGCTGCTCCAGCCCTGCAAGGCTCTGATCCTTGGCACACGGTTTAATTCTGCTGAAGATGTTACAAATGCCACCCCCTGAGCTGATTGATTTCCTTAGCTGAGTCTGTCAGGCTTCCACCCCAAAGTGCTCCAACACTTCGAAAAGGAACACAAGGAAGATCCACTCTGGAGCATGGCCCTTTCAAGGAGAGAGGAAAACCTACAGATTTCTTTGGTCCAGCAGCAGAACAAGAATTTGGATCCCTGATGCAGCAGAGTTTCCTCTCCAAACCCCTTCAGCCACCCTGGATGAGCCTGCTGGGATCTGCTCAGCTCCCTGCAGAAAGCAACCACTGACAGCTTATGTGACAGATGCCAACTTTCTTTTAAATGAAAACACCTGCTTTGCCAGGCAAGAATTTCTTGGTGGCCAGTTTGGCTACTGAACCTGACTCGGTGACTGATGAGAATGTGAGCCAGGAGCCCTGTGGTTAAGGGAAAAGCACACAAACCCTGGTGAAGGAAAGCATGGACTGATTTAATCACGCAGATAAGAGCTTGCTGCAGTGTTTCCATGACCAGGGATACTCCAGACACGACCCTGCAGCTCCTGAGGGAATCTCTGCCCTCAGCAGAGCCACACAAATCAGAAACAAACTCAGCAGGCTGCAGAGACAAGTGAAGTCCTGTGATTTCAGAGGGTTCTTGGGCAGATCTAAGCCTGAGACTCTGCAGCTGTTTTTGTGCAATCCCCAGGACTCCTGCTGCAGCACATTATCCTCAGACAGACAGTGGGCTCATTTTTGCAGCACTTCATTTATCCTGGGTTAATCACATGCATGAGGTATGCAGGACTTGGCCCAATATTAAGAAAAACAGTCATGCAACTTCTGCCTTAATAAGCTGAACACAAACAGCAAAACCCACGTGGCCAGACTGACAGCAAAAAAGAAAAAGAGGCTTCACTTTTTTTTTTATTGCAGTCTGAAGATTTCCACCCACTTTCATACCATACATAATGGATTCCTATATTTCTATACTGAAGGCTGTACTTTAGACAATTTATTTAAGCACTTTAAGCCTTTTACTGATGAAACTGGTAGTTAAAATTGTCCATTTTATTTTTAGAATCCAAACACCATGCATCAGCAACTGCAGGCCATCACTTAAGGGATTTGTTCTATTCTCTTCATCTCTACCCAATAACTTTCACATCCTGGTATAATTAATTACCAACATTTCCAGAGAATACTTTTGTATGCTTGATCAGCTCAGTTTCGAAGTTCTTTAATTTATCAGAGAATCTATTTAAACAAGATGCCATGGGTTTTCCTGAGTTTCACATCACAAGTTATTCTTTTAAATAACCATTAAGTGGTGTTTACTTAATCTACCAGAAAAACTGATTTTTAAAAAAGCAGCTCTGCATATCAATGCTTTGAGGTGCTCTGGAACAGATATTTTTGTATTTTAAAATGCTTTACACCCCTATCCATCATCCAACAGGAGCTACAGCTGCCCAGAGATGAAGTCCTGCATGGAAGAGGTTAACAACCATCAAACAAAACCAGTACTAGCCAAGAACAAAAGTGAAGGCTTACAAGTAATTACTTCTTCTTTGTAACAGCCCGGTGACTTTTTAATCCTTCTTCTGGCATCATATGCCTCTGCAGCACTTCATCTGAACCCAAGCAGGCATCTGCTAAGCACATCACTGGCTCCAGTGTGGCAGAGCAGCTCAAATTCCTGCAACCCAGTGAGCTCACTGGATGGGAAACAGCGACTTCTGATCTGTATTATTATTATTTCTTGGATTCCAGCATAAGAGGAATTTTCTTTCGGGGTATTTCACATGGAGCTGGAGCCCTGGGTGCTGGATTCACTGGAACAGTCACAAAAGCTTAACATCTTTGAGTTGTTCTTTTATGAGGTTGGTTTGAAGTGACTTTCTTTCGGGCAGGGAATTAAGGGTTTAGCTCGTGGGTGGGAGATTACTGGCCCATGGCCACGGACCTTCAGTGCCTGATGTTTGCTGAGCCACTGAGTCTTGGATTCCAGCATAAGAGGAATTTTCTTTCGGGGTATTTCACATGGAGCTGGAGCCCTGGGTGCTGGATTCACTGGAACAGTCACAAAAGCTTAACATCTTTGAGTTGTTCTTTTATGAGGTTGGTTTGAAGTGACTTTCTTTTGGGCAGGGAATTAAGGGTTTAGCTCGTGGGTGGGAGATTACTGGCCCATGGCCACGGACCTTCAGTGCCTGATGTTTGCTGAGCCACTGAGCCTTCAAGGCAACCATCTGCCTGTCCCCTCAGCCAGAAACTGCTGAGCCAGAGAAGTCAGAGAGGAGCAGAAGACACCAGCCCATGCAAAGGAGTGATGAGAGAAGCCTGCCCTGCACCTTGGCTGGCCCCAGAGGCACATTCACAGCTGCCCCTGGCAGGGACAAGCCAGAGAGGTGCTGGTTGCTGTGTGCCCCCCTGCAGCACAGCTCCCACCCAGAATTCTGTCACCTGCAAGGGAGATCTTCTCCTCCTTTTCCCAACAGCTTTACCACTACCATTCCTCCATTCCTGGACCTAGCTGTAATTGAATGCTGCACCATATACTGATTTTAATTTTTGTTCCATTTCCATGCCACCAGAGTTTTAAAAGCAACAAACCCCACCTGATACGATTCACAGCACCACCATCACCTGAAATCCTGCAAATGCTGGGAAAGATCATCCCTGTCCCTTCCATGGACACCCACTCCCACCTGCTCCCAGATGAGCAAACATCCTCACACAAACCATGCCCTCACAAAAGCCCCATCCTTGAATTCTCTTCTGACTCCATCTTCCACTACAAACCTTCCTGCTCTTGCAGGGCAAATCACATACTCCAGCTCAGGAACTACAGAACAGGGAAAGAATGAAAGTAGGGAAGATTCACTTCAATCAGCACAGATGTTTCCTTCACCATAAAATGTCAACAGCTATGTTTGCTGGTTCATTTTCCCTTAATTTTCTGTGCCAGCACCACATTCAGTCACATTTAGTGACTTCACTGTGTACAAAATCTTTGCAGCAATATTTTTCTCAGAACTGGAGCTCAGCAAATACATTCACTCAGACCTCAGAATGACCTCAGCTGTACTCTCATCCTCTCCAAGTTCCCTTTTCTTAACATCCAGAAAAATGAAATTTTGCTGATGGAAAGGCTGAGTGGAATCTTAAACCAAACAAGCTCAAATTCAGGATATGGAACAGATTTTGAACTGTGAGGTTGATTAAATACTGCAACAAAGGGAGCAATGGCTCATCCTTGTCTTCACACCCAGGCTGGATCCCCCCTGAAAGGCACATTTCCCTTAGCACAAGTAACAGGGATTACTGGAGCCTCATATCCCCTTCTGACTTAAAGCTGCAGTTGTGTGACCATTCCAAAAACCAGCTGGGTGGCAGGGCAGCTGCAGCACCACAGTTTCTGTTCCTCATGTGTGCCCATCAGATCTGCTTCCCCATCCTCTGAGGGAGCAGAGACACTCCTGGGTAATTGCACACAGGCAATGTCAAGTGTCAAATGCTTATGATGACCAATTTGTGAAGTTGAAAAATAAATCTGGCAAAGAAATCCACAGAGCAAACATTTGAGAGAAATTGCAGCCTATTCTCAAATATTCTGTGAGCACCTGGTGAGGGCAATTTCACCAAGCAAAATTAAAGCTAACAAAATTATTTTAGCAGTTCTTTTTTGAATCCAGAGTTCCCTAAACTGAAAGCTGAAGCCCAGGGATAGGTTTGGACCTGCAGGGTTTTGCAGATTGACCTGGGATGGGATATTCCTATTCACATATATGGGAGTACAGAGTCTGGTAACCAACCAGAAATATTTAAGCCCAGATATAGACACAGTCTTACTTAGCCTAGGTTCAATTAAACCATATTGCAAAGATTGTTGGGAGATATTATAATCAGTTATTGTGAACAAAATTCCTATTTTATTTCAGTGGGAAAGATTAACTTCATTCATTCAGTATATTGTTAAATGAAAAACTGCAGTAATATTCTATTAAATAGACTCCTCTCTCATTTTGACAGTATATCCTTAATGAATTTATCCTTTGCATATTACCAGAGATGAAATCTTCACTGAAGTTCTAGAGACAATGCTGGATTTAGTACAGAAGTGAACACTGGCCCCATTGTTCTCCAGCAGAGGCAGAACAGTGGCATTTCAGAGCTGTCAGGAACATGACAAGCACCTAAAGCAAGGACTGAACAAAGGTACAGCAGGAGCCTCTGCACTCCTGAAAACACAAAAACAACAGGATGGTCACCAAAACTCAGTGACAGGAATTCAAAGTGGATAAAAAATATTTCCAACAGAGTGTAATTAGATGATAGAGCTCATTGCTCTCATTGCTCTCCCAGAATGAACAGGGTGATCAGAATGCCTGTGCAGACCTTCCAGAGCAGTGTCATTAACCACATGCAGAACTCCTTGCTTTAGTTGCATAGATTAGAAGCCAGGATTAGACCTCTGCATCCCAAAGCCTTATCCAACATCTGTCAGGTTGTTCCATTTTCCTCAGGATTACCAACACAACAGACACGTGTATAAACCACAAATAGCTGCTTGTGAGGCACAGCCTTTTCACTAACAGCAAAGAGAGGCTTTAAAGTCTAATTTGGAAACACAGAACTCCCAGAAAACAGCACATTAGAAATGCATTTCCAATATTTTAGTAACAGCCTCCAAAGCTTTTTGCAGTTCTGTGCATCCCATCCTTTGGCTGCAAAATACCAAGATACCCTTTTATGGCAGGTCTATCTTCTCTCTGACCCTCTATTCACAGAGCAGTGTTATTCAAAGACTGCCTGACATTCAGGACTGAAATCTATAAATGGTTTTCTCAGACTGGTTGATGACCTTAAGAGTCTGTAAAACAACAGTGTACATGCAAAGGTCAGTGAAGATTTCCAGAATCACTCCCCCTCCCAGGGCTGACATCCCCAATTGTCTCTGCTGCCATCTGACCTATTTAAGTGAGTTTGCCATGTGGCATCAAAGATAAATACCTGGAACTGGAATTTCCACTAATGAAAGCTTTTGTTGAGAGAAAAGGGTTGGAAAACTTCTATACAGACACTATTCAGGTTTTGTGCTGGCCAGAGGCTGCAAATGTCAGTGTCCTGTGAGCAGCACAGGGTGGGCAGAATGTCACAGGCTGGCCTTTGCTGGCAGCCCTGCTCACCTCACTGTGGCAAACTCCAGGGATTCTGCACCCCTCCTTTGTGCCAGCACTGCAAGGACAAAGCAAGGAGCACTCCAGCCCATCCTGCCTGAGAGCTGCAGAGAACAGGAGGATTTGGGACACCAGTCTACTGCCAGCTCCATCAAAAACATATGGTAGCCACAGGAAACCTCTGCAGCCCAGATTGTGGGGTGATGAAATGAGAGAACCATCACTCAGTTTGATTGATTTGTGAGCCAAAACCACGTCGAGTTCATCACAGAGAAGACCAAGTAAAGACTGTCTGGGGGCTTTTCCTGGCCTTTAAAGCAGTGGCAGTCACAGAGTGAGGAAAAAGCAGATAATGCAGCCAGTATTTTCTACCTTAACCTGCACCTCTTCAGAGACCTGGACTGTTCATCTTCCAGCTGAAGGAGCCTAATTTCCATGGCACTACAATTATGTGAGATACTTCTCTGCAGGGGATGTGCCAAATTTAGCCTTACAAGATGGCTCACCAAAGCCTCCACAACATTTTAAAGTTTGGCCAGAGTGCCATAATGATTGAAATACACAAATGTCACAGTTGGTTTGGGTTTGTTTTTTTTTTTTTAAGTACTCAAATGTCACAAAAATGGGAACATGTAAGATGTAAGTTACAAACTTGAACAAGTTCTGGCCTCGGCAATGAATCAATTCCTTGTCCTGTGTCTCCTTCTCCAGTTTTTAATAGCTCTGTGCTTTCCTCTGCTGTTTGAGTCTGTCAGATGCTGATAGGCACTCACTCCTCTGTTTAGACACTGAATTGCTTTGCACAGCTCCTTGTTTAAAGAGAGATTAGGGTCCTAGAGCCTGAATGGGGCAATTTGCTCAGCACTCTTCACTGCCACAAAAACACACGAGAACCAAGAGTACCCAAGAGCTCAGGCCTGAAGCAGATGAAGATTTCAGCTGCAAAAGTGTAGAAGGAGGATACAGAGGACTCAATAAATGAATTGCAATGTTTTTCACCTTACCACCCAGAAAGAAAAAAAGAGAATTTTTTTTTCTTGTAAATAGGCACTAATTAAAAATAAAGCCAGCCAGCAACACAACTTTATCTCACATTGCCCCACACTGAGACCCAGCCTCCACTGGGCTCTGCATTCCACAGGCACAAGGGATATTACTGAAAGAGCCAGGTACAACCTGGCAGGGAGCAATTCCGAGGCTGAAAAGGAAAAAGGGATTTCAGACAATCAGACCTGAGCCAGGCTTTCCCCGGGGTCTGTAATAACTTTCAGCACACACCTTGGTATGTTCCTGACTGGTAACTCACATCTCAGGGCTGGTGTTCCCTGGACTCTGCTGGGAACAAACCCCTTCAGACCTCTCATCCCAACTCACATCCAACAGCTGCAATCCCTTTCCCACTGCCTGGACAGGGAACTGGGGCAGTGCAGCTGAGTTTTCAGCAGGTTCCATCAGAGCTGAGCACAGACAGCAGTCAGGAGCAGGGGCACGGCGGGTGCAGCAGCTGAAAGCACCCAGGCAGGGAAGGTAAGAGGGTGTAAGAGCCTGGCTGATGATGGATGGAACTTGGCAAGGCAAGGCAGCAAATGCTGCCAAGATCAGACTCCAGTCTGTCAGCTTTTCTGAGTGGGAACCAAGAGCCCCAACCTCCACTGCCTGGCGTCTGCAGGAATCTGCACATTTGGTGTAAAACATCTAAATTGTGGAGAAAAAGAGACCCTGGAAACACTGACTTGGATCAGCATTAACTGTTAAATTCTCAGTTCAACATTTCCCTCTCAGGAACATTTCACCGCTGGTATAAATCAATAAAGTTTCATAAAAGAGAAAAATCACAATGTGCTCTACCAGCAATGATCTAGCCCCAAAAATATTTTTAACTGCTTCTTGAAAAAAAAAAGTTTATTATTTATATGAAAATTTAATTTAAGAATAAATCAGCCAGTTATCGTTCTTTACTTTCTCCTCCTCTCCTTCATGGAGGAATTTGGAACATGAACAGATGCAATGCACGCACATTTTTAATACCATGTATTAAATAGTTGCTTGTATGCAAACTATGACTTAAACCTTGCCAGAATATCTCAATATCCTGCCTACAACCCTGCTAATCATCTCCATTTCAAAAATGCAACGAGGATTTATGAGAAGATTAATGAGAAATGAGGCTGAGGGGGTGGGGGACAGCCCTGCCCCTTCGGGAAATGAACTCGGCGTCACCTTTAACCTCCAAGTAATTCTTTGTCACAGAGCACAAAGCAGCTCATCATTCCACAAGAGCAGCAGGACAGAAACCAAGCGGAAATTTATCTGGTTAAACACCTCCTTTCCCAGGGATTCATCAAAAGGGATGGATGGAGCACTGTCTTTGTGCTCCCAGCACCTCCAAGGGCTGTTTTAAAAGTGCCTTGGCTGCTGCTAAGAGAGCAAAGGGCACTGTGGGTCCTGGGGTGAGCAGCCACTCCCCACACCCCAAATTCTGTCTCCCAGCTCCCCTGTTCTGACTCAAAAGCTTTGTGGGAGCAGCCCAGCTGTCCCTGGCAGCCTTGGTGCTGTTTGGTGACCCCTGTAACTGAGGGGCAGAAGCAGGAGGGAAGGGGCTCCTCAAGCCCCAGTCCCCCCTTCAGCCCTTCTGTCATCTCTCCTCCAGTTTACCTGCACCAAAAATGTGTGTGGGGCAAGAAATGAGAGAGCAGAGCGGGTGTGGTGCTGGCAGAGAGAAGGGGAAAGGCAAAACTACAAAAGGAAGAATGAGATCCAGAGGGAATCTTCCAGGGAAACACAAGCAGACCTGACAGAATGCCAAATCACAGGGAAAAAATGCAGAAGAATGATGAACACGTGGTTTTAATTCTGTTTTTAAGGCAGAGTAGATGATCAAGAAGTCACTCTCTAAAGTCTCCTTTATTTGCTTTAATGTCTTGCCATAGCCTGCCCAGGAAGGGCCAAACCAAAACACTCCATCAGTGCCATACCTGAGGGAAGTGAACACATCTGGCAATTCCAGTTGTGCAATTAGGAAGCAGAAGCCAATGGGACCAAGTTCTTCTTTCCAAGATGAAGTTTATACAGAAGGAGCACATTCAAAAGCCAAAAATAAAGAGGCCTGCCTAAGATGAAGATGTGAACCTGGATCCAGTTTATGCTCAAAGCACAGCAACAGTCTGGTGCAACTTCAGGGAGGGCATTAATGCCAGAGGCAACGTTGGCCTGTGCAGCTCTGGACGTGCAACAGAGTAATTCTGTATTTTCTGGAGTGGGTGGAAAGCAGAATCCTACTTTCCTGCTGCTTCTCAGGTGTCCTTAAAGTCACTGGCAAAGACAAATGACAATGATGGATGCCAGTTTGTTATGCTGAGCACCACAAAACTGCTCAGAGCAAATGACTCGCACCATCTTTTAAAGAGGTTGAATGTGTCGTGCTCCTGAAGTGCTGCTGTGCTCAACAATCGCTGAGAGCTCCCTGCAAATCAATGCAATAGAGCCCTGCTATATATTTTGCTAGCACTATTTTTATCCCTTCCTAATATAACTTCCAAACCTTCCTCCTCCCCCACGTCCCTGCCACAGATCCCTAATTCACACAGCTAAAAACACACAGTGCCTCCCGCAATTTTTTCCAACATGTGCAGTCCCTAACATGAAATTTAATTTCTTCCTTTCTTTGGAACTCATCTTCATTCAGCCTGGCTCCTAAGGGAAATTAATGAGGGCTCACTGAATATGTTTACATAAGAGCTCCTCCAAATTTATGTTATTAAGCATTAGGAATGTTTTTATCTGCCCTCTAAGGGACGGATGTGTCTGGCCAGAGATGTCTCAATACAACGTCTGCTGTCCACTCACACCCTGCTGCCTCTGCTGCAGCAGCCACAGCAGCTCTGGGGACAGAGCCTGGAGCAGGGGAGGGGCTGGCAGCTGAATAAAAGCTGATTTCATCAGGAGTTCTGGGCTCCACTGGCAGCGAGGTGCTGGCACACCAAGGCACGCTCAGGGCTGGGGAGGCTGGAAGAGCCTGGCTGTCCCCACTGTCACCTGGCTGTCCCCACTGGCACCTGGCTGTGACCCTGCCCAGGGCCAGGCAGGGGCTGTGACACTGCTGTGGTGACACAAACACCCATGAGTGATCCACACTGATCCTAGCTGCTCGTTCCCAGGCAGGGATGAGCCTGTCTCAGGAAAGCCTCTCTGCTGCAGGAATTCCATCACTGATGTCAATTTTAGCTCCTGGACTCTGCCACCACATCTTGGTCTGTGATACTCAACAGAGGCTTTGGAGTTAGAAAAAAAAATGCTTCTGCTCATTCTTATCACAGAAAATAAATAATCCAGGTCTTTGTGTAACAGGAACAGTGTGTATCATCACAAGGGAACGTGCTGCATGCACAAGCACAGGTAAAACGTGTTTGTGCACACACTCACCACAGGTCACTTCTGTAAATAAACTGTAAATCCAGCTCCTGAACTGACTCTGACTGGTCACACCGTGTCTGAGCAAGGCAAGAGCCAGATACCTCCTCCTGCTGTAACTTTCTGGTGTCAGACATCTGGCTGCAGGAAAGCCTGTGGTCTAGCACAGCTATTGGATGTAGACAATAGGATTTCAGCAATGATTAAAGATGCCTGTGGCTTCAGGGCAGGCAGCAACAAAGGAAACCCTTCTGCTGGAAGAGGGTTCGATAAAACTCAGGCTGTCTCCATTTCTGCACTTTTGTCTCCTTCATTAGCTAACAAAGCAATGACTCCAACTGATGAAAAGAAAAGGAAACTCTGACCATCCTGACCAGCTTCCAAGGCCTATCCTGCAGCTCCTTTTGGCTCCATGTCTCCCCAGGTACCCCTTGCCAGCTAAGGCAGAGTGGTGCAAGAGCCATTACATCATCCACACTCAAGAACCATAACTTTAATAGGGATCATTTTTCCTTCAATAAAGAAATACAAAGCTAATGCCACCCTGAATTCCCAAAGTACTGTATTAACACTCTTGTCAGCTGTAGGGCTTTTGGACTGCTACATATTTATTTTTTTTCCCCTTTATAAGTCTGTTTAAACCTGTCTGCATTTCAGTTTGCTAAAGCTGTTTAGCCAAGTATGAACTCCATTCATGGCCAGCTGTAATGAACGTCACAGGCTGGAACCCAAGCAGGCAGTTGTGCCTGTTTGCTGGAGACTCATTCAAAAAACCAAAGAGAACAAGAGTAGTTTTAGAGATGCTGTAAATGCTGAGCTGCTTGCTCTGAAAACTAATGCAGAGTCTTGTTCTCTGTGCAGACAAGGCCTCCAAGTGAGGGGGCTGTGGGAGGGAAGCCTTGTTTACACCAGGCTCCTCTGAGCTAGCTTATATGGGATGTTTTACTTTAAAGGCAGTATAATGCATTGATTTAGAGGACAGACAGAAGCATCTTCTACCCTTGCTGGATTATGGAAAGCTCCTGCCCTCTGGGCTGTGTGGTAAAGAGCAGAACACATCTCTTCTTGGTATAAATTTAAAGGGAGGACCTACAATATGGAGAAATCTTCAAAGGCCAGTCAGGTTTCCAGTCCAACAACCCTGGCAAGTGTTCCTTTAATCCTTTATTTACCAGTAAATCTGCCCCTCTGTTCAGCAGGCTTTTACTGGGATTGGGTTTCAGCCTGAAACCCAAAAGCTGTAAGCATATGCTCTGTAGCCCTAATGAGAAACTCAATCTATTAATGAGCAGACCTTCTCCACAGGACCAGGTCTTGGCAACATGAGTCAGTTCCTGAACTTTCACCTCCCGCTTGGCAGCAGCCCAGACTAACTCCACATCTCTCAGCTGGCTTACATTATCAGCTCATTATTAACATACATCAGGGCCAGATCTCTTTTACATGCACCCAGCAAACAGGAAACTACACAAGGGGAGGGCTCCTCATTTTTGTCTGACTATGGAGCTCATAAAAATGACTAATTAGAACCAGCTCTAGCAGAGGCACTCTGCAGATCACACGTTCCCTCTGAACCTTAGTCCTGACTTGGGATAAACACCCTGGAATGCCATGGCAGCCCTTTCTGGCTGCAACAATCAGCCACAGAACCCTGCAGCTCCTTCCCCCAAAGCTCTGTGAGGCAGAGGTGTGCTGCTCTCCTTCTTGTGGAGTCAAGAGAGCAGAATTCAGATGGAATAAACGTGTCCAGCACCACCCAAAGTCCCAGAGAGCTGCACTCCTGCAGCAGGGAGAGCTGTGGGAAGCCTGTGCAGCCCATTCCAAAGGCAGTGCTGTGTACTCTGGCTCTGCACGCCTGCCTGGGCTCACAGAGCTGGGCTCAGAGCGCTGCTTTGAAGTGGCTCTGAGCCCCCAGCAGTGTACACAGCGCTTTGGGAAAGCTTCCCAGGGCATCTCTCATGGAGCACAGGATTCTCTGGCACAGTCAGCACTGTCCTCAGTGGCACACGACTGTTTGTCATGCCTTGTCTCACTTTATTTCCCTCCTTACATGATCAGTATTTACTTTTGCCCTCCAGTCCCCTCTCCTCAGCTGTCATCCTTCAGCTCAGAAAACCTAGCAAACAAACAAACAACATTTCTCCTCCTCCAGATGCCTGGTTCAGACTCAGTCCAGCCAGAGAGCAAACTGAAGTTGCACCAGCCTGGTAATTGCTCCCATCTCATCTGAGCACAGATGCCAGCACAGTCAGTGCCCACTTCAGAAAACACAGATGGAGACACTCCAGGAGCAGGGAAGGTCAGCAGAGGCTGCTCAGGTCAGACAGGTGCCTGCCAGTGATGTGGATCAAACCAAAGGTGGCACACAGCATTCTGGACCTGCAGTCATCCCAGCTGAAGGCACCCACATCCTCCTGATGAGGCAGAAAATTCACACCCACTCTGAAACACCCTTTCAAGCAAGTCAGACTTAACACGAATCAATACAAAATCTGGCAATATCTCAGAGCCTATATAAGCCCCTCATTTTCTTTGGCTGCTCAAAAGGTAGCAATTTATATTCCTTTTCTAAAAAAAAAATTAGCTGTGGTTAGAATTACTTTTCAGAGCTGATCTCATTTCATAACTCGCCTCCTATTCAGACGGAATTTATGCACAGATGCTCGGAGCCAAAAATCTGTTCCCATTTAATCCACAGCAGAACAGGTAAAGAGCAAATCTATTCCAGCCAGGTTGGTGCCTTGCTGCTCCAGCCTCCCCTAACACAGCAGCAGGCACGAGGAGCTCACAGCTGCCAAAATCCTGCTGCTCCAAGGGGCTTTTGTCAGCTCTGCTCCTCTGAGAGTCCCCGTGCTGATATCTAGAGGGGAACTAATACCAAATATTCACACAGGACCAAGATCTTTCAAATGCAAAAGAGCTGGAATAATTTTTTAACTATTCTAAATTCACTGTCTTTCCCAAAACTGCAGGTCAGAAACCTGCAGAGATCAAGAGCTGAGGGATCCTTTGTGGAAGCAGTGGTGATAAGAAAAACCAGAGTGTTTCAGATCAACAACTCAAGAATAAACCATACAACTCCTCACTGTAATTGTGCCAAGATGATAAAACTCTGAATTCAGATGAAAGTTTGTTATCCAAAATAAGGTAATCCCACAATAGAGGCACCATGTCTCTAATTCTCCTAGGGATGCTGAGTTACCTTAGGCCACTCATTTCTAAGTAGGCAGAAGCTAAAGTAAAATAACTAAAAGTTCTTTTGCAGGAAGAAATGCCTGGGGCTTTAACTAGAGCTCAGAAATGGCTTGGGGGTCTTTGGAAGGGTGATTATGTTATGGAGAGTGATATTATTCAAATTATAAAACAAAAACATATTAAGGTATATCAACATATTAATGGTTGATTCAAGCAATGGGAAAATGTAAATTTAAACATATTTTCATTATTTGTTCACACAGTTGCACATGGTAAGACATGTCAGCAATAATACAGGTGGTGGAAGAGGAGATAAAAATTTGTTAGATATTTGCTACCAGTCTAATTGTGAAGAGGTGAGAAATTTCATTTTCAGTAATACTTACAGAAGGCAAAGAAAGTCCAACTCATCTTAAAAATAAGGGCATGTTAGCAACTCAGTCACAGCAATGGACTCATTCCTTCTGGCTTTCTTGCTGCTGGGACTGACTGAAAACCTGGGCAAGATAACTTAAAATTCCCAATATATAAAGCTACATGTTCTTATCACAAAAAATAATCTGGATTCCAGCAGCAATTCAAAGGTTTTCCCCAAGTATGCAGATGTCAGTCCTGCCCCCTTGGTAGGCCCCTACAGCTGAGAACTGAAATACCTGCACAGGCAACCTGATTTGTGATGCTCATGTCCCTCAGGTCTCAGCAAAATTAGCCCCATTAAGAACCAAAGCACAGTCTGGTGCCTACATATGGATTTAGCAATTTCACTTGATGTTAGCCAATTAGAAAACACTGGCTCTTTTCCTTTCCCAAATGCTTTTAAATTAAACAAGAGGGGAAAAAAAAAAATCAAAACATGTAACAAAGGCTGAACAAAGATTGGTACTTGATGGAATTTGCATGTAAATCCTCCAAGATTCAATTTTAAGCAGAAACAAACAAGCAAAATATTTACTGCTCAGCATTTCACAACCACACCAACCTTACCTTGCATTTCAAGGCTTTAGAAGCACTTAGAGGCTGGTGATGGTTTGCAGTGTCAAAGCTGTGAACACTGCTGTCTGCTGAATGAACTACCCAACAGAACATCTCTCTGTTGGAGATACTTCAATCTGATGGGCTAGAAATATTTCCTAGGAGTTTTAGCTTCATTTCCTTGCAGAGAAACACCTCTCCCTGTTTTTCTTCAAGCTTGTATACTTGAATTACCATATCTCCTTAAGCAGCAAAAAGCAATAACTGCAGCAGATCCAGGAAATATTAGTGGCATTATTAATGTAAATAAAGGATTTTTCATAGCATTTTCAAAGTTATTACAACAAGAGCATAAATAAACCTCACTGATGGAATATTAGTATTTTATGCTGGTGGGAATCAATGATATGATACAGTCAGGGAACTTCCTGGGCACATTTAATCCCCATAACTGCCAAATAACCACATGAACAACTTTGTCCTGTGAAATCTTCTTCTGTTTTCCATTTTCCATTCATTTCCTTCCAGCCTCACCACTGTCCCCAACTCAAAAAGCTTCAACTGAACCATAACAAGCCTCACAATAAAGCACCTCAAGAACTAAAGAAGACAAATGCCCTTTTGGCTTTCAGAGCTGCATTTCTCATTAGAAATGCTGCCAATTGAAACAAATCTTGAAAGGTGAGCACGGGCTGATGGGCACAGAAGGAAGACAGAGGCTGGCACACCTAGATTTGATTCCTAGTCTCTAGATTATTCACTAAAATACTAAATCCTGCTGGTTTTCAGCCTCATTGAAGAAATAACTACTTGCAATCAGGATCACATTGCTCACACAAAGCAGGATAAAACCTTAATGGATGACAGGGAGCAAAGAAGAATTTTCTGCTGTCACGAGATAATCGTGCTGCCCATCCAGCTCCACTCCCACCTCAGCACTCTGCAGGGAAGGGATCTGATTCCTTCAGCCCCTCACAACAGCCTTCCCAGCTGAAAAACAGCCATTCTCTGCAGGAAATCATGGGATTGAAACATTTCACCCACTTATCTTCCCTTCTAAACCCCCTCAAATCCCACATTTTACATAGAAATCCTCATTTCCACCTCCCAGAATTCCCTTGCACCTACCATGAAAGCATCCTGAAACACTTGGGGGAACAAAGCAAAACAGTTGATAAAAAACCTGATTAAATCAATCAGGACGTTTCCATGGTAAGTTGGGATTTCTCCAGGTTTTTGTAACTGCAGATATGAGAGGGATTACTGGGTGTGTCAGACCTTACCAAACCTGGCACTCAAGAGCAAAGAAAAAGGAGTCAAGAGCAAAATTGCTTCAGGAAAAGTGAAACACAGTCCCCTGAATGAAGAGAAGGGACTTGCAGCACATCTCCCCTTTCTCAGTGTGAGGCTGAAAAAGGCACTTAGATAATATTTATTTATTTCTTTTACAGTATTTCTACTGAAAGTGCTGAGAAATAGGTGTTATGTCCTTACAACAATTCCTGTAAATAATGAGAAATCCCAGGCAGCCTCAACTCTAGATGGCGTTGGCAGCTGCTCTTAGAATCCATGAACTTGTTCCAAGGTACCAAACTTGGAGACTCAGCCTGACCTGGTCTTAGTGCAGACAGAGAGAACTATTCCTACTGAACTGATCAGAACTGGAGCACTCTGCTTAGCAATTCCAAAAGTGACTGGATAGTTGAAAATATGTATTTGTTGAGAATCACTGTTATATCCACAAAGAACTGAACATCCATTAACTATTATAAACTATTTCTCTATTTCTGCAGAGACTAATGATGCCACATGAGCTGTGACAGTAGCTCACACCACACAAGCACAGGTTAAATGCCACCATTTCCCTGCCCTGATAACACAGTTTGGCAGAACTGCAAACTCCTCAAGCAGTGCATTCCACATTTCATTCTGAGCTGATCCACCCAAAGAGGATTCCCCAAAAATGCACTTAACCCACACAGCAGCCAGGCAGGAGCCTGAGTTAGCTCTCATCTGCACTTCCAGCAAGGTGATGCTGTTCAGGAGGTGCACTTGTGGATCTCATCTTTGGGAGGGTCACAACCTCTACAGTTCTGTGCTGAGCAGGAATCCTTTGATTTCCTCAAAGCACCTTGAGTTTCCCACCATTCCTCAGACATCAGACATTTCACAAAGTGGATATGAGAGACAAAATGTAAATATTCTCCCACTCTGGCCATGGCAGTGACTGTTTTGAATTTATTGCTGCTCTGCTGCCACAATTCTTTGTGGAGAGCCACGAGTGACAAGCAGCTCCCACCCCAGCAGGACTGGCACAAACACTTTGGGTGTTTCCAGGGCAGATGCCAAGACAGGGCTGGTGGCCTCATGACCTCCCAAAATACATCTGTAACTTCCAGAAGGAAGAGATAAATCACACCCAGGAGATACCTGGCCACTCAGGTGAGTATGGCCAAGACCCTGTGACCTTTTCTTTCTGACTGGAGGGGAGTTCTGTAATTCTCAGCACAGCAGTGCCTTTGATGCAACATTAAAATGCTGCTTAAGTCTGTTCCTGTGACAACTCTTTATTTCAAATGATTGTTTATGAAATTTAATAGCAGCAGTTCATTCCTGGGTGATGGTGTCTGACACAGAACACTTAAAGTGAAATGTGAGTGGCATTTTTGTATGGCTCCTGTACTGAATATGATCACAGCCCCAGTTAATTAAAGTGCAGATGAGCTGTCATTAGGTCTGTATGAGTTAATTGGCCTTCTCAGGGGCCAAAATTAAAGCTACAACACATCTAGAGGGCAGACTTTCAGGCTGAACTTGCATTACCACATTTGGAGTCTGGGAGCAGCCAGCACCCAGAGGCAGCAATTCTGAGACCAAATCTACAGGGCTCAAGAAATGTGGTAATTTCTTTCCTTTTCAGCTTGTAGGCTGAGCTCTTGTGAAAATCTGACCCCTGGGGTGTAAGTCTGTAGAGTAAACTCCTCACTTTGCAGCTGGAAGTTGATGTCAACAGTTTTCCCACAAACTGAACAAGCAACAAACCAGAAGTCTCCTTGCCATAAATAAAGAATAAAAAGCCTGATAAGTTTTTTAACCTTTTTATTACTACCCTTAAGTTTTCTGTATCACTATTCATTTACTGGTTTAAACAAAGTAAGCTCAAAAATACCAGAAATTCTTTGCCCAGAACCTAACATCCAAGCCTGAAACTTTTTCCCTTGGAAACAGCTTGGTTATTCAAGTCTGGTAAAAAATTTGCATTTCTTGTTCCTAACCTAGAAGAGAAGCATAAAACCACCTACATGAAAAAAAGCTGAGGAAAAAAAAGCCCTCCAGTAGCAATAAACAGATCCCAACCTATTGCAAAGTATGAAAAACTGGCTGCAACAGAATGTGACTGTAAAATGGTCATGTTGTTATGCAGATTCAATAGCTCATTTAAAAATAGTGCCCAACCCTTCCCTGCCTCCCCTCCTCTAGGTTTTCTGTCTTTCTGCAAATAGGAATCTCTCAAATTATATTAATGAGAAAAAAAAAATCACTAAAGCACTACTGCAACAGCTCAGGGCCTGGGCAGATACTGGGATCTCAGAGCACTTACAGACATGAAGATAGTTAACTGCTGCACACAATATTTATGGCAGTTAATTGATTACAAGCCACTTTAAAAAACAAAGCTCAGATCAAACTTTCTGTCCTTTATAAGCACATTTTCCCTTCAGTGAGATGCTCAGGAGAGACCCCACTGCAGGCTGAACACTGCCAGCTATGGAGCTGCACAGAATGTCACCTGTTTGCTGCTACTTCCCCTGCAAGTCTGACACATCCACCCTCCTCTAAATCCACTTGGCTCCACTCCTTCATTTACTTTTAGTTTTGCCTTTAAGCGTCTCTCTGGATGCCTGAAAAGAAAGAGATAAAGCAATTACTTGATTTCATCCTTGGGATTTCAGCTCTCAGCCTCGGCATGGTGCCTCTTTAGTGCTTGATGAGTGTCTAAATTCTCCCCAGATTAAAGAGGGTTGTCTCCTTTCTCTGAGCATTATACACACGGAAAAGGAAAATCAAAGGGGGCCAAACTTCTGTGGGTGGAAACCCAATTGGTTTCTTTCTGCTCTGGAGAGGCTGTGCCAATTTACACACGACAAAGATCCATCTCAAACTATTTTTCAAGCAGACACATACATTTAAACATGCTCTAAACCCTTAGCTAGGATTTTAGAATGGATTCCACGATAACCAGGCTCTTTCAAAGTTGTAAATATGGTCAGAACCTGAGGCAGGTTCTGGAATGAACTCCCCAGGATGGTTTCAATCCGTGCCCCAGAGATCACTGCCCACAAACTGCAAGGAGAGGAATGGTTTGATCAATACACAAAGTAGGGCTGAGCACAGAAAAATAATTAGAGAAAGCTACTGTTGTAGTTCTTGGGTTTATTTCTGTCTGGAAGTCCTTGAATAATGATCCCAAACACAGCACCAGTGATTACTGCTTCCCAGTGATTAATCAGCTGCAAAGTTGTCCTCTTTTCTCTTCCCCATCATCTCCCTGAGAACAGAGTGGGAAGCTGAGCAGTGGCTTTTGGAAATGGAGCATTTTGTTCAGCTGCTCCCTCTAAGCCCACATGGGGGCCATACATTTCAGACTTGAGCCTCTCTTTCTCAGCCAAAATCCTTAATCTGTGAATTATTTGTACAAATGGGAATTAAAAAGAATTTGCCCTCTTTTCCCCTGATCCCTTCAGAGCCTGTGTTTTTAAGGCAGCTTTCAGCAGCCCTTCTTTTCTGCTCAGTAAAATGTGTGTGACAAAAGCACAAAACTGAGGTGTGGGAGGGAACCTCACAGATAAGAACTCCCCTGGACAAATTCCAGCCTGACCAGAGAGATCAGAGCTGACCCCTCCAGCTATTTTCAGACCTTTCTCCATCAGAGGACTGTGGCTTAAGTCCTTCTGTGAAGTACTGAGGTCCCCAAACTTCCAGGGCCCAAAGGACTCCCGAATTTATACTGCTTATTTGGCAGTAAACTCAGAAGTTTTTTCTTTTCTGTGACTTATAAGCACCCAGTTATCCTGCAATAGTTATCACTGACATTTTAACCTGGTAACAAGGAATAAATATCTCTATATTTGTATAGTAAGAGTAAGCAATAATCTACTTTGTGATAATATTCTGTCACATCAAAGCTTGCTTTTTCCATATTTTCAGTTTTTGCTGTGAATAATTTCACCTCTCTTCCAGAAAGCCCACAAATGAAATCATACACAAAGATGGTTGATCTAAGTGATAGAAATGCAGCAACTAAATATGAATATATGATAACATGCAGAAAGTCTCCCGTTTTCTTAATAAGGAGGACTTGAAATGAACTTACACTGCTTTTTTCAACAGATAATCTCCTTTTATCAACTAGGAAGAATCTTGCTGATGGCACACAAAGATGCACAGTGCAAACTTTCATTACAGAAGCTGGAGAGAGTTTTAACATCACTCCTACTCAGAAACAGCTTCAGCTCCTACTTCCAAGGTAGCAAAAAATGTCACTGCTGGGAGCCCTGATTTTCTGAATGGCTGTTCAACTCAATCTCTGAAACCCTTATCTGCAAAGCAGCCTCAGAGCCAGACCTGTCAGAGCCCAGCCCTGCTGTGATTCTCCAGGTACAGACACAGCACCAAAACAACAGAGAGCCAAACATTATCCTAACCCACATCTCTGCCTCTGAGTGCTCTGCCCGCTGCTGAGCCACACGCTGAACAGAACAAGAACAGAACAAGCACAAAGGTAACACCAAACAGCAAGAATGCAGGCCTGGGCCTTATGAAAGAAAAGACAGGATACAGATTTCAAGGAGGAGAGCTGTAAGAAGTCTGAGAATCATTTCCAGCTCCACAGTGCCACGTTACCTGATGTTTGCCATTCCTGACAATAATGCTTGCAGTTAACACGTTCCAGCTGGGAAGCAGCACTAGAATGATGTTAAAAAAATTCAGCTTTTGATGCCCTGATGAAACAAACCTTGAGTTTTTTCCTGGATTTAGAAACCACCTCTGTAGAGCACTGTAATCAGTCATCTCTTTTGGCCATTCCCAGCTGGGACAGAATTATGCGGCCACAGAGTAACTCCCCTCTTTATGTCTGGAAATACAAAACCAATAAAGGTGTAATCTTTGGCTTAAAAAAATATGGAAAAGCAAGGGGTTTAAACTGTATTCCTAAAATAATAGCTGGTGTTCTAGTTCAGCAGCTCTGGCATTAAACTATTCCATGGGGGAAAATAATTTACTTTATAACCCCCATATTAACTGCCTCAAAAATATTCAGAGGATTTTTATACCATAACTTGAAAGGCACATCTCAGCTTGCTCCTCATGTCCCTGAAACTGTGACAAAAACCTGCAGAACTCCCATCAGCTGTTGGCACGGTTTTGTTTTCTGTAAAGACCCACATAAAAATTGATAGCAAACCTCAGTGCTTCTCTCCCTTCCTGACATAACTTGACCAGAGAATTCAAAGGGGTCAGACCACACAGATGCATGAATCACGTTTGATCCTGGTTTACAGAAGTCAATGGAGTCATACCACAGATGGCCTTTAAATCTCCTGTGACCTGGAGGACTGATCAAATGCACTGCTTGGAGCACACTGGGGCTTTTTTCACCACTGTCACCACAATATTTTAATCTTGAACGTGCTTGGTTTCAAAGCACCCTTCTGGGGCTGCATTATCGCTTCTTGTATCAGGTGAACACAGACACGGCTTGCCCAGGGTTGTACAGCCCGTGGTGGCAGAGCAGGAAATTATCTACATCTCCTAATTCTACATTTACAAATGGAACAGCAGCAGAGCAACATACAATGGCTTTCTTACTCACAGTAGTCAATCCTTAATCATAACAATTGCTCACGAGCACCACGCAGAACTATCTACAGATTGTGATCACGAGTCCACAGACACTGAACAGCACAGAATTCTTTATGTTCTTAACACAGCAGCCCATAGGAACTCCTCACAGCTCTTATTTAACACAATCTTAGCAAGCACTGCTCCCAACTCTGTAGTTTAAAATCTCAGATTCTGGTTTTCTGATACTCATTTTAGGACTAACTGAACGTAAAGTCACATTAATCAGGTAAAAATGTTACTCTACATCACGAAACTCAGCCAAAATGAGGGTTAACCTGAGAAAAAACAGAAACTGAATGTCACAAACTCAAAGCCACAAACTCAGATCAGATGCTTTTATACCTTAAGGGCAGTGCAAGCTGGAAATCTGTGATGAAACTCAAAACCAGGGAAAGCCCTTTGTGCTGTTTCCAACATAGCCAAGAGAAGAAAAAGCCACAGAAACTATTGTGCATTTTAAATAGCAAGAATATCATGGTTCTGGAACCGTATCAGCATCCAAACTTTCAGAAAGGACAGTGCATGTGAAAGCTGCTAAACAGAAGACAAAATGAAAACAAGAAAGAGAGGACAGGAGAAACAGAAAATCTCATAAAAGGAGATAAACTCAGCTACAGATCAGAATTATTTTGTCTTCCCCTCCCAGTTTTAGGCAAAAAGGCAGGCCAGCAGCTTTCAGTGGGAACTAGGTGATTATCTCTGCTAGTCCCTTTGGAAAATTCCACCCCCAGAAATTCCACTCCCATCTTCTCTATAGACTTATCTACACCAAAGATTTTTCCTCCTTCTGTGTCTGCACTGAAGACAGCACAGAATCCTGAACTGCCCTCACCCCATCTTCTACTTCACTGAAAGCACACCCAAAGAAAGTACTCAGTTTAGTTTTCCCTTTTTTAAATCCACATCTTTGCTCCCTGCACTCAGCAATGGGAAACAGATTCAGCCAGCCTTAAAACACTATCTCAGCAACAAAGCATGCAATGTGCTCCATCTCATCCCTCCACTCCAACTGAGCTTACAGCAGTGGGTGGTTTTCAAACCTACCATTTGATCAAAATGAAAAACCGGGCATTCCTTTCACCCCATGACAGGCAGGCTGATATAAATCACAGCCTTCCCAGCAAGGGTTCTTCCACACACAATGAGTTGTGGCAGTGCCTCAAAGCTCAGCCCCGGCCATTGTAAGAGAAAGTTTCAGGTTTTTAAAGCAGGCCTGGGCTTTTTACAACAGCACTAAAAGCAAAAGAGGGGGAGAATTTATGGTGTGGTTGTTTGAGGGGCGAAGGAGGTGTTTCCCCTTCAGAAGTTGTATTTGCAGTGGGTAGGTTTGTGCCAGCACCTCCTTTAACTTTCAGTGTTTCAGCAGCACTGAAATCTCTGAGCTGGGGCAGCCTCAGAGCATTTCACACACACACACATCCCACAAGTCGTGGTCCCTTCACTGTCCCCTTTTGTCAGGGAAAGCAGCTCTTCCTCAGCCACCAGCTCTGGAGAAAAGCTCTGGGATGTGCCTGCTCAAGGAAAGGATGGTGTCAGCCATCTCTGGCTCTCCTTTAGGAACACAAACAGTGGAGGGGAGCATTCAGCAGCAGCTACTGAATTCAAGTGTGTGCACAACACTGCAGAGTGTGATCAAAGCACAGCTGATGCCATCCACAGCACTGCTGCTCCTGCAGCTAACCCAGCCACCTTTCAGAAATGCCCTCCAGCCTCCACAGTTTTAAGCCCTGACTTCAAAAGACCAGCTTATCCTTCAGGGCTAAGCTGAGTGACAGGTGGGGGTCAGGAAGGAGCCCCAGCCTCCCTGCAGCCGGGGGTGTAGGGTTGCACAATGGCCACATTCCTGGGGCCATCTGAACGGGGTCACCTCCGGGGCTGGGACACCTCTGTGCCCCTGAGCTCCCTGCTGCTGCTCCAGCCCTGCTCTGGGCACCCAGAGCTGTGTTTACAAGAAGCTGTGCCACTCAGAGGAGAGGAATCTGAATTTGCCTGCCCTTCAAATCCGAATTTACCTGCCCTCAAATCTGAATTTGCCCTTAGAGACCTGCTCACCTGCCAGGGTGGAGGTGCCAGGGAGGGCTGGGCACACCTCTCAAACCTTCAGAGAGCACAGTAAGTGTTCACAGGGTGCCTATCCCAAAAATCTGCTGTGCTGCACAACACTGAGCAGTGCCTACAGCTATGAGCTCCATGAATACAGCACGGTAAAAGAGCAAAGAAGAAAAGAATGAGAGCTGAAAGTGCACTGGGGTAAGAGGAGTTCCATGTAGAGAGGTTTGAGAGGCATCCACGTGCAAACACTCACAGGTTTGTCCATGGGGGTTTGTGAATCTGATCAAAAAGTCAGGAACCACTGCAAGGGACAGCAGGGCACAAGGTGTGTCCCACCAGAGACCCAAATTGTATTTTTCATCTATTCTCTCTTCCTATAAAAAAGGGAGTATTAGGGCAGGGCAACTGTTGGAAACTTCCACATACCATGCTGCTCATCCATATTGAGTTTTTTGATATTCTTTTCTACTAATGAAGCTTTTTTCTTCCCAAAAAATTGTGTAACTCAACTTGAACTTTGCTACCTAAGCAGGTTATATATTCCAGCAGCACAGCAGTTGTTTCCCTCAGCTGTGAGCACTCCCTCTGCCTCACCAGGTCTGCTGATGGCACCACTGTTCAAGCAACACACCCTTATGCAGTGTAAGAAGATGAGAGATGCAACAGCCAGGCAAATGAGGCTATTAATTACCTAAAGAATGTCAAGTGCTGTTTCTCTGAGAGATGAGTCTGCTGTAAAATCACATTTTCTGCCTCAGAAATATAAAAATCTAGAGGAAAACAAGCAAAATTATTTACTTTAAATCCAGATTATGGGTGGGAAGAGCAAATCAAAATGACAGGGAGACCAGTTAGTCTGTCTTTAGAAAGAGGTGCACACAAAGCTGACTCTGAAAGATTTCTTGTTTCTAGACATGAATTTGGACTGCTGTGGCACACTACTACCCAAATCAGGCCACTGCTTTAAATTCACCAGTCAATTCAGCAGCACCAGAACTCTCCAGTCACTGAACTTCAGCTGTGTGTCAATTCTGTGAGTGGTAACTACGGCAGGAACACAAGCACAAGTGTCAGAGCAGCGAGCTCCGAGTCCTGCAGCTGTGCTGGAGTTACTGTGAGGGACCCCAGAACATCACTCATGTGTCACTGCACATCACCACACGTGTCTAAGGACTGAGCTCTCAGATATGAGAGACCAGCATAACGAGCCAGAGGAGGAGAGCAGGAAAATAATAACACAGGCATATGACAAAATCAGCTGGTAATTTAAATTCTGTGACTCTCAGCAATTTAAAACTTACACAACAAATACACCAGGCTCCCTGAAAAGTCACCATAACAAGGTAAGAGAAAAGACAATACTCTTCTGTACTCAGATTTAACTACATTTCAAAATAATATCTCCTTTCTCTAATCATATCAGTACAATCTGGAGTGGGAACTGATGCTCACACACAGCACCAGGCCTTCAGCTTATTTCCACTGCTAACTTTAAATAACAATGCATGAATGGACAAAGTGCCTGGTTTATAGCATCCTCCCTTTCAGCCTCTCCCTTGTCTCAGTTCATTTCCCCGTGGCACGCTTTGTTCTTAAAGCAGCCTTAACCACCCATACATCAAAATATTTAATCAACATTTCTCAGCCAGAAAATAATCCTGCTTTAGACCGATTCAGTGGGAGACTCCACAGTGGATTCAACATTAAAAAAAGGGTCAGAATGCATTTCCGAGGGTGCTTCAGAAAAATCAATGCTGACATGTTTTTAATGCAAATCAATAAGTGACATTAGATAATGAAACAAGCATGCAGCAGCACTGCAGCCATTGGGACAGGCAGCTCGGGACGGGTTCAGCGAGGAGAGCGCGGGCTTAAATAAAGCACTACTTTTAATTTTTGGTCTGTTTTAATCTCCCAATCCATTTCCTGTGAACAATGGCTCAAGGGCTTACAGCTCTCCTTGTGCCTGCTCGCCCAGCCCCAGGCAGCCCAGGCTGAGTTCCCCTGCCAGTGTCCCCCATTGCGAGGCGCTGACCCGTGCAGCCACCGCCAATGCTTTGACAAGCTGGGCCCAGCCCCAGCAGGGGACACCCACAATTAAAAGCTGAAGTTGTGAAACTCTTGGGAAGAGGCCCGTTCCTTCTCAGAGTAATTAATTCTTTGACTGCCGCGCTGAGATGCGATGAATGAACACATACTCTGGAGTAACACAAAGAATACAAGCGCTGGCTCCAACTGGGTGAGACACTGCAAACTCAGCGTGCCTGAAAACCAGCACAGCCCGGGAGAAACCCACCCCACAGCCCAACATTTACACCACACCTGGCTTTACACTCACACATGCTTCAGCTGCACCCCGTGGGAGCCACCCAGAACCTCCTGCACAGCTGGTAACAATCCTGGCATTGCTCTGTGAGCTACAAAAGTCCCAGAGTTTGGGATGCTGGCACATGCCACGAGGATGTGATCTCAGTGAGACCCCAGCACAGCCACCACTCCACCAAACCTGAGCCCCCAGCCCTGCTGGCTGAAGGACAGCGCTTGGGGAACATCACTCTGGCCATTGTGGGACCTGCTGCTCAACCCCAACAAAAGTGTTCTCACAGGCTTTTCCTGCAGGGAGCGAGGAGTTCCACTCTCCTGGGCACTCTGTGTTTGATCAGGATTGGAGTAAGTCACCCTCAATACCAAACAGCCCCTGGAGTCAGTCTGTCTCCCTGTACCAAACCACGTGTTCTGTTTGCAAGATTTCAAATCACAGCTCAAATGAAAAAACCAAACAATGCTGTAGCAGAAAAATCGTTTGAGGAAAAAGACTAAAACAACTAACAGCCCACATGCAAAAGTTACTGATAAGAACGGAGAAACAAGGGCTCATTATTAAATGACACTAAGAAACTGATGGCTGCAAGAATAAAACTTTTCACCTTGAGATACACAGCAAACCCTTATCTCTGTTCTGTGTCTCAGCTTATAAAGAAAAAAAGAAAACAAAATGGAAACAAACAGCTGAAACATAACTGAAATAGAACCAGTTCTAGTCAGTTCCGCTGTTTTAAACCCCACTGTTCCAAAACTAACAAGGAAACAAACAAATAAGCAATTCCCCCAGTGCTTTGAAACATTCACGCTTTCCAGGAAAGCTGGCAAAGAGAGCAAAGCCCAGCAGAAGCAGAGGGAGCTGTGCAGGTTTCAGTGAGAACTCGCAATATCTGAGGGCAGCCAGAACAAAAGCCTACCCACGGAGTCAACAAGGCAACTGCAAGATTCATTACAAAGTCAGACATGGTGTTTTGGCTCCTGGCTGGACAGAAGGCTGTAGCATTAACACATGGTTCATTACAGCAGAATCAGAGCCTGCTCTTTCAGGACTGCAGAAATTAGGGATGGTACACATCAAACGGATTTTCCCAGGAAAACACAGGGCCTCCAGTCCAGCCCTAGAAAAATCACTAATTATGGTGCAAAACCTATTTACATTCACGGAATACAACTTCTGTTCAGCAGCTCTTTGTTTTTTTTCCACTGCAAGGGATTTCAAAGTCATCTTCCTGACGAGAAGCAACTGAATATTTTTTCATATTACAGCAGAAATTCGAAGAGAATCAAGATATAAAAATACACAGTAAAAGAAATTAATTTAATATTTTCTCTTAGCAAGCATACAATGATGTTTTATTAGCAGGATAAATGACTTTACACCTCAGAAGCAAGGGCTGCTACACTGAATTACTGTTGCAATTCAGACAGTTACATGTAATCAATCAAGGAAGATTTTAAGTCAGTGCTATTTAATGGCTAATTCCTCAAAACACAAAATAGCTGAGCTCCTGCAATTAGTCTCCTACAGAAGGAAAGTAAAGATGTCACAAAGCAAGTAAATGAAAGTAAAGCAACCCAAAGATCTTGGGGGGAAAGAGTAGCTTATTCAGTATTACTAGAGCAATGTTAGAATAGTTCTAGCAAGTATGATATTCTATATTGATTTCTAGTGAAACCCTTGAGGTAAAATATGCTTTTCAGTATAATGAAGCACTCTGCAATCTCATTTTATGAGTTAGCATGCATTTGAAGAGCTTTTACTGAAAATAGGTTCAAGTCACCAGAACTGGAGAATGTAACTGCACAAATGTCTCCATTTTCTTAACCGCTATTTATAGCAAATTACAATATTTAAATACCAGCACCAAAAAAGACTTCTTCCACTTAGAAATACATTTAAAATACCCAGCTTTAAAGCATCTTCCTTATTAACAGCATCACATTCTCAATTGGTGTAAGTCAAAGGGCTTCTTAATATTAGAGATTCCATATTTCTTTGCTCCAGCTAAACTTCTGTGGCATTTTAATTATATCTGGATTTTAGAGAAGATAAAGATGAGGCAGTGTCTCAGTAACATACATGTCTCATCCTCCACTTCCTTCTGAGGAGAAGTAAGTCAGGTTTTTGATGTTGCTACAAACCCAGTGTTCGCAATTCCTTTATCAGTGAGCTCATAAACTCATTTCTGAGCTTGCAAATTCCCACCCAGCTCCTGCTCCCTGTAACGTGAGCCAGCCTGGCTCCTCACTGACAAAAGCAGGACAGAAAGTGTTAAGGGATACAAATCCAGGTGTCTCCAAAGCATCACTTTCCTTTGGTGAGCCTGAAAAGGAGGTCAGAAGGAGGCAATTGATGAGGGATGAGAAAATGATACCAAAGGTAGCAGCAATATGGGAGGAACTGGGAAGAAGAAGCTCAAAACCAACACATTGTCTGAAGCCTCCCAGAGTGAGCCACACAGAGGCATTAACATGCACAGGGCTGAAGAAATTCACTGAGTGTTTAATGTGGAACGACATTCTCGTGACAAATCCCAGTTATCACACTTGTTCCTCTTCCACACGGGCTGCTCCAGCAGCCACTCGCTCTGTTCTCCTGTAGAAACTTGTAACCCAACGTGATTAAGCCAACAAATGCCCAGAAGCAGCCAGCACATTTTCTAAGTGCCTCGGCTGGATGGATGGCTGCCTGTCCCCAGAGGACAGCACATGAAGGCTTTAGAGCCCTCCTTCCTCCCCCTGGCAATCCATCACCCAGCTGAAAAGCAACCTGCCCATCCCTCATCCCCCCAGTTATAAACCAGGGAGCAAACAAACCCGAGGGAACATCCCCATGTGCACACCAAGTGAGGGAGGCAGGCACAGAAGCAGTTCATCAAAGTACCTTTATACATTTATTTATACACTCTTTTTCTTTTTTTTTTTTTCCAGGGAAGGAATACAGTAATACACAGTTTTGAGTATGTGTTTTAAGCATAAAGAAGCACCAAAGCAAACAGCTAAATGAATGTACTGGCTCCTCTGACATGTTGCATCTTGATTATTGCAGAGGTAAAATAAAGCCTGATCCTCTTACAAAAAGAAAATTATAATGAGTTTTATAGCAGAAGTACCCACTCTGACAGAATGCTCCATTTTCAGTTTAGGTTTTACTTTATTTTCAAGTATCAAGTGGGGAACAGCCAGATTACAATAAATCCCAAGCACCAGCTGAATGTTGCTCCTCACCACAGGCCCAAGCATCCTCCTGACTCTCTGGGATGCAGGATTCCCCCAGAGCCCTCCACAATTGACTCCAAACCTCTACACACTCCTCAGCCTCTCAAGCTTTACCATTTCCCACCTTGGTGATAAATTCCAAGTGATTTTACTAAGCAGTAGCATATGTTTCATTGCATAAGAATGATTTTAAAAAAAGAACTTGGGCAAGGGAGAGGGAGAAGTTAAAAGATTTTCCCTCTTCCCTCCTTTTCCTGAATCACAATTCCACTTCATGAAAGATCAAGAGGGACCTTCTCTGCCAATCTGTACTATCGAAAGTCTAATGAAAAAGTCAGTCACTTCCTCAGCACTGTGAGAATGGAAGTGAATTCCACAAAGGAACAACTGAAAGCAATCAGATTCACTTTCTGCACAGCTGGGAGAAAAGCAATGCTCTTACTTAAGAAAAAAAGGATTAAAAACCAACTTAAATTTGCTTTCTTCAGAACCATCAATCCTCTTGAATAAAGAGAGCCCACCTTTCAACTACAAATTGGCAGAAGTAGTGAATCACCACAGCAAATGCTGTGCCCTTCAAAACTATAATAAAAAATCCTCTGGGCTTTTTTCCAGGGGTGGAACTCCCTCCACATCTTGAACAATTGACATCCTCCTTTATCCACCTACAACAGTGCCCTTGTTTGCTGGCAGAGGTCACCACAAAGCACATGGCTAACAAGAAGCTCAGTTCATAACCTGTCTCAGGGACACAGGTATTAGATTAATTCTCTTGCAAGTGACATTTGAGAGACTCCTCCCACACATCATGAATGGGTCTGAGCAGTCCATTCTCAGGGAAAGCATCTCCACACTGAGCCTGCCCAACACAGCCCTCCTAACCAATTCCAGGAGTGCTCCTGGCAGGGTTTGCTGCACTCTGCAGTTTGGTGAGAGCTCACACTGCCAACCTGGCAGGAGAACTCCCCTCAGGAAGGGCTGCCTGGGGCAAAGGGCAAATACCTGCCCTGCTGGGCTACTGCTGATGCAATTCACACCTGGGCACCCAGAGAAAAGGCCAGTAAGGAAAATACATCTATTGATCAGTTCAGCAAGCCTCACTGGCAATGACTGATACCTCACCTGGGCTGGCAGGAGCTGCCAGCTGTGGCAGCCAGCCCAGCCCTGCAGCAAGCCTGGGTACCAACAGCTCCTGCCAGCAGTGGTGCTGCAAAGCAAGGCATGCACCTCCCTCAGAACTGCATCCCTGCAGGCAGGAACTTCTGAAAGGGGAGCTGGAGAGCAGGGCAGCAACCAGAGCTCACCTAGCAAAGACAAAACCCACAGCTTAGCCACCCATAAGCTGTGAAAAGCCCCAATGAAATACTCCAAGGGAACAGAGGGGATCAAGTCAGTCATTCCCACCCCGAGTTCTGCCTTCACCAACACACAGTGCTTGTTGGGACTGTAAAAAGTGAATCCCAGGCTGAGTGAGCTTCTCCCCTTGACTGAATGAAGTGACAGCCCTGACACAGATGGCAAATGGGACCAGGAGAAGAGCAGCATTCAGCATCATCCCCAGAGACAGGGAATGATGTCCTGTGTGCCACCAGGACCCACTCCTCCAGTGCCTTCCCCCCTCCCATGTACCTGGCAGGATTCCACAGCTGCCCACCAGCTGCTGGAAGGGAGAACAACTCTGTGCCATCTGAGTGGGGGAGAGCTGAAAGAGGGAAGGGGTGGAAGGGAGATGCAGAATTACTTTTCCATTCAAATGTGAAAATCCAGATATATGCATGGGTACAAGTAAGGGCAGAATAAAGCCTTAAATATTTAGTCTTCTTTGAAGCTTTCACACTAATCACTTAAGCCAACACAACATCTTAAAAATCTATGGAATTATCCAAAGCCTTTCTGTTAAGCCAGTTCTAAGGATACAATCAGTTCCTCTCCTGCCCTGACATCACACAAAGCGACTCAGGCAGCAGTTAATAAATCTAAGCCCCTGTGACAGATTTCATCTTCCACGGGGGAAAAAAAGCTGCAGAGGAAACCGAAAAATAAAAGAGGATCTGAGGGAAAAATCTATTCATTGATCAGGGGAAGGAGAATGCTAAATTCAGCTGGCAAACAGCAGCCTGGCAAAGGAGCCATCGAGACAGCTTCGTCCTGGAGCAGCTCAGTGACCCTGGCTGAGGGGCTGCAGGTTTGAAATGCACCCCTGCAGCACTGCACAAGTCAGACCCAGTTTTTTGATGCACTGAAAACAGCACTCTCCTCTGCAAATCCAGATTCACATCCTGAAATTCCTCAGTGCCAACAACGTGCCAGATGACCAGCTCCTCTGTAACTGGCATTTCGTGGAGGAGAAAAGCTCACCTTCCACCACAGAACCGGTCTCACAATGGGAGAGGTGGTCACTTTCTTTTCACTGATCTCCAAAACAATTTACAGTAATCCCACATCTTTAAAAAAATACTTAAACACCATAAAATTAAAGCAGCCTCTCTCCTATGCTGCAGAGGAGTGTACACAAACTCATGCACAGACTTGCTGAAGAGTGGAAGGGGTTAAAATCTGTGGAGAATGAGAGAAAGAGGCTAAAAAGCACTACTGCAGTTAATGTTAAAAACACTAATTTCAGTCCATTTGTGCATTCAGAGGCATTCTGGTTTGAATTTCTGCAGTGAAACCAGATGTCTCCAGTGATCACCAGAATGCAGACACTACAGCATAATCAGCTTGTCCTGGGCACAAGTTCCAGCACATCCAAAGAAATTGGGGACTCTCAGAGAGGAAGCAGCTAAATGCAATAACCTGGTGATTGCTCAGACACACAGCTCTCAGCATTGAAACTGGGAGGGGGATGGAAGAGAACAACAGCAGTGATGAATCCTGAGCAGTGTCTGAGTACAACACAACTGTGAAAAAAGCACATAATCAAGAGACAAAAAGCCTCCCAGGGAATGAATGTATCTGGTTGCTCTGTCATTGCATATAATCAAATAGATGTTATAATAGTGAGACAGCACGTTGCAGAGACAGCTGTAATAATCAGAGCTTTAACAGGCTCCAACACAAAACCCTACAACATGGCAGTGTCATCATCATCTTCACTCTCAAGCTGTCCAACTGAGAAGAGAGGTTGTGCTTTTATTAGCTTATATTAGCACACCACTTATCTAGTTTCTAAAAGCAGAATTAAAACCTTCTGCCATGTGCTGACACCTGGCTGCTGTCCAAGCTCGTACTTCGTTTGGCATTATCACTGAAAAATGGGAGGCTTAGGCAACACTGCAGGGAGATGGGAAGACAGAAGGCTGCCCATTACTGTCAGCTCATCCCATGGGCTCACTTCTCTCCTTCAGGAGACAGGAATCTGCCAGAGATCACAGCAAGAAAAATTAAGTTGCCTAAACTCACTGATTCAGGCTATTGGATCCCTTTTTTGCCCCCAAAAGTTTATCTCAGCATTAATTCAGAGGAAAGAGCCTGGATGCAGACGTGATCTCAGTGAGGAATTTTCTGTGCCTGACACACAGTTTGTGCATAACCACTGTCCCTGACTTCAGGAACCAAGAGGAGCATTTTCTGGAAGTGTGAGTCCAACACAACAGCTTTGCCCAAAGTTTCTGACACCATTTCCCACAGCTGGCTCCTCCTGCACCACTGCTCCAATGCTACTCCCAGCACAGAGAACTTCCCAGCTCCAAACAGGGACACAATGCCCACTGCTCTCTCCAGGCTGGGCTCAGTGCACTCCCTCACTGCTAGGCAATGATTTCCAGCTCCAAAAGCCTTTTTTTTTTTTGGTAACCACAGCATATCTGCTCCATTATTAAATCCCCTTTTCCCTGTATTCCCAAGAACATGGGGATAGAGTGGTAGAACAAAGCATCAGAATTACCTTTTATCTCATTTGTGAGCCTCCAGCTGCCCTGCTCTCCCATTCCAGAAGTCCCCTGAACCTTGCCAGAACAGCAATATTTGACATGCTAAGCCCAAGCAGAGGACAAATATGAATATGGTGATCTGCCCATTGAGCTGCATACATAATTATTAGAAAAGTAGTGAATAAAGAACACAGCAGGACAGGAAAAAAGATTGAGCAGGCAGGGTCATGTATTTCAGCAAAGCTTCCTACTTGTTTATTAATTAATTGAGATAGCTCTTCAGAAACCTTATAGCAACAGGGTTTCCCATTTAGTCCAC
>WBND01000041.1:2143198-2161335 GCA_013398595.1 Tychaedon coryphoeus | reverse complement strand
CCCCTCAGCTCCAGGTTATCTGAGCTGCTGGGTGAAAGCCCATGGAGCCAGCACTCTGCAGGGGCCATTCCCACACCCTCAGCCACTCCGAGCAGGACCCACACAGCACACTCAGCCCAGCACCTCTTCCCATCAGGAATGCCCTTCCTGCAGAAAGGAAGGATAAGAACAGCCAGGACTTATAGTTTATCATCTTCTGACAGGCAGAAAGTAAGCTTGAAGTGAACTCCTTTCATCCCCTCCCAGCCTTTCTCTCTGCCCTGTCTGGTGCACGGGGGTAATTAAAGTATTTTAGTGCCTGACTGACAGCCCGGTGCCCCACGAGCCACAGGCGAGTAAAGGGCACGCATATTCCACAAGGAATGTAAACAGAGCCATGGCAAAATAGTCAGCAGTCACCTCCATCAGCATTCCTAAAAATCAAGGAACACTCTGCAGAACTTCCTTTCCCTCCCTCCATTGATTTTTTTATATTAAAAATCAAGCCCAGTCTCAAGTGAACAAAGATAAGAGATGAACGTTCTTATTTTGCTCCGAGCATTCAATTTGCTAACGCATTTTAGCTAAAATTCCTGCTTAGTCACGCCTGACACAATCCAGTCTTTTAGGCAAACATTCCCTCCATTCTGTGTGCTATGGCTGCCAGCCAGCTTTCAGTTGATGTACCCAGGGTTTTTCTGCTGGTGTCCAAGCACAGCGAGATCTCTCAAACCTGCTCTCATACAGCACTGGCACCCCTGCATATGCTCTCCATTCAGAAACAAAGCAGATGCAGATTTATGTATAGGCAGGTCTCAATAGTGCACATTAATTTTAGAGATATCAAACGGAAAAACTTCTAAGTCAGGTTATACACAGGAAATAAATGTATGTCCTGAAACAAATCTTTCTGCAAACAGCCAAAGGACATTATTCTTCACCCTGGAATTAAAGCTTTGTTGTAGGTGGATTTAAATGAAAGGCTTTGTCTCTATGGAAAAACACCAATAGAAAAAAAAAATCATAATTTGTAAAACAAAACACAAACCCAAACAATTTCCAAGGCTCCTACAAAAGGAAAAGTGAAACAGGAGGGCAAAGCTTCTGATTAGAAATCCTGTCACTGAACACACTGCTCAGCTGCATTTCCTTCTCAGATGACTTCTTTAAAGCCCAGTGAGCTTTTAAGATCCCAGACAAGATTTTTACCAAAAAGGAGCAAAGATGCCCAGCGTTTTGGCCAACTACCTGACCACTGCTCTCATCACCAGCTCCTGCCCAACCCAGCCACCCACAGCCTTGAAATTCAGGACAAGAACCTGCTAGAGCAAAGTGCAGAAAGAAAGAAAAGAGGAAATGAAGTTTTTCCCTGTTACCTGCAGTAGTGCTCTTTGGGTGCTGGGTGGCAAAGCAGCTCCAAACAAACTCCAAGGCAGAAAGGAAAACCAGCCCAGCTCACAGGCAGCTCTCACTGATGTGGAGGGGAAACTCCTGGCAGGCAGAAGTAATTCCACTGCAGTCAGTAAAAGCTGGCAAAGACATTCTCTGCCTTTCAGGCCACCAGGAATCTCTGCTGGTGCTGGCACAACGCAGCCATGCCCTGTCCTTCCCAACACCTGGGAAAATCTTGGCATCTCCCTGCTCCTCCTGGGCTATTCTTGGGTTCCCTGTGCCTGAAGCTGTGGGCAGATCGAGTTTCCCCAAGTTGAAAGAGCACTGAGAATGTTTCTGAACATTCAAATCTTTCTTCTCTTCTAACAACTGCAACTCTTCTCTTCAATTGTGCCTGCTCGAGGTTTTTCCAGAAATGCAGGAGAATAGAGCCTGCTCTGGAAGCTGTTAATTGTTCCCCAAGATATCATTAATTTCTGAGTGTTTTTTTTAAGATAGTTGGTCTGTTGCCTCAGCTCTAATTACATTTCTCATGTCAATTAATTAAAACCATGCTAAATGAAATGCCAGTTTTTATTTAAAGTTTAGGGGGGAAAAATCATGGGATACAATTAGATATTACCAGACATGATCTCAGCAGGTTTTCAATTATTCTATGGATAATACATCCCTAATTTAATACAAAGCTGTAATTAAGAATGTAATTAACTTGTGGCATTCTACTGATGTCATACACCACAAGAACACATAACAGAATCCTTAATGGATTGCTCTGTTTCATCGAGGATGAATTAGGCACATAAAAATAATTCATTATGGGAGCATGGCCAACATAATGGCCATATCCAAAAAGCAAAGTACAAAACCAGCTTTGTCCTGTCAAGGAGGATCTGGCCACAACCCAAACGTGCACCTGCTGCTGTGGAACTGGAGGATTTACCTGCAGAGCCAGGTGAGGGCTGGGTGTGCAGGGCTGGAGAGGAGCAAGGAGCTCAGGCAGGTCCTGGAGCAGGGCTGAGCTGTTCTCTGTGCACAGCTGCTGGGCTCCCTGGCTGCATTAAAAACCTGCATCTCAGCCTGGGCTTTATCTGCAGTGCACCCCATCTGTGCTGTCACACCACTTCAGCTTAGGAGAAACCCTCCAGGTCACCTCTGCTTATTAAAGGAAGGTTTCTGAGACACAGACTGCTCTGCTGTGCTGTCTAAACCAAAGATTTCTGCTCTCACTTGCCATTATTTGAACACCACCCACTCCTTAGGGTTTTTTTATATATGACATTTAAGGGAGGAAGAAGAGAATAAGGTACATTTCTGAGGAAACCAAAACAGGTCCCAGAAGAAAGCCCTCAGAAGCACAAAGAACTGCTCTCTGTTCACACTGTAAAAAGAACCTACAAAATATTTATCTTTCTTTCAAGTAAGCCCTCTTACAAAAAGGATAGGAGGATAAAAGCTTGATTTATCAGCTAAAGAATCTCCTGCACTACAGTTCAGTGGTGATGTGCCAGTAAACAGATGAAAATATCATCAGGTAAGGCCCTGATAGGCACTCTAGGAACTCTAGTGCCATTGAGACTTCTGTGAGACTTGAAAAGAGGACACTTCTGTTTTTCTTTCTCTCTAAACACTTAGTATTTCCCTTTATTTAAAATTAATTAATTAACGGAGTGTCCTGAGCCTATTTCTGCTACTTGCTGAAGGAAATTACTACTGTGACATTCAAATAAAGTTTCCTTCTGTAAGCTGACTGTAAGGAACCTCATACAGTGGACAACATAATTCTCAAAGCACTAACCACTACACTCAAAAAATCTGTAAAGGAGATTTTCTCAGCTACACTCTCAATAGCTTAATTAGCAGGAATATTTATAAAGATCTCAAAGAAAGCATTACTTTTGTTGTTAAAGCCTAGAGAGGATTTAAATTCAAATCTAAAAAATGCATCAGATTAAGAACTGGGGGAGGTTCCTGTAATATTTTTATCAACCATACAGGTCAATACCATTCCTGACCCTCAGAATGCTCAGCCTTTTCTGCAAGGTGTTGAATCCTCATTCCCTGACAGCTGCAAAGAGCTTTTAGGGGATTCTACAACATCTGAAACCTGGTGGGGGAAACTACTTCTTCTGCATGCAGTGTGCAAAAAGAGAATGGCAGATCCTTCTGACACTGCTCAGAGCACAAAGAAAGCCAAAGGTGGCCACTTGATTAACTGATAGGAAAGTGCTGCTTTGAGATTTTTTTTCCTGCCCTCTGCTCAGGGACCTAAAGAAGTCCAAAAGCCACAGAGTTTCCTTCCCATGACTGCATTGTTGGTAAATTTTCAAAGCATGCACAGTTCCAAGCTGTTTGCATTTGGGTCCACCTCCAGATCTGCCAGGGATCCCAACATCCTTCCACTGCTGGATTGCATCCCCCACTCCCATTTTCTCTGGTTTCCTCACAACTTCACTCTCCTGTGCTGAGCTCTCAGCCAGTGAAACACAAACCAACCCATCCTCTACCAACCAGCACATTCATCACTCAACACCCCCAATGCAAAAATGTTCTCAAGCTCATCCAGCCACAGAGATTTCTTCCTCCAAGCAGTTATCACACAGACACATTCAAAAATTACCAGACATAGCTCTTTCAGTTTTCTAAACTATCACTCCAATAAACCTGAACCAGATGTTGCCTTTATACATTTTGCTAACGCTATCAGTTTTTAATCAAAATGGAACTGACGAAATTCATGGTCTTAGTTAACAGCAAAGCTCCTTTGAATCACAAGATGTCTCTTTCAGATCAAAGTGGCACAGAAAGAGTCTGAGTTCAAATTTATTCTCCTGTATCCAGGGTCTTTCTTTAGGATTCTTACCCTTTTTCCACAGCTCAAGATGTTGGCACTTCATGAATCAATCTCAAAGGATATTAAAAGCAGCAGGAATAGCCTACAATGAGCCAGAAGGTTCCTTCACAAAAAAGAATGTGAAGTTTGCCAAGGAAAGCACTAAAAAAATAATAAGGAAATCCAGACTTAAACTTAATTCATCCCCACATACATATGCATTAAGATACAGCCTTTAATGACAATTTATTTCTTCCAGAGTACTTGTGAGCAAGGCTGACAGAACAGACAGCTGCTCACCATTTCTTTATCATTATGTACAACCCCAAGCAGTCAATCAAGACACAATATTCAAGTGTTGCACTGAATTATGAACATTCTGATAAACTTTTTAGGCAGCTTATCATGGTACTATACAGCACACTTCAGAAATATTAATACATTTACTTACACAGCCCTTTGCTTGAACAGAATTTTCCATGTTTTAAAAGGCTGAACTGCAGCACAGCAAAATTAGCAGCTTCACTCTCAGAAGCATCTGCTAATACAGATGCCTAATTTAGAAAACCTGTGGCCTGATTTTCTGAAGGATTCAGTATTAGTGCAAGTTCTGATCACATCTCCTGCTTACATTAGGGACAGCTATAAAAAAATATCAAAGCATAACAGAAATGTGCCTTTTTCCCCCAGCACAGTGCTGTGCAGCAGGAACATGAACAGAATAGAATTCCCCAGAGCGTTACTAAACTTCTCTTTGTCCTTCCATGGGACACAAGTCAACCTGCAAACTTACCCAGCACGCCTGGCTACAGCAAGGGAAGATAAAAGGGTTCAGAAAATGGAGCCCTGAACGCCAAGGGGAATTTCAGAGAGGAAATATAAGATGCTTAGAACCAGATATCCTGTGCCTATGTTCCTTCTGTGCCTGGCATTTGGTTCCCAACAACAAGGCTGTGGTCCTGGAAGGGCTGGGCTGTTAAAAACCAGTTCTAGGGTGCTGCCACCAGCACTGAGTGACAAACAGCAACAGCCACAGCAGTGACAGAAATGCCAGAGCTGCTCTCAGCCCCCAGTTAAACCCACACTGGGCCATCCCCACACCTTCCAGCCCCTGTCACCAACAGCCCTGCAGACAACACCCTCCTTCAGACCCCCAAACTGGGATTTGTTCCCAGGAAGATCTCCATCCTGTGTGCAAAATCAGACAGCAGCCCCTGGAGAAGCACCTGTTCCTTAACCCTTGGTGTGCCCCGAGTGCTTCCTCCTCCTTGGACAGGAGGCACTGAGAGCCCTGCTGCTCCCACCCTGCCAGCTGGGAGAGGAACACACCCAGCCAAACCCACTGCAGCTCTGCCACCCCTGCTCCCCCAAGACAAGACTCCCAGAACAATGCTGCTGCTGCTGCTGCCACCACCTCAATTCTGCACTAAGAGCAGACTAAACCAAATTTTTTCAGACTCCAAAAGTCTGGCGACTTTGAATGGATTTTTTGTGGAATTCGACCAAAAGCTTCAAAATATTTTCATCCCTCTTTTTTTTATGTGCCTTTTTGTAATGCAGGGACATGTTTGCAGGAGTTATCTGCAGTCATGAATCTTACTTAGTAAAAATGAATGCTAGCATTCATACATCATCATCACTTCAGAAAGAGAGATTAAGGAAAACACCATCTATCTTTGCCTCCAAAAGTGAAAATCACAGGACTTAACCCAACTAGTGCTGCTCCTGGAAATGATTCTAGCTGGCTAGAACTCAGGATTCTCCAGCTGCCTTTGTTCTCAGAAACAACTGAACCACTTCACAGAGACTTTTCCGAATCAGTCAGAAACACACAGCACGAAAAACCTCAGCTAAAACTGCTACAGCTTGAGAAAGTCCCATTTCAAAAGTATTACAGTGCACAGTGTTAAACAGTTACTCTGTGACTTCCTGATCATGGATACCTGCCACTTTTTAGATAGAAAAATGGGATTACACTCATTTTTAAACGACCAATTGAGACTAAAACCCCCTCACTTTTACTGCCCTTCCCTGGCTTCCTTCTCAACATAACACCTATCCACTAGGAAATATCACATATGCAATGAATTAGACCACAGTCCTTTCATCTCCAAGTGCTTTGAAATGTCACTTAGCAAACCCAGCAGAGTTTGTTTTCCCAATGAAGAAAGATTTCTCCACTAAATCTTCACATTGAATGAACCATGTGGTTTGCATTTTCTGTTCCTCAAAACTGTTTTCCAAAAGCTCACACTGCTTGATTTCATTTTCAGTTAAGTGGAGCTAAAACCTGAAATGTGCTGAGACAAATTAAAAAATATAAAAGAGGGGTTGAGGTGGGAGGGGTGCATATTCACCCTGTACTTATGGAAAGTGCTAGTTCTTTTGTGCCCTTTTAGTACAGTAAATTTCAATCTAAATCCAAGTGTATTTCTTCAATAACAAATAAATTCAACAAAAGCAGAGGCTGGCAACTCCCAGCTTGTTTTCTAAGAAGGTTAGATAACTTAATAGAGTAATATTTGGATAACCAAATGCACAAAACAGAGCACAGGTAACACAAAGGGAGCTTTTCACCCCCATGTGATGCCCAGAAATACAAACTTACTCTGTAGATGGAAGAAGAAAGTCAAAACATCCCACCAAGGTGAATTATCCTCTGGAAGCATTCCTTACCCTTCTGTGATCACTGGAGCAGAGAGCAGTTTAGGATCTGGACTCCAGCTAGCAGTCTGTGCAGATGGGATGGAGCCCCAGAGAGTGCTGAGCAGTGCCCAGGGCTGCAGGCCCTGTGCTCACTGAACAGTGACTGGGCTCAAGCTCACCTGTGGCTGCAGCACTGCCACCAGCAGCACCTGGGCAAGGCAAAACTGCTCCCACCAGCCCGAGAGACAGAAACCACCTCCAGCTGCAGCCCCAGAGCCAAAACCCTCCCTGCACAGCAGATCTGGTGACCCAAACCTCCTGAACGAAGGCATTCATTCACCTGATCACAGGAACAGCAACTGGAGCCACTAAACTGACACCCAACAGCGAGCTCCAAGCCCCAGCTACAGCAGGAACCAAAGCACCCAAACTCTACAGTCCAATAATGAAAATCCTGTGCTCTCTTTCCACCCTCCCTGCTCACCACCCCGCTGTGCCAGCTGACATTCAGGGGTTCTCAGCATCACATGAAGCCAGAAAGCAGCACATGAACTATTATTTTATCAAGTCAGAGATGAAATGGGTAACTGCTGTGCTGATAAAACCCCAGAGCAAAATTCCACCAAAACTGAGCTCTCTGCCTCCAGAAACTGTGCAAGGCTACTGCATGACACAGGAGAAGGTAAATAAAATTCTGGTTACATTTGATTTCCTTAGAGGTGAAAACCAAATAAGTAAACAAGGATAAATACATTTGTATTTATACCTGGCATCCTGAACGTTCCTCTCTTCCAACAAAGGAATGAATATGTAAATGCTGGGGGGGGGGGAATAAAATCATTGTAAACTATTATCTGTGAGTAACACTATGAATGTCTGACACATCAAATCCAGTTTTGTTCCCTGGAAGGGAAATTGCATGGAAAACAAGATGGGCTGAAGGCATTTTACCAAGCAACCATGAAAATAAACTATCAGCCAACAGCTTATGTCAGTGTCTTGGCAGGTCTTCACATGCAGGTTCTAACACTAAAAATCTCATCTTTCATTTTAGAAAAGTCCACAGACATAAAATAATGAACTAGGAAAAGTCAAGAGAAACCAATAAGCCCTGGAGACCCAGGGCTCCAATCTCACACATCCTTATTAGAGGAAAAAACAGGGAGGAGGTGCAAGAGGCACAAAGTACAAAGGTCAGAACATTGCTGGAGTCTGAACGGGTCTGGAAGCTCCACAAAGCTGAGAGATGCACTTCAGGGTCTAGACCAGGACCCAGATTTTAGAGGCACCCAGAACTGTGGATTCAATTCCAAGTCACACATCTCAGCAACTGACAAAGGTGGATCCTTTTCCCCTTCTCAAAACAAAAACAAATCAATGTAAGTTCTGTTCAAAGGGACCATTTGCATTTTGTGACTTTCCTGAACAATACTGCCTCAAGGCATGGCTTTTTTTACCTCAAACCAGCTCTGACACAACTGCACTACAGGATCATGTTTAAATGTCATCTGATGATTCCTATTAAAGTGCCACAGTTTCATCGCTACAGCTAATTTAATTCTAAATGAATTTTCAAAACCAAGACTAAAGTTCAATGGGAGCCTGAAGCTTTGAGCACTTGTGAAGCTTTGAGCCTGAACTACAGCGATATCCAGCTTTAATCCATGAAATGGCCAAGGCAACACACGAGCCTCTGGTTCCTTCAGTTAGGATACAATGCAATAAAGACCTTCCAGATGGACCCTGCACTACAGGCGTTTCCAGATTTGTCTTTCAAGGCCAGTCAGCACCACCCTTTTCTCTCCAGACTGCTCATGGCACTCCAAAGGAAAAAGGAGAACATTCTAATTCCATTATGTCACATACAATTGGAAAAATTCCTTTGACCAGCATGCTGACACTCCAAAGCACAACACATCAGCTTATGGAATCAATATGAAAATGTAACTAATGGCACCTGCAGTGAATTGTTGAGCACTACCATGTGATCCTGATCTTTTATCAGAGTGGGTTATCCCTCAGTAAAAATGAAACAGCAATAATTCACTCTACTCTCTAAGCAGGTGCATGTACTATTGTAAAAAGAACTTGCAATTTACCCCAAAGTAAAAAATATTTCTCCTACCCACATTATGATAACAAAAAAGTAATCAAGTGCTGTAGTGATTTCCATTTTACAGATGAACAAATGAAACCTGACAGGTTAGCTCAGCACTCACATCTGCACACACAGCTGGGCAGAGAATTACAGAAAATAGGGAACACCACTTACAATTCCTTGCTCTTCCCTCTTCTCATTGTGATGGAGTGACAAGGGAACATGTTCAACACATATACATGGGAAGAGAGCTCCCTATCTCTGAATTCCTTTAATAGGTTTCTTTCTCAAATTATCAAGGGTATAATTATGAAAAAGAGAAGCACAAAGGCATTCGATACATTATGAGCTCAGTAACATCTGTCATAAAACACTGTCTTTTTGAGCACCTATAAAAGATGGAAAATATAGCAATTAGTCTGTCTGCCAAATAAAACACAACTTCTTACTTCTAACAGTAAAGAGAAAGCAATCTAAAAGACAAAAAATTGAAGACACAGCAGGATAGACACGAGGGACCCAGTGAAGAAGAATCACAAGCTCATGCAGGGTCAGATGAGCTTTTCCAGGAGGTGGAAAAGGAGGCAGAGGTGTCACACTCAGGTTAGGCAGGTGCAGCTCTCCCTGGCTATGGGTGCCAAAGCCTGTCCCACACAGTCACCCAACAAGCTTTTCACAGCACAGACACTGCCCAGAAATCGTGGGGCCTTTTCTAGTGGCACCACCCATACACTGTGTGAGTCAAGTCTAAACCCCAAATTACAGCTGTGCACAGAGAGAAGCCTCTTTTCCATCCAAACAGCTCAATGCTGTGGCTGGAGCCACAAAACATCAACTTTCACATCCCACCAAAAGAGCAGAGGCAGAGAAAACCTAGATTAAACTCACCATTAAAAATGTGGGAATGCAAGGAATAACAAATACTATGAAATACTATGACAAAGCTGTGATACAAATCGATGCTCTACAAGATTTTACATAAACCTGTAGTAAAACTGAAACCCTCATGAGTTTTTAGGATATTATTCACAAGTAGGTATCCACCCCTCACTAAGGGGCAGCCAAATTCAATCTCCCTCTTCCCCCATGTTCTCATCAGTGAAAATTAGCAGGTATTCAGAAGTCAATACTATATTAACTTCCCCACAGTAGTTATTTATTCTGTTTGCTACTCTTTATTTCATGCCAGCAGAGTGAGAGGTCATTTGATTCCACAATGCAAAAATCAAACATTCTGGCTGTTTCCAGAAATATGAAATTAGAAAGCAAAAACACCACCACTTCAAGTAGTGAAAAAATGATTTAAAGGAAGAAAGATGGATAAGGCATAATTGCTGTCTCCACCAGCACACCCACAGCACCAACATAACAAGGGCTGGAAATGAGCATTTGGATCAAACACACTCCAGCAGCCCAGCAAATGCAGGCCACTGGTCAGGCTGCAGGCTCCACACAAGTCTGATGGCATCATACAATGACTGATAACTCAGCAGCAGACAGCAGGAATTAAAAGTGGTAATTCAATCAATAGCAGGGCCTGACTCCACGTCCACAGAGGCAGCTCCACCTGGTTCCAGGAGGCTCTGAGCAGGAGGCACCAGAGAAGGTCTGTGCCCACCTGTGCACTCTGCTTCTGCTCCAGGAGAGCATCCTGGAGGGACAGGGCACAAGGATGGACATGGACACTGCCCTGCCACAGCTCAGACTGCTGCAGGGAAACCTGGGATCAGGAGGGCAGAGCTCAGCCTGGCAGGCACACACCCAGTGCACAGCCACTGCCAGAGCTTTCAGGCTAAGGACACATCGACTCTTTCCCTGTCACAAGCAAAATTATCCTTTCAAATGCTGCTAACTTGACATCCCATCACATCACCCCTGGACTGTTTTCTCAGCGATCTCCCAAGTCTCCTCCTGGCATGTTTCATCAGGGTACCAGTGCTTCTCAAACAAGAGATCAGCAACTATTTTTAAACAAAGGAAAACCCAGAGTTTCTACCCCCCACCCCCCTCCATGAGCTCTGTTCTTGTAAACCACTGAATTCTTGGCTGAAGTTCTGGAAAAGAAAAAAAAATTATTCAATCTGAGGCAGATGCTTGGCACGAAATACTTTAGCTGAAACAGTTAATGGTTGGAGAATTTATAAGAAACTAAAACCAAACTCTCCTAATGACAACTCTAATACGTAATGCTACCAATCCTGTTTGACATAATAGTGCAAGAAACTCAGGGTTTGGGGTTTTTTTTTGTTTGTTTGTTTGTTGTGGGGTGGTGATGGTTTGAGCTCATGAAAATGGCTTTATCTTAAGCATCAAAAAGCACATTCTACCTGCATGAGGAAATGGCAGTATATTAATGTAAGCCTCACTTTTATTTGTTCAACATGATACAGAACCAGCAAAATGAGAAAAAACTCCACCAGCCCCAGAAATCAAAGCTGCATCGCTTCCAGAGCGCCTCTCGTGTTCTCTAACCTCTCAGTGTTTAATATCCTGCAGTGCATATATGATGTAAGCAACTCCCAGAACAATCTCTTTTTTTACTGGAGTGTCCCAGGGACAAATTAAAGCCATACCACTGCAACTGCTGGGCTGCAGGACCCAGCTCAGCTCTGCTGTCCCTCCCCCCTTCTTGCTTACTCAAGCAGTAAGTTGATCCCAAGGTGATACAAACTCACCCTTTATTAAAAAAAAAAAAAAAAAAAAAAGTGTAATTTCTGTGCTTTATCTCCCCTGGAGCAGTTTCCAGAGGAATCAAAGGCACACCAGGGCTGGCACAAGAAGAGGGCAGCTCAGTTTGGGAGAGGCAGAAACTTGGCAGCATCGATTTCCATTGGCTCAAGCTGGTGAGGAACAGCACCCCCAGGCAATACAAGCGGTTAGAAAATGGAATTTCACAAAGACAGAAACAAACATTTCAAAAGTTAACTTTCACTCTTAATCAAAAGGGAAAATTAAATGGTTACTTGAAGTTACAATGCTTTTCAGAAGTCGTTTAGAACAACAAATCTTCTCATCACAGTTAGTTCATTTTTGTAACAGCAATACAGCATTACAGAAAAGCATTAATAGAATATCTGTCAGTTTGTATCTGAATACATCTGCTTGAAGTCAAAATGGTCACTTTATGTGAAACAGCTCACCAAAAATAGAGAATCATCTAAGTAAATTTGGGATGCAAGCCCAATTTTAAAAGCAAATTGTCTTGTAAATTACATCATTTCAAAAATGTTTTCAAATGAAGAGCAGTTGAAAAATGGTACCAAGCAGCAAAGTGTAGCAGTTTCCTAAGCAATAAAACATTGAATATATTGGTGGTGATAGTTCAACATCCACACCCTGGGACTGCTTGCTGCAGTTAATGACCAGAACCCAGTGTCCAGCCCCTCTGCTGTATCAGCATCAGGGGACATCAGCTTTCCTTTTATTTACTTGAAATTTCCTCTTTGGGCACAGAAAATCTGATTTTTAATGTACTCAGAAAACAAGTTTTTGTCCAAAAGCATAAACTTATTTCAAAGTTTGGTTTGGTTTTGGTTTGTTTTTTGTTTGTTTTTTTTTTTTTTCATAAATAAGCAACCTTCTCAAACTTCAGCTTCTTAGTTACCTTCAAAGTTGTCACATAACTGTCAAATTCCTAACCAGGTTTGGGGCTTAGCGTTGGTTTCATGGTTTTGGAAAGGGTAAGTCACAGTAGGGTGGTGGTTCTATAAAGATAGAACTAAAGAGCATCAAACACAGAAATTTTGGCAACAGCCATTAACATAATTTTGATAAAAATATTTGAAATTTCCCACTGCACTTCTACAAAATTATAGAAACTTGACAACAACAGGAGAATATTAAAAACAGGATGTGAGAAGAAACGATTAACAAAAAAAAGACATCTGGCCTTAGCCATGACACTTGTGACCCCAGTGGATGGCAAAATCAGGTTAAATTCCTGCAGCAGTGTACAATGAATGCCCACTTAAGGGGACTTGTCTGGCTGCTCACATCTGCCAAGCTGCTAAAACTGCACAGCTGTAAGAGAGGGCCCTGGCTAAAGACAGTGGCACTACAATCAGCATGATCTCTGTTATTCAAGCAAAAAAAGAGCCAGAGAAGGCTGTCTCCAAGCAGAGTTACTGACCCAGGGTGTCAGTGCTGCAACAGGAAGACATTAGCACATTTCTTAAGTGTAGTGGCAAAGAACCACTTAGTCCCAATGCACTTCCCTAAAGAAAAGTTCACTTAATTGGCCAGGGCTGCAAAGCTGCCAGTAATTTCAGTGATGGGGATGACACTCTGTTTATGGAATCCAAACTCTACAGATTAATATGCTTTAGACTAGCAAGGTAAATAGAAGAGTACACTCACTGGGTCATTTCACTGGATACAGCTGAAAAGAAAAATGCTGACCCGAGGCTGTGTATTGACCCAAAAAAATGTGAACAAATAGATAAAGAGAGAGTATTTCCATTTGTAACTAAAACACAGGCACTGCTGGGCTGAAATTCTTTCCAAAGCGAGATGCATCCGCAGGCTTTTACCAGATACCTCTAAGTGAGGAGACTGCAGAAGCTATGAACTTTCAATGCACCATTTGTCCGTCCCTGTTTCAAAGGGGTCACATCTGTCACTAGAGCCTGAGCCAGTCCACAGAACACAAAACAGTACAACTGCTTGAAGAGCTGAACACTGTGAAACTGTTTTGCCAGGGTACTGAGTCTGTAAGGAAGGCTGAATAAAATATAAAGGACTCAGGCCTCTAAGAGCAAGTCAGGACAAGAGTTTGAACTAGACAAAAACAACTTTGCTGGCCAGAAAGTTATTGCTAATGACCATGAAGGACAGGCAAGTCAAATTTCAGCCAAATACCTTAAGCTAACACTTTACAGCATCCCAAAATGCTGCCTGTATTTTTATCACCAGAGTGTTTAGATACTAAACAAACAAAAAAGTCCCACTGGACAAGGTGTCCAAACCAGGGTCAAGTCTTTACCAAAGTGGCAATCACAGTGGGTAAGAGACAGAGAGACAGCTGTGACTGGAAATCACCCACAGCACCCATCTGCTTTCCCTCACAGCCTCAGTTTACCTCTTTAACATCCCTGCTGGATGGTTTTCCACTACTGCCCTTACACACCAGTTCTCTCAGCTTGTTGCCATTTCACATCTTTTATCATAATATGCTTTTTGTCTCTCTGGGAATAGCTGGGACACATCTAGTGGAGCCTGCCAGATACGAACCACTGCCAAAATCTCACTGTGGCAGCACAAACTTGCACACAGCTTACGAGTAAATTAATGGAGTTTGCCAAAGCCCTGGAGAAAACTGGGATTCTGCACAAGAAATAATGGCATGATCACACCCTGACGATTGCAGGATTTAATTCACCTGTTTGTCACTTAACTGTCTTAGATAGACACAACCTTAACCACACCTGGGAACAAAAGTTCTGGAAGATTTACTGCAGAGGGCATTGCCTTGAAAATTCTAACCAGGAAAGTTTGTATTCCAACACTTTTAGCAAATATGCCATTATTCACAGAGTTTCTGGCTACTACTTACAAGCCACCTTTTCACTAGTGCTGAACTTCTGCATGGTCAATAAGAGTTTAAAAACACAGAACTAAACCCCAATTCACAATAAAACCCCATCCCTTCATCCCAACGACCAGAATTTGTCAATACTTACTAATATTTGGCCATCTAAGAAAACAACATTGTGCTGTTTAGTACTTAATTTCACACAGGTACTTAGTTCTGCAATTCAAGAGCCAGACACACATTTATGCATTAGAAAAGTGATTACAGGGATAATATTTTATATCACAGTCATGCACTTAGAAGCAGCTTTGAACAGCCATTTGTAGCACAACTGCTGGATGTTTTACCAGGTAAGTACAGTGTCTAATAAACTTTGATCTACTACCAACTATGAAAACAAAGTAAAGTGGAATATTAATAGCACTATCTCCATTTTGAAAGGGTTCTATCCAGAAGAGAGATTAGCCACTTAGAAAAACTCCAGGCAGCTATAATTTAACATAATGCAAGTTCCTGCTGTGCTCTTGGCTGGCACTAACGTGATGAAATTGAGAAAAAGGAAATTCAGGAAGTTTTCCGTAACAGTAGGGTATGCCATGCTACTGAACTTCCAAAATAAGACATTAAAAAAACCTCGCTGCTTGATTAATTTAAAATCAGAATGAAACAATATTCAAGATAAAGAGCCTCAGTGAGTGTGCACTGCAGTGTAACTAAACCAAGGACGTACTGCAGGGCTGTGGATGGAGAAGAGCAGAGCCTGGCGGGTGCTGTGCCAAGCCATGGATGCACTGCTGGGTTTGCACTTGGGCTCAAACACTGCTTCTGCACCCAAAGTCCTGCTAACTCCATGCACAGCACAACAGCAGCTCCTGCTCAACACTTTCTCACACTTGTGCAAGCAGATCAGGTCTCTAGCTGTGCATCCTTAAATGCTTTTTTAGGGCTTACTGTACTTGCAGTTTCTGTGAGCCTTGTTCTAGCTCACTGCTAATAGGAAAATGAAGATTCCCACTTATCTATCCATTACAAAATGAAGTACATCTGTACACGTGTGTTCACATTTAAGCTCTGCCTCAGAAAAGCTATTAAAATAAATAAATAATCTTCCCTCAAGCTCATGAATACCTCCTATAGGCTATAAAGGGGCTTAAGCACATGCATTAGCACTTTGCTGAAAAGAGGTCATTTCCTGAAAGGAATATATATACACTCGGGATTTACTTATGTAAATACAATTTCACACACATCCTCTCCACCTAAGGAGCAGCCATCCAATAATTGGTATGTAAAACATGTGCTTGCACCTAAATGCAAGAGCACTTTTGCACACTGACTTTTATACATCCTGGTCTGACTAGGGGCATGGCTTAAATTAAATGCCAAGCTTCTTTCTTGAGATTGAATGAATTAACATTATTGGCCAGATAATAACCTCAGCATAATGGCACACTGAGGCCTAAGGCAACATTTCGGGAGAATTTTCTTAGAAATTCAAGCCTGATAGGAGATGCTAATGAGTCTAGAGAAGTAAATATAGCTCTTTAAATAGCAAACGACAACTTGTCTATAACAGTAAGTTTCTCAGCACATTTACAAACGTTTTTGCTTTCGAGCTATAAAGTGACTTTCATTTAGTTGGACTTTAGCTCTCAAGAACAATCACTATCCTCACACGCCAACAAAGAGAGTGCAAATACACGAGGGGAGCGCAAATGAAACGCTCATTAAGGCTCCACAGGAACCTATACAAACACCTTATTAAATAAATTTAATTAAGTGGCTCTTTTCTAAATCATACAGTGCCCAACAATGCCGAGAGGCCAATTCCCAGCTCAGAAGCTCTGCTTTTCTTCCCTGGAGGAAAGTAATATTTGGTCTTTTCTTCTGGCAGGGCAGAGCCCCGGAGCCCCCAGCAGCAGCTCTGGCAGTGCCTGGCTGGGGCACCACTCCCAAATTCTGCACGGCTGAGACAAGGCTGAGCCAGGTTCCAGCAGTAACTAACGCCTTAAGGAGCTGGCTTGTTCACAAACTCTCCCTGCAGCACTTTCTCCTACCTTTAGGAAGGATCACAACCGCTATTTCTGTTGTATAAACACTTCCAGAGAGAACTGCCCATGCACTAACTCAATATTCAGCTCATTGCAGAGGATGCGCTTGTGACCGTCAAAGCAGCCCCACAAAACGCCAGGCACTCTTCACAAACATTAATCCCTGCAGTCTCAGGCTGATACAACTCTCACCTCCAGGTTACAGCAATCAGAACAGAAATCCGCATTTTAGACTCTTCACACCGGCACTTTCAGAGCGGGTCAAGCCACGGGCTGTCCATCAGTTTTAATGCACGTGGAAATGACCGGCATTAAGAGGCCACGCAATTTTCTGCCAAGTACTTTGTTTTCCCTGCCGACTGGGGTGGGAAAAGCCCCTTTATGAATTAATTGCTCCCGATTCCGCTCTCGCTTCACCCTTGAGACGCTTCTGTATCTCTCACGGCTGCCTCCACAATCAGCTGCCTGGCAGAGGTTGGCAGGACTGGACTGAGCTCAACAATGCACAGTCTTTTAGGAGTAATCTTCTTACGACAAAGAGCACCACTAATACCAGCAGGATAACGGGCAAAATTATGTTTTTTTTCCTAGGAATGGCAACAGCAGCAGGCATTGCCGACAGCTCAGTGTGTTTCCACACCCTCCCAGCCCGCACCCAGACGGGGAGGAGGGCACGGGTTAATAAAGCATCCACAAGCATCATGTTCCGTCTGAGCGAGGCAACAAGAAGTGTTGAGACACGGCAGTCACCTACGATTCTGAACAGAAATCCCCCTCGGGAGCACGCACTGTCTGCACCCCTGAGTCCCTTCAGAGATCTGCCTTTGTCAAAGGAACTCTCTCATCACAGAAGTTCAGCGATGAGAAAAAACAGCAGATCATTCAAATGACCTCCCTGGTAAGCCAAACCTGGTCCTCACCTGTCCCTTTAACCAAGATAACAAGCATCTTGTCCAGCCCAGGTGACATGCAGGCTCCGGAGCCAACACCGCACAATTCCAATACAATTTAAAGGACGCTATTCCCAAACACTGTCACCGTGCTGCTCCCGGAGCTTTCACCGCTGCCCAGACTCCGCTGCAAGCTGGCGCTGGGACACCCCCTCCTTTAACACCACGCGGTAATTAACACACATCTGTAAAACCACCACCGCTGAGGACGAAAGTAAACTTGGCCCGTTTCTCATCTCGGACAAACACAAACTCGCCAGGTTTCCCACCATTCACATAAACGGGGAGACAGAAAGCAGCAGAGAGGCAGGATTTAAAGGGAAAGCAGAGGGGAGAGGAGGAGGAAGGGGTAGCTCAGCTCCCGCGGCTGACAGGGGCACGGCGCTCGGGAAGGAGCTGGAGCCGCCCGTGCGCGATCAACTGGTGCCCGCGCCGCACTCCTTACCTCCGCAGAGCAGCGCTCCGAGCAGCAGCCCGGCCGCCCGCGCCATGCCGGGGGCTGCGAGGGGCCGGGGCACGGCCCGCTGGCCCCGGGGGCTCCTCCGCCGTTAGCTCTCCGTGCCCGCCGGCCGCGCCATCGCTCCGAGAGCGGGCCCGCTCCGCGTCCTCAGCGCGGCTCCGCGTTCCGCGTTCCGCTCCGCGCTCTCAGCGCCGCTCCGCG
>WBND01000041.1:2119295-2136661 GCA_013398595.1 Tychaedon coryphoeus | reverse complement strand
CGCACCCCGCACCGCTCCGCACCGCTGTACCGCGCACCGCTCTGCAACCCGCACCGCTGTACCGCGCACCGCTCCACCGTATCCCACACCCCGCTGCGCACCGCTCCGCACCCCGCACCGCTCCGCACCGCTGTACCGCGCACCGCTCCGCACCGCTGTACCCCGCACCGCTGTACCGCGCACCGCTCCGCACCGCTGTACCCCGCACCGCTGTACCGCGCACCGCTCCGCACCGCTGTACCGCGCACCGCTCCGCACCCCGCACCGCTCCGCACCGCTGTACCGCGCACCGCTCTGCAACCCGCACCGCTGTACCGCGCACCGCTCCACCGTATCCCACACCCCGCTCCGCTTCGTACCCCGCACCGCTCCGCACCGCTGCACCCCGCACCGCTGCACCCCGCACCGCTGTACCCCGCACCGCTGTACCCCGCACCGCTCCGCTCCCCGCACCCCGCACCGTTCCTCATTCCGCTCCGCTCCCCGCACCCCGCTCCGCTCCCCGCGCTCATCCCGCGCCGTTCCTTGGCCATACCAAGCGCATTATCCCTGCCTAATGAACGGAACGCGCCGCTTCTGCCGGGGCATTGTCGGCCTTGGATGCGCTACAATTAGAAGAGGTTCCCGTTTAATTACCCATCATAATAGAACCGTAAATGCTGAAATTCAATCTTTCACGTAACTGCCGCTTTTCAGCAGCCCTCTGGGCTGATGAGGATAATGTTACAAACTAATGCATATTATTTATAAAGGAAGTTACAAAACAAATACAGCCTTAGAAGGGTATAATGATTCAAATTGCTTTAATAGCTGTTTGATTACTGTGGCCAATAACTGTTGAAAATCAGTGAAGATGCAATTAAATAGTCCTAGTTAGAAATTAATAATAGTCTAGCAAGGAGCAGGAACTTTTAGATGTTACTTCTGCCTGTTTTTATTTCTTCACCAATCAAATGAAGGAAATTTGCAACAGATTTTAAATGGCACTTTAGGTACAACTTTCTTTTAATAATAAGAATGCTGAGTCTTTCCTGTCTTAGGGCAGATTTTAAAAACCCTGAAACAAGAAAAAAACCCACACAAACAACTAGAACTAGAGAAGTATTAGGAAAACACCTTAGGCATCTAATGGATTAGGACAGCCATCTAAGCAGGTTTTGAGAAACGTGCTGCAGAAACTGTTTTATTGCAGCCTATTGGGTCTTCTGAAGGTCCCAAAGACTTCCTTGAAAATTCAGATTTACATATTTACTTTCAAAATCTCCCTCCAAGTGCCAAAGTCATATCATAAAATGAGGCATTTGCAGAACTAAACCCTATGACTAAACTAAAGCTAAAGCCTTATGGCTGTCTCCAGAGGATAACAAATGTGAAACTTCACTCTGCAGTGTTCAGTGCCCAGGCATTTTGTTATACATGAATTCATTAGAAGGCCTGCAGCAGGCTACAAAGTTCTTCTACCAGGGCATTCCACTCTTTGGCAGAAATGCTGGAATCACCCCAGATGTGACTCTTAGTGTCCCAGGGCTTGTGTTAGATGGCCTCCAGAGGCCTCTTTCAATCTAAAACACTCTGCAGTTCTATTCTTTATGGGAACCTGAAAATCACTGTTACATTCTAAGGAAGAGAAGAAACGAGTGGTAACTGTCCATGCTGAGCTCTCCATAAACACACCTCCAGACTAATTTCTGTGAAATTACCAGGGCACAAACAGAAGTAACCTGGATGTATCTTGATTGACAAATCTCACCAATTGTACAGAAATCACTGGTAGTGAGGGTAGGACGTTAGAATTAGGGGTGAACTCAAGAAGTGTTAGAGGAGCACGTTGTTGGATCAATGGATAACTGTCAGCCCTGAACGTTTCATGCAGAAACCACCAGCATTGCTACTATAATGAGAATTGTAATTAGAAATGAAAGACAATATGCCTTTACAGATGAGCCACAGACTATTAGTTATGTTCCCATTAAATATTTGTGGTCTGAAGACCACAGTTTGGCAGGCTGTGACATGCAGAGTGATGATGTAAACTTTAGAACATCCCCAGGGAGCGACAGAACTCCTGAGGGGGTGTGTAAGTCTGCCTGCTCTTCCCTCCTCAGTAACATACACCAGGTTTTGTGGTTACAAAAAGCAGCTCAGTTTCCTGAAGTGATGTGTTTTATTTAGATTGAACAGATCAAGGCAGAAACCTCTCCACAGAACTCTTCTGACAGTGCTTGCTTTTTTGAAGGTCTTTGCCAACAGAAGCTGATAGAAGAGGAACATCAAGATGCCCAAAAAAGAACTAGACTGAACCTGGAGCTGTGTGGCTAACCTTTGATGCTCTGGGCTCCATGGTGTGCTGGCAGACCAGGAAGCTGACTTTGTCCTGGGCTGCTCCAAAAGCAGTGTGGGAAAAGATCCAGGGAGGGGATTCTGCCTCTGTGCCCTGCTCAGGTGAGACCCCACCTGCAGAGCTGCCCCAGCCCTGGGCCCAGCACAGACAGGACCTGGGGCTGCTGGAGAGAGCCCAGAGGAGGCACCAGGATGATCCCAGGGATGGAGCAGCTCTGCTGGGAGGAAAGGCTGGGATTGTTCACCTGGAGAGCAGAAGGACTTGGGGTGACCTAACTGCAGCTGCTGAAGGAGCTACAGGAAAGATGGGAGAGAATCCTCGCAAGAGCCTGGAGTGACAGGGCAAGAGGGAATAGATTGGAACTGCAAGAGGGCACATTTAGATTAGACATTAAACAATTCGATTAGATTAAACAATTCCTCCCTGGGAGGGTGGGCAGGGCTGGGCTGGAATTCCCAGAGCAGCTGTGGCTGCCCCTGGATCCCTGGCAGTGCCCAGGGCCAGGTTGGACACTGGGGATGGAGCAGCTGGGAGAGTGGGAGGTGTCCCTGCCATGGATGGGGTGGCACTGGGGGGATTCAGGGTCCCTCCAACCCAAACCATTCTATGATGCATCCCACAAATGTGAAGGCTTCTAATCAATGTTTAATAGAGCCCATATGTGAAGCAGACAGTCTTGTTTAACTCTTGAGTGTCAAAGATAAATCACACTATCAGAACAGGAGCACTTTTGTCTGCAGTACCAAGATGGAAACTTGGCATTTTAGGCTGAGAGTTATCTTTCCATTGAATGATGGCTCACACATTTAGTGCCAGGAATAGATTGTACATGAAGTCATTTTTGTCTGCTAACACAAAAAACAGCTTTAGAAAGACTCATGGAGGAGCTTTCATAAGTTCTCTTGATTTTACCATGCTTATAAATTTAGGCTTAAGGCTGACATCATGATTTTTATAATATCAGGAGTGCTGTTCCTCCCTGGCCCTGCCAAAATGAAAGGTAGAAAGGAGGGGATTGTCCAAATTTCCACAACTGCATTCAAACATTTACTAACTTGAAGCAAAACTGCTCCATGAGACAGCCTTGCATTTTGCCTAAGGGCAGGGTAAGAACAGTTAACAGTTAAATTATTGCTCTCAGTAGAAATGATTAAATAGCATAAATAATGAACAATAATGGATAGGTAAATCAAGAATTCCATTAATTTTTATATTAATGTAAGGCCAAAGAGATATTCAATATAATTGCAATACAGCAATTTTTAAATTACCCTTATGAATAGAGGCAATGTCTGTGGAACTCTTTCCCACAGACACCAGAAGTGGAAGTGATCAGTAATGTTAAAAAAATACAGGAAATTTATATTGACAACATTTGAAATTACAACAGTAGCATTTTCAGAAAATTTAAGCTCTCATTCATCAGAGTATTAACCACCTTTTAACCAAATAAATGAAGGAACTCTATTTCAAGGGAAATTGTCTTGTAACAATGCACTGCATTAATCTGAATCCCTTGCTGCAACTGCTTCTAAGAGGGTTGAACATGAGAGCTTTTGCTACTCAATTCTAATTTTATTATGAGGCTTCATTTAAAGCTACATGTGACAGCATGAGAGAATACTTTGATTTTAATGTCAATACAAGAGAAGCATTTTTATTCAGAATGTATTTTGACTGTCACTTTTATTCTCTAGAGTATTTCTAATAATATTTATTATATGTTATGTTGTTATGCATTCTTTTAGTAGTCTTTTGTTATTAAATCATTAAATTGTGTTGGCACCTGCAGGCTGACATGCCATGTTTGTCCAAGGCAGGGTACAAACTGTCTCTGGTAAGTCTGGATACAAAAGCTTGCAATCAGCAGTGTAGGAATTGGACTTCTCTGTAATTTTCTGCTAAGAAGGCTTGTGCTGCTTTTTCAAAACAATCATTGTTCTGATTTCAAATATCAACTGCATTTTCTTCTCCAAAACACAATGACTTCCATCCAGAGGAAGCAAATAACTGCATACTCACAACCTGTCTATAAATAACATGTCAATGTCTTTTGTCCAGGACTTTCTCTCTCTGTTCTGTGGGATGGTTTTGCTTGCCAGAACATCCAGGAGTTGTTTTTAAAGTCTCAAAATCCATTTCAGCACCTCAGTTCCATTTGGGTACCAAATTAAAAGAACTTGGATTGAAGTTTCTCTGTGAAACAGTTCTTACATCACAGAAGCAGCTTTTCCTTGTGCTGTCAGGTACTGCAGGGATTCTGTCCTGAAGCTTGTAGGTGCTGCAGCAGTTAGGGCAAGTTCTGAGTTCTGGAGGAAGGAAGAGTAGAAGAGACCATGATCACCTTTAATCTTCCAGTTTCATTTCTCAGTTTTAGCAATTGCTCAAGACTAGAGAGAGTCATTTCAAAACTCTGCACGTGTGTTGTTCCAAGACCACAGTTCAGTCATGGTGTGAAGTAAGAGTTTCCTTTAATGCAGGTTGAATCTGAAGTGCCAGGAATATCAGAACTGTATTTCAGTTTGCAAATGAATGCATTTGGTATTAACAGATGAGAAAAAAAATCCCCTGCTAAAGCTATCAGTAGGTAGTCTGAGCATTAGATAGCTGCTTAATATAAATAACACCAATCCCATCAAACAGCCATATGAGAGACAGGAGATTTTGTTTGGTTTAACTGATGGTAGTGAAAAGTGCCTGTGCCTTTTAAGACAGGTTAATATTACCTGCAGTGCCTTATTAACAAGCCTAGTGGCAATTCCAAGTGAGGAGCTATGCAGGCTCACTGGTAGGTAAGGACTTTCCAGGTCACGTTTTTAATTGACTCTGACTGGGAGAAAATAGGGTGGAAGAAAGAAGATTTTTTGGTGCATTGACTCAGGGACCACACAGGGCGAGAAAAAGTGGGAAAGGAAAATCACAAATTTCCCCTGGACAGGGAACTGTCTTTAGCAGCAGCTTGCTGGGGGTGCAGCACCAGCTTTGGTGGTGTCATGTGTGGCTGGGGCAGCAGGAAAGCTTGGGCTGGGTGAGAGGTGGGGAGGAGCAGCGGGGTTGGCTCCTCCTGGCAGCTGCAGCAGTCGCTGTCTGCTCTCCTCCCTTGCAGAACAGCAAGACTCACACCCCACATCTTTGTGTCCCACCATATTTCTGTACCAGCTCCGCTGTTTTCTTTCCCTCCTCCTGCATGTTGCTCCTGGTTCTCTTCTGCTGAGGATCCTCACCAAAATGATTCAGCTCACACGAGCAACTGGGAAAAAAAAAAAAACTGTTAAAGAAAATGCAAATAATTTTCTTCTTGTCTGACAAATGAAATCTGTTCAGTAAAGATTGCAAAAAAGCAGCACAGCCAGTGCAGGGGAGACAGCTGTGAGCAGATGAGAGGGCAGAAGCAGAGGGAAAGGAAGGAGAAGCAGGTCTGTCCCTTTTTGGGACAGCAGATTGTTGGGCTGTGGAATTGTACCCCAAGGAAAAGTCCTGTGTCCAGCTGCTGCAATGGACTGATACAGGCAGCAGTGCATCAGCAGCTCACAAATACAGGAGAACAAATTAGGATATTAATTGGCTTTCCCCCCCCTCCTTTTTTTTTTTCCATGGTTCCTGTTCTTTTTCTAATTCCAGAGTTAAGGGAGAAAAGTGTTTTCATCTGTCCTAACTGGACTCAGAACAGCAGCTGAAGCAGAAGTTTCCTCTTAGGAGGGATCTCTTTGCGGCGGTACCAGGTGCCTGTACATTTCTCTTTTGATCATGAGAATATTTCACTTCAGCTTTCATAAGCAAACATTTGCCTTAGATAACGTCGTTGAGCGTTGGAGTGTTCCGAGAGCACATTCCAGCGCTGCAGAGGCTGTGAATGGCCACATTTACAAGGTCAGGGGACACATACTCCTTAAACAGAGCGACAAAGGCTGGCAGAGCCCCGGCCACTGAAAAGCCATTGTCTCCCTTTCAAGGGGCTGGGCAGTTGAGTTGATGAAACAGAAATCAGATCATGCCGGGCTCAGCCCATGGCTTTGCCACCTGACAGGGCTGGGCGATGTGTCTGACCTGCTTAGGGGTGAGTGGCAAATAATTCCGCTCTGGAAAGCCGGAGCCGCCGGTGCCGGTTCCTGGGTTACCGCAGCCGGGCTCCCTGTGCCGCTGCTCGCCGGACTCGCTCGGCAGAGGGCCCTGCAGCCCAGCTCCGCATCAAGAACGGCATTTGGGAAAGCACCATGCGCTTCCCGAGCCTCAGAGTTATTTTAAGCAGCTCGAGGCTTGCTTGTATTTGTCAATATGCAGTTGTTTTCTGTCATGCTGGAAGCGCCAGCCGTTAGCAAAATGATGAGCAAATGCAGGTTTATTGTACTAAAGCTCATTACTTTGTTGAACAAATGGTATTTTCTGGCTGAGGGTATTCTCACAAGTTTCTGTAATAATTCATGTCATCTTTTACACCCTTGCAGAATATACTGTGCGGTACAAAATCGGAATGTGATATTGTTCCATCTTATCCCACTTAAAAAAGATACAAAAAGATCAGAGTTTTTGGAGCAGCACAATGACAAATAAAAATGGGCTGGAACAGCTACCAAAACACTTTTACAGAAAGCTGTGCAAACATATGCAGAAATCACATGGTATCCAAAGAGTTCTTGCCCCCAGAGCAAGGCAGACAATCTGAAAATACTGGTGCTGGTAATCTGCTACTATGGGACAAAGTAAAATGAAGCTTCCTTTGTAACTTTAAATATCTTTTTGACACAGTGAGTGTTAGAGTTCATTAAAAATGGAGTGATTCATTACAGTCTTTGGCTACTGAGGAAAAGGACAAAAACAATTTCATCATTGCATTGAGAAATTATTTAAAATCTTTATACTGTAAATACATTGACTTTCAAACACAGTGGATCAGGTCTGGAACTGAGGCATCAAAACTGTCCCTCCAATAAACTGAATGTCTATCCAAGTTGATGAGCATCTGGATTCTTTTCATTATGCAAATTTGAATAGCAAGATGTATACATTTGCAGATGGAAATAAATAGATTCTGGCTACTATTTGTTAAACTTTTGCTCATAACATTGCAGCTTAGCTGCTTTTATACAGAACTACAGCTGCAGGGAGGCCAGAAGAATTCAGCAATCAGATAACATAAGAACAGTGATTTCCAAAACATCCTCTGGATGCCCATTTTACTCATTTTCTTCCCTTGTGTCTTCCACTACCACGAGCAGCAGTAGGCTTGGATTGGATTCCTCACAATCTCTAGAGAAAGAGAGACCAGTAAAACCAGTCTGAGTATCCTTTCCCCATTTTTCTAAAACTAAAGCTGGTATTGGTTTCTGAGAACAAATATCCATGAACAGCCCTTGCTTGCCTGGGCCATTGCTGTTCCCTTTCCTGGATGTGGGAAGGATCCAAAGGATCTCTTCCACATGAAGCAACAAATTCACTCTTCCCTCAGTCCTTCCTTTTTAAGCCTGGTACCTTTCTTGCCAGTTCCTCGGTGTGGTTTTTTGGATGTGGACTCTCTTTCTAGGTTCTTTGGGTGTCTGCCCAAAGTTCATCTCAATCAAAAAATGTTTTCTTTTACTGTACAGCATGGATCCTGAATCGGTGTTCCTGGAAAACTGATATTTCCAGATGATTCCACACTGATAGAAAATGTTGCTGACCTCTGTATTATCTCTGGAAGTGCTTTTGAACTAGAAATGCTTTAGAGATATCATAGCTTTAGTATTACATGGAGTTTCTGGTCACTCTACAAAAGACATTTAATTTTCTAGTTCAGAAATCACCTTTTAAAAAAGTCACCAATTGCCAGAGACGTGGATGATGTCTGAGATGTCAGACAGAGCACAGAGTTGTTTAGCTCCCACACTGAGCTCACAGGCAACAGCTCAGGCAAGCACTGACAGTACAAGCTGAAAGATCTCCCTTGCCTTGTGCTCCAATCCTACAGATGGGAGCCCTGGTAAATCATTGTGTGCAGAGTGCAGTGACATTGGTGGGAGGTGAACGAGAAAAGAAAAGCTTAAAAGTGGTGCACTGCCTTGAAAAATACATCTTAGCCATCAGGAAAGAGGCTTGTGATCCTTTGTACTTCAAAGGCATGATGATAAATCTCACTTCTTAAGGATTACACATAAGTATCTTATGGATACCAGGGACAATAGGTCAGGGAATTGAAAAAAAAAAAAAAACAAGCAAAAAAACCCCCAAAATGACAACAACAAAAAAGCAGCAAAAGGAATTTCTGCTATGAGTCATTAAACAAAATTCTAGTTATGTTTTATGTACTGTTGAATAAAGAGCTCATTGTTATTTATTAAAGTATCATCATTACCTGATAAACCATGTTAGAAGAGATTGAATTTATTATTGTTCCTGCACAACTAAAAGGTTAACACCCTTCTGACTGCAAAATAATGCACTTTCAGCTGGTGAAGCATTTAACAGAGATGGCAAAAAATGTCCTTGATATTTATTAATAGGCCAATACCATTTTCTAGGCCCAGCTTTTAAAATCTTCAGACTTGTATGAGATTTAAAGCTTTTCTCAATTAGTTTATCTTAAAATTAGTTTAGCTACTTGCAAATATGACTATGTTAAAAAATCAAACAAAAAGTGTGGGCTCACACCGTTTCAAAATTTCTTTTAATGGAATTCTAAGCAGAGGGTCAAATTGAAAAATTCACTTTGTTCCTGCATTTACTCCTGCTGTAATGCAGCAAAGTCAGTGAATGGAGTGTGAGAACTGAGTTTTATCACAAGCAAGATGTACAAATTGAGTGATAACAACCATAAAAGGCAATCTTTGTGTTTTATTTGCATCCTTTGGGTAAGAACCCTGAGCTAGAACCTGTAAGAACCTGTCCAGGGCAGTGAAACTTCGTGTCCCCATAGCTGAGCCTGCTGAGATGCCCAGCCCAGAGCTATTCACCCTGGCAGGCATTCAGTTCTTGGTGCCCACTGTCACCCGTGCTGGTCACTCAGAGCTGCCCACAGCAGTCTGGGGTGTGCTTCAAACACTCTCTCAGCATTTCTGGTTCTCTCTTTGAGTGATACGTTTGGCCAATTTCCTGCACGGGTAATGGATGTGAGTGGCTCTGCCTTTTCCACACGGGTGAGTTCATGTGCAGAACTCTGGACATGTGATTCCGAGTGTGAACTGCTTGGGTATCAACAGGTTCCAAACCAGTGTTTATTTCATTTGTTGGGAGGGATTTGTTATGGAAATCAGCTATAGCCTGTAGCTTTCAGTTAGTAGGCCACATTTTGAGGGAGTACAGACATCTTCTGGTAGGTGTGAAAGAGTTTAAGCAGAAAGTGTGATGAAATATGCATATTCTTTCTCTAGAAGAAAGAAAGAAGGCAAAGAAGCTTTGTCTGGAAGGATTCAGATGTGTGTCCTTCAAGTTAAAGAAAAGTACTTGAGCCTTTTCTCCCCCAGCCTTCTTTAGAGACTGAGAAGATAAAACTAGGATCTCTTTGAACATGAACACCTTCAGGTTAAACAGGATTATTTGGTATTTAGTAAAAGAAGTTAATGAACTCTGGCTAGTACATTCCTTGTATATCTTCACTTGAAGCATTTGCAATATCCCCCAGTATATCCAGAGTACTACAGGTGTTCAAAGGAAACTGCTTTCCACTTTGTGCTTTTGTATGTAAATTAAATTGCCCGAGCCATTAACACATCGCAGAAAGCATTGGAGATTATCGTTGGAAGCTGCAAACACTATTTTACTCCCATTGGCATTTCACTGAAGCCTTTTAGATATTTAAAACTGTGAGTTTGGATACCTGTTTAAAATTCTGTCCTGAATTATGGAAATCTGTGTTTCCCAGGGACTCTCTTCTAGCACTGCAGCAGTGCTATCCATAATTAAAACAAGTTGATATTTGCTGGAGGCAGAGCTAGAGGTAGAACATCTGATAGAGACCTTGCATTAAGCATGACGTGATCTGGGATCCATTTGGAGGGAGCTAATTAAACGTGGGAGAACTGTAACTGAAGTGAGGAGGTGAGAAAACCCTACAAACTAAACAGAAGCTGCTATTTAAATGTTTGCACTTTAGGAATGCTTGTATGGCTTGTGTTCTATTTTCCTTCCTGCAGGGCCTTACATAACCACCACCATGACAACAGTTCAGTAAACTCTTCCAGTGGCTCAAGCAAAATAACTGAATGTCACATTTCAGCTCTTCCAGTCCTCTTCCTTTCCAGTCATGGACCACAGAAATTTGTGTGAAAATGTTGGTTTATATCAGCTATGGACCCAGGAATGTACTGACATACCATTAATGTAAAGTTTTCTGTAGATATGACCTGAAATTGGAAATTAGTCCTGTAAAAGAAGTCCACACTTGTCCCAAAGCAGGAGGAGAATACTGCAGAAGTTATTTAGGGGCCTACTGAAATATTTTGGCTGAATACTCTAAGAAAGTTTGCTCTGTGATTTGCTAATCCCTCGTGGATTTCTGGTACAACCTGAACAAAGATGTCACAGTAGATGGAAGCCCAGCTGTGGAGAGTTATCAGTTTGCTATAGGGAGAGCACCACCAAGCCTAAAAAAGCTATTTTAGAGAAAACAGAACCTGGCAGAGTAGTTTTGGAGGGGCAAGAGTGTTTTATACACCTGAGGTAGATCTCTGTTTAAAATCCTGGGGATTTCCTTTCCCTTAGCCAGTGAGATACATTCTTTTTTTTATTATTTTTTTTTCCCCGAAGCCATCTCTGTAAGAGAGACATTCTGCTGGAGTTACTCCCCGTGCCAAGTCCATGTTCTGTCATCTTTACCCAACCCCAGAGGTCCTGAACTCAAGCACTGAGAAGTTTCAGGCAGATGTTGAATAACTAATGTGCTCAGTCCACAGAGGGCAGGAACACATGTCAGACCTGAGGTGCTTTAATAAACCAAAACTGGAGGGAAAAGTAAATCAGTGAGATCAGAAAGGCATTTCCTTCCTGGCTAACCTCCATGAGGATGACAGGAATTTGTCACTCACTCAGCCTCCCGTGCCAGCCTGATGGACAGGGAAGGACACATTTATCAACCAGGGACATGTTTAATCAGTTCATGCCATGCTCCACACTTGATGGAGTGCTTTAACATCACAACATAGTCACACCCACTTGAATCATAATTAGTGAATAATTCATTTTCCACTGTGGTAGCCACAAAAAAATCAATGAGCCTTGATGTGCAATAAAATAGAGGCATGAAAGGATATATAAAACTTCCAGAAAGGGGGCTGATCCTGGATTTGCTGAAGGCACTGGCAAAAATAAACTGCAAATACTTAATAGAATCGTGAGTGCCATAACTAAAAACCTCACAGTAACTTGTAAAAAGCAAACCTAACTAGAATATCAGAAATACTTAAATCTCTTTAACTGAAATACACTGAGTAGATCTCATAAGAAGACCTGAAAATGGGCAATTGATAAAGATGACTGGAAACCTTTTTACATTCATATTTTATTGTTTGAGTAATAACTTCAGTCTCAGGGCAGGAGAGATTTAGCTCTTTTGTACTTTTCCCCAAACCACAAGTGAATTTCACCTGTGGGAGAATGAATGATTGACTCTTTGTGAAATTATTCTTCATGAGCAACTCATTACAAACCTTCCAGTCTCCTGTCTCAAACTTCATTAGATAGGAGCAGAGCCTACCTGTGTCTTTTGCATTTTTTACACCAAGAACCTACACTTTAAAATATTTACAAACCGCCTGGCTCATTTTTAATTTCAATCAGGCCTAATCTGTGGAAATAACTTACATCTCTTGTAATGAAAATATCTAGAAAAACGGCAGTGACAAAATAAGCTTATTTTGTTAGAGATGCACGAATGCCTTCTTCACGCCTAAAGCTAACTGCAAATTGCTGTCGTGTTTTCAGAGTGCCTGAACATTTTCTTTTAACTTTCTTCCATGGAGTTGTTGAGGGAACGTAGTTGATTTTAAAGAGGGAAAGAAGATCTTTTAAAACTCAGCCATTATCTTTGTTCTTTCTGAACGGATGTTCTCTGGAGCTGCCTGAACTTTCATTATGAGAAGGGAAGGACTGCACTCAATCTTCCCAACTGAATCCAAGGAAAGGATCAGTAAATCCCTGATCCTGACTAAACAGAACTGTTGGCATACTTGGAGGAAACTTACTCATTGATGATTTGTATATGATTATGGCTTTAGATGAATTTTTCCACTGCTCAAGTGAAAGAATCTTTCAAGATCCATATAAGAGTATTTCAGGAGGTAGCACAGAGTTTGACCAGATGTATTTGTATGCAGAGAAAAGAAAACAAAGGTCTTATTCTGGATCAGACCTAGTGGAAAACATTAAACACCCCCTCTTACTTCTCTGGTTTCATAATAACAGAAATCGGGGAAGGGAAGACGAAACAGGTGTTGGAAAAAAAGAAAGCACCTTTTTCTCATCCGGAGTGCATTTCTCCTGTCCAGTTCAGTATCGTTTCCTGCCGGCAGGGAGGGAGTTAAATAAATCGAGTTGTTAAAGGAGCAAAGAGGAAATGTAAGACAATGACTCAGATAAGAATAACTTCAGATAGGTGGCTTCAAAGGAGTTGGGCGATGCTGGCTGGGTCATCACTTGCAGGAGCGCTAATGAGCTGGCTCCGTCCCGGCTGGAACCGGGACTCTGCCCAGCCTGAGAGCGGGATCAAAGGAGCAAAAACCTCAAAGAGCTGCAGAAGGGAGGGGTGAGCCAGAGAGGCTTCCCAGAATGTGCCAGCTACGGAGCCGACAGGCTGGGAAGACTCACAGACACAAAGAATGTGCTGCGAGCCATGGAGCTGTTCCTCCTGGGACAGCCTGACTGGGTTTATGGAAATCACATACTCTGGAAGCTTAGACTGTGAGCATGCCTCTAAAATAAAACCATTATTTTTTGTATTAGCACCTGGGCCTGCAATCTTTGCTTCTTTGAGCTAGTGAAGGAACAATATTCTGCTATTAAGTAAGTGCGATTTGAAACTTTCTGCTGAGCCTCCCAGCAGAGCTGCAGTGCCTGAAGCCCGGCTGAACGCCGAGGTGATGCCCGGGATAGCAAAAATAGCCAAATTCCTGCCCGGGAGCCCGAGCACCCTGCGCTGGACACCGCTGTGAGGACATGGCCTCGGGCAGGGACAGCATCCAGGAGCGGCGGGGGATTTCCAATACTCATGTGCCAAGATGGGCTGTGCATTTCAAAGATCTCTGAGTGAGAAGCAGTCCCACAGCCAGGGCTGCCGGCAGCTGGTGTAGGGTGTGGATTGTTGGGCACACAGTTTATTTTGTCCAAGGTAGCTCACGTTTTTCATAGAAAAAATTCTCTCATCTTCACCACGAATTTTAAAGGAACTAAGACATGGGTGAAAATAAAAGATTATTGAGATCACCTTCCCAAAAGCTAGATCATGGCAAGGAAGGATAGCAAGGATGTGGATGTTCAGTGGGCCATTTTGGCAAAGATTTGTTATTTTAATTTTACATTTATTTTATCATTATATATCCACACATACCCTCAGCCTAGAAAGAGGCAAATAGTGTTATGTGAAGAGAAAGAAATCTCTCTGGAGAACAGTTTGTCAGACCACAGAGATGGACTGTGGCACTTCGAGGCCATCTGTGTGGTGAAACCCTCTCCCTTTGTGCTGCCACCCCACCTCACTGGGGATCACCAAGCCCTTCCCAGTCTAGCAGCACACCCAGAACTGGTGCTGACACGGCAGGGTACCCTGATCATCAATGCTGCTCTCTCCGTGTTCTGCTGCTGAGATTGCAGCACAGATCAGATCCTGCAGATCCCAGGGAGCACTGGGATGGAGATTTGCCAGCACAGCACATGGCACAAGTGAAACAAAAGAGCATCGAAGGACATCAAAATGCAGGAAATTACTTTTCCCACTTGTTATGGCATTACTTGCATACTTCTAGACTTTGCTCATATGTATGCTTGTACTTAGAGAATCCCAAGTTATAATTATACAGCCAATCTGAGACCAGATAAAACAATCACCAGTGATTCAGTCATTATTGCATGATTTTTTTTTTTTTTAAAGCTGTTGTCTAATATACTGAATGATGCCATTGGAGATGCAGCTGCTTTCCTTGATACCAGACCTTCCTTTATAGATCTCTTTCTCTCTGGAAGCTTTTTGTGAGTGGCAGTGACTCTAAATTAATGCATCGTTTTTCCAAGTGGGTTCTTCTCTATCACAGAGTTGTTTTAGTATTGTTATTGTAAGCTTCCATAGAGATAACATTTTTAATAGCCTGTTCTATTTTAGCTCATGGCCCATGCCTCAATTCTATCAGAAAATGGTCTGCAGAGTCACTAGGGTATAAGAATCTGATTAGAAAACTTGGTGCTCTGCTTTTTTAGAAAGGATCTTTGTGTTCTCCGTAGCAGAGGAATATGAGCTATGCAGTGAAGTTACAATACACAAGACTAATTCAAAATCTCGATGACTACTCACTTATTCAAACAGCCATCCCTAGGGAGAATAATGGAGCAAAGTGCTTATAGGTAGTCTCATGATAACATCTTTGCATTCCTGCAATGCCTTTCTTTCCAAGATATTTTACAAGAAGATACAACCCAAGGGTTGTAGAAACAAAAATTACTTTAGCCCAAATAATGCTGCTTTCAGTGGTATAAGTCAGGATTGAATTTTTCCTTCTGATTTTTTTTTCAGGCTTTGTCAAAGACTTGACATTGTTTATCCTGAAATCTCATTTCTGATTGACTGATGGCTATGGCTATAAGGAGACACAAATTGGATTAAATCAATTCTTCACCGTGGGAAATAATGCCCATTGTCTTAGAATCTGACCTTCTACGCTAATTTCTGAGAGAAGTGAAATAAAAGGTTTAAAATTCTGAATGTAATCACACCTTGTACATCCTTATGAAGATCTAATTATAGCAGAATTAACATCAATTTACTAAAAAAAGCCCAATCTATTGCAATATCATACTGTCCAAAAAGTATTAAAAAGTTGGGCACTGTATTAGAGCACTTTCAAGTGCTGGCATGTTGGCTTTCATCATTACATGCACAAGCTATTGCCTAAGTGAGCCAGTGACTGAATAATAACTTGGTTAATAATCTTTTGTCAACTGTAGTATCTCATCTGGAGGGTTATCATAATAAAGACAGTAATTGTTTCTTCAAAGTAGCCATTAGAGAGTTCTGTAACCACTACTATTCTAATTAGAGCATTCAAGATTAATTTCAAGAACAGCATTCCCTGAGAGTTCAGTCACAGGAGACACTCATTTAGAAGGAGATAAAGTTGTTGCCCATATAAATGTGTATAAATATATATTTATGTATATATACAGGGTGTCTCATTAGCTGGGATACTACACACTCTTAATAAAGCAGAATTCTGTAGCAAGTAGAGAGGAATAAAGTACTGAACTCGCTTTTCCAAGGTCATTCATCTTCCTGGGAACTGAAGAATGATCTCCTTAGCGTTGTGTAATGCCCAGATCACCAAGATCTGCATTTCACATGTGCATCCTTGGAGGAAAATGCTCCTTTATGTTCTGAGAGCACCTGGGCTGCAGGTGCACCTTTGGAAGTGGCCAACAGTGGGACAGGGAGCTTCTCCAGAGGTACCTGGTGCAGACTGACCAAACCCTCCTTCACTTCTCCAGGCTGATTTGCACAGCTAATGTCACAGTTTCCAGGTTGTGCTCATGCAGGCCAAGTTTGCAGGCAAAAACAGATATATCACCTCCTCCTGAAAGCAAAGCAAAGCTAAATTCCCTGGGTGTGGACAAGGGTGTGATCACAGAGAAAGGGACAAATGGCATCGTTTGTTCATGAGGAGAGAGGGGCAGGGCAGTGGAAACGCCAGGACAGGAGGGTTTCATGCTGTGTTCATTTCTGAGTGCTAATTTCTTTATCTGCAGCACTTAGCAGGGTGATAAAAGCGCTGAGAGACACCAGGTGCTGCTGGTGGGGATGCTGGTGCTGCTCTTGGTGCCCTGCTGAGGTGGCAGTTTGCTTTTGGAGAGCTCCTGGTCAGCTGGGATGGATCCAGCTTTGTGAGCTGGGTAAACAACAGACTGCTCTGGAGTGCTGGGGACAGAACTCTCCTGAGCTGGTGGCCTAGCAGCCCAATTAAATTCCTGATTTAATTTGTTTGGATTCCAGTGAATTTAAGGGAAACTGGGATCCATGTTTGGATCTGAAGCTGAGTGAAAGAGACATTTCTGCTTAGCCAGAATCACCTGCTGTTATCCTGGATGATGTAAAGTGTCCAGAAACCAAAGTGAATTCCAAAAGCTGCAGAACTTGTTGCCTTCTACCTGAGCAATAGGCTAAAAGCTTTTCTGTAAAGACTCTGTACAAACCCCATTCCCAGAGAAACAAGTGGTGTTATATCAGCAGGTGGATGAGCTAAACACACAGGGATCCCCTTCTGAGTGCTGGCAAATTGTGATTTCTCATGCATGAAGGTGTTCATATTGCTGCTCACAACCCAGCACATTTAAAACATCCTTATTCTTCTCAATAGCTCTTGATTTTCACTTGAAATGCAGAAGACATGCACACTGGAGCTACATAAAATTTTCTACGTGTGCTGTGCTGATATGCTGTCAGGTCCCATTGCCTGAATAATAATCCCTTTTTGATGTGTGAAATTTTACATTTCAATCAAAGGGTCTTATTTTTCATTGCCAAATTCCTCTATGACCAAAGCTTTCACAGTGTTCCTTTTATGTTTTATATAAACCTACACTTTACCTTACACTTTATCTGCTTCTTGCTTACTCCCCCACACCTCTGCAAGCAGCTTCAGTTCTAATACATCCAGTGAGACAATTTATCAGCTGAAGAGGACACTGGAAAAAATAGCACTGTACCTCTTTAGAATTGTTATCTTGGGATAGGTGAGCCACTTCAGCCAATTCACTCTCAACAGGAAAGGAAGGATGTCCATAACATTTTTATTTCAACTTCTTGCTAGTCTAGAAATGGAAATATCCTCTCTCAGGGACCTCTTTCCTTTTTTTTTTT
>WBND01000041.1:2106626-2116802 GCA_013398595.1 Tychaedon coryphoeus | reverse complement strand
GGGACACTCACCTGTGCAGGGACACTCACCTGTGCGGGACACTCACCTGTGTGGGACACTCACCTGTGTGGGGACACTCACCTGTGCAGGACACTCACCTGTGTGGGACACTCACCTGCACAGGGACACTCACCTGTGAGGGGACACTCACCTATGCAGGGACACTCACCTGTGTGGGACACTCACCTGTGCGGGACACTCACCTGTATGGGGACACTCACCTGTGAGGGACACTCACCTGTGCCAGGGCACTGAAGGGGTTAAAGCAGGACACACGGACTGTGCATCCATAACATGTGAAATGGAAATCACTCGCTGCTCCTGGAGACTTAAAAGCCTCGTGTAAGACTTCAAATGGGGTTAAAACAGAGCTGAGGGGGAAGAAAAAATAAATCCTTCTTTGTTTTTCTTGCCGTAAAAGGAACTTCAACACATCAAGGAGTAAAATTTGAAAACGGCTGCTTGACAGTTTAACATAAACAATTCCAGTGATGAAAGCATAATATGGGCATAATTATCTGTTCAAATAAATCTGATTGATGCTAATGAGCATTTGAACAATTCATTAAGCAGCGAGGGTTTTTTTCTGGCCAATTTTCTTTGGTAAGCAAAAATGACACATCCAAACCTTTTATTAAGTACATCTCCCCCTGTACCTTCCCATCCTCTGCAGAGATCCCTTCTCCAAGAAGGTGCTGCATCTCCAGCAGGGAGGACACTGAATTTATTATTCCCAATATTCCAAATATTCCCAATATTCCAAATATTCCCAATATTCCCCCTTGGCACAGTGGCAGCTGCTGGAGCTACAATTCAAGTCAGCAATACCCCGGTGCTTCACTCTGGTGCTGCAGCTTGCAGATGTGCTGGGGATGCTTGCAGAGCCCCTGGGGGTTTATCCTTTGGGTCATCCCTGTCCTGTGCAGTTATTTGGGAGCTGGGAGGAATCTCACAACCTCTGTCTCTTCCTGCGCCCCATCCTGCTCTGCTCTGTCCTTCATTCACTTGTCCTTTTGCAAGTGGTGAATTCTTTCTCAGAAAATGTCCACAGCCACAACAGGAAAATCTGGATTTGTCCTCAAATCCAAAAAGTACTGACCAGTTCACCCGCTGACTCTGAAACATGAGAGGGAGTGCTGAGGAGAAAATTTTTTTTTTTTTTGTGGGAGTGTACTCCTAATATCTGTTATTTAAATACAGCAACCAGCAGAAAATCCAGAATGCACTGGATGTGGATCAGATTCAATTTGAGTTTAGCTGCCTATTGCAAGTATCAGACTATTTAATTCCGTTTGTGCATCTCCTAATAAATTATCTGTGAAACTCTCAGTTCCAGAGCTCATGGCAACCAATTGCTCAGGAATTTGTGCCCAACATTGTTTTCCCCTTCTTCTCTTTTAGGCAGACAAAACAGAAATTTTAACTAAGCAGTCCAAGACAGAGAAACAACAACACATTATTAAAGGGACAATTTGCATAGGGATATGATAGAAAGTGTGGCAAAAATTCACAGAATATCCAAACTCCCACTAAAGTGCTGTGAATATCAAGCACACAGTAATGAGGACTGGACTGCATGTAATTTCTTAGCCAGGAGAGGGCTGAATTCACGGTTGTGCCTTCCCAGCATCACTGAGTGTCATTCCATCCTCAGCCAGCACAGGGATCACCTTGTCCCGTGCATCCCAGGCAGGGTCACCTCCCTTCCCTGCAAAACTCTGGGTCTGGTATTTCTCTGTCTTTCACAGCACATTTGTGTCTAATTTTTCCATTCTAAGGTGCCTAATATTCTGAAAAATTCTTAGAAGAGAATGCCTCCAGCACACATGGATCTTCCTGAATGCTAATGAATTTTCTGACATGTGTTCCTCATGTTAAAGAGTAATTTTAGTCATTGGTAAACACTATTTACTTAAGGAAGTAAAAAAAATATTCTTTCTGGAAAATCATTCAATTAACCCATGTGTCCACTTCAGCTTGTTAGTCTGCACTGAATAAACAGGGATGTTGTATTTGAATGAATGTTTGTACCTCCTGCCAGTGTAAATCCATTTATCTCCCAGTACTTGGGCATACACTTGAGCACCATATATTTAGACTGCATGAAGCTTTGTTTTTGGGTTTTGTTTTTTTGGGATTTTTGGTTTTGTTTTGTTTTGTTTTTGTACCTCCTGCCAGTGTAAATCCATTTATCTCCCAGTACTTGGGCATACACTTGAGCACCATATATTTAGACTGCATGAAGCTTTGTTTTTGGGTTTTGTTTTTTTGGGATTTTTGTTTTTGTGTTTTTTTTTTGTTTTGTTTTGTTTTGTTTTGTTTTGTTTTGTTTTGTTTTTTTAAGTGCTCTTAAGTGAACAGAGATGCTTTTCACTCCGTTTTTCACTCCATTTCTCAGGAGACACCAACCCAGAGTCCTGGCAGAGGGGTGCATTTCCCAGTGCACAGTCTGGGGTTTGTCAGCTGCTGCAAAAGGATGCTTTAAGAACCTTGAAAGTATATCCAGCTTCATCCAGTTCCCCAAGAGAGAAAGTTAAAAGCTCTCATGGTTCAGCAGATGAGACTTTTCCCTCTCTCTGGTGAAGCCAGGACAAGGCTCCAGTGGTTTAATGTGTTTAGAATTGGATATAGATTTTTAGGAATTGGATACAGATTTTTAAAAGAAGCTCAAAAGAATTAATTCTTGCCATCTCCTTGGTCATAAGGAGCTATTTATTACAAAAGAAAGATGAAAGATTTTGAATTGAACTCTGAATTAATTTCAAAATACATTCTTTTCTTTACATGAAAAGCAATTTTTTGTGTATCCGTGTTTCACACATACATTCCAGAAAACTGCCTTTCATGGAGGCTCAGGCACTGACACTGCCTGTGCTGTAATGATTTTTGGTTACACAGAAACCTCACTTGATATAACCAATAATGAAAGCACATAATGGAAAAATGTTTTAAAGCCATTTCTCAAAAAATCCAGCAAAAGCCTAATAACAACTTAAAACCTGTTGAGATAAGTTCTTGAGATTTGGAAGTGCTTGCTGTAAACAATTTTTCTCAGTATCTTGCCCTGGAGATCCAATTTGTTATTATTGAACATACTGAGGTATTCTTGTTAAAAGTAGGACTAAAAATAACCTCTCAGCTTGTATTGCACTGGTATTTTTAGGTCTAAGGATTTTTCCCTCCTATCAATTGGTGCTTTGTATTAATTAATTTTCAGTGGCAACTTCATTTTCTCCTTCGTGGCTCGATTCCAAAGAAATTTTGTTTTGACAGATTTTGGGTGTTCTGTTCTCAGTCATTACTGCTGTAAAAAGAGCAACGTATTTGTTAATCAGCTGTTCCTCATTTGTCAGAAAAAAATAAACCCAAAGAACTGAGGTACAGTTTTTAAGAGGGAGATGGACATGCTTCCTCCTTGCCCTGGGCATTTGAGATGTCCCTGTTGGGACAGAGCATCGGCCCCAGAGTGAATCCCTCAGAATGCCCAGGGTGTGCCAAAAGCAGAGCATCTTCCACACTGGAGCTCTGGAGGGAGTGGGGAGTGACCCTGAGGTGCCCCTGGCTCCTTTCCTGGTGTCCGTGGGGCCCACTGGAGACTTTTCAGAAGCTTTTCAGAAGCTTTTCAGAAGCTTTTCAGAAGCTTTTCAGCTGCAAAGCACGGGCTGGCGTGTTGTGCCGTGGAGGAGAGCAGCTCCTCGGGGAAGCAGGATGCAGGCAGAGGCTGGGGGCACCCTGCAGTGACTGCTCTGAGGTGTTGACAGCTCAGGAAGGACCAGACTGAAATGTGTCCCATCCTCCTCCTCGTCCCACCGAGTGGGAGCAGCACTCAGGATGTGGTGCCCTATTTTCTGTTCCTCCAATGCTGGGAGGAGCAGCCCTGCTCTGCTGCTGCCTGCCTCGGGCTCTCAGTGGATCCAGGAGCAGCTGCTGGCAGGGACAGCTCCCCAGAACGTCTGAGGGCAGGGGCTGAGCTGATTTCTCACACTTGGGGTGGTGGAGCCACCCTTCAGTGCCCTTCTGCTGAGCCCCAGAAGCTGCAAGGCTCACTTTGGAGCAGATGGCTCCTGGGAAGCTGCCAGTGCTTCTGTCAGTCAGGGCAGGGCAGGGAGGGTACAGGGGGACACAGGAGCACTGGTGACAGTACACATGTGCTCTTACTCTAGGGCTTGGACTGAGGAAATAAATCTTCTTCATGCTTCTTTTTTTGTTTTGTTGTTTTTTGTTTTGTTTTGTTTTGTTTTTAAATATTCCTCCCTGTAGGGAGCTTTATTCTCCGGTCTGGCAGTCTGGGAACAAAAGAAAGAATTTAATAGCTCCTGGCTTCTAATCTCAGGGCAGAGAGAAAACTTCATTGTGACCTCGAGCAAATGATTTAAACTCTTAACATCAAATTCACCTCTATTCATCCTCTCTGCAACCTCAGTGTCATTATATTGAGAGCTTAATTTGTTCTACATTCTCTCATATGTAATGCCAAGATCAGTGCTTGTCTTTCTCATAAGCATTTTGCAAGGAAAGATTCCTCTTCTGGTTTTGCTGCAAGTCTGTGTTTTGAAGTATTACAAGAACAGTGGACTGTGTCCATCCTAAGGATTTGGTCTACAGGGTTTGGACTCATGGATGAAAATACAGACACAGTGGCTCCATGTGTTTTCAGCTCCTGCCTCATTTAAATTTCTGGTTCTGATGAACTGGGAGAAGCTTTCAGACCAAGGACAGTGGATATAGGCCCCTTGCCTCTGATACTTGCCCTACACGATTGTATGATGCACAAAAAAATACAGTCTGTGCTTCCAGGCACAGTTATTTGCCCCTGAGATATAGGATGTAGGTGCATTAGGCCACAAGAGGTGCAAGAAGCACATTTTTGTGTTGGTTTTACCATTGGATGTCCACAGATAAGCTGATGCTTGGGTCTTAGAAAAGCAACAATTCCCAGTTTGTGGCTGGCTGGAGTGCTGCAAACAAGGGCTACTGTGCATTTAGATTACACAGTCTTGTGTCTATCCAAGCCTGCTTGTTTAAAAGAGCCAAGATCAGCCATCCTGAACCACAGCAAACAGAGATTCTCCTTAGGATTGTACTTGAAGTGGCGAGATCAAAACACTGGAGTGGGTAAACAGGAGCTTGTTGTGCTGATGGCTTTTGCTAAGTTGTATTTCTCCTGAATAAATTGACAGCAACTTGAGAAATTCTACTGGGACTCCACTTGCATTTCTGAAGTATCACCTAAGCAGGAGTCTGGGCGTGCTTTATTTTATGCTTTTCCCAGAAGAAATATGGCAATATCTGAAGCCTGGGTTGTTTCTTTTTTTGGTGAAGTACCACTTTCTCTCACTCTTTCATTGCATGCAGCTATTTAAATCTCCCACTCGATGTTTCTTTTGTAGGGGAATTTAGGGCAAACACTTTGCTCCTGCTCTTGAACAAATACAAGTTTTCCCAGCTGAAATATTTTCATATTGTCACAAATTTGAGAGGTTTTAAGAATATATTACATGCCAAGCGACTTAAAAAATGGACAGCACAAGTGCAGATAGGCACTCCTGTTGCTGAGATGAGGTGAGCCCAGTGTGTCCCAAAGCCCATGAGCAGGGCTGAGGGGCTGCACAAACACCAGGCACTGCAGGAGAGGCTCTGCAATCCCTTTTCATGCAATTCTCATGGGGCTTTTCACACCCAGGGACACCAGGGGTACAGGGGTGTTCAGGGGACGGGCAGGAGAGGTGGAGGGCAGAGGGAGGGAATGGATTGGACCACTTTTCTTCTTCAAATCTATTTTAAAAAGCACTTTTCTTCTTCAAATGTATTTTTAAAAGGGAGAAACCTGAGGGAACTGAGCTCAGCAAGGTGGCCCCTGCTCCTGAGCCCAGGCTGCTGGCACAGATCAGCACCTCAGTCATTCATTGCTGTGAGTGTTGGACATTCTCTGCTCGGCCAAGCAGCAAACAGAGCCCTCAGGGCATTTATCCCCAAGGGAAGGAGGGGAGGAACAAAAACCCAGGGTGCTTGCTCTGCTTCCTGCAGCGTTGAGTTTCAGACTCCGTGCTGCACCAGCAAGTGTCACTATGGGCTTTGCAATGCAGCAGCAGGGAAGGGAATGTGAGTTTTCCAGAGAATGGGGAGCCCCTAACCCTGAGCAGGAGCGTGCCTTGCACACCTCTGCCTCGAGCCAGTGCCCCTCAACTCTCCTCCTCGTGCTTTCATTGACAAGGTGACCTGAAATTACTTGTTAAACCTTTCCCTCTGGAGTGCTTTTAATGGCAATGCCATGTGACAAAATCCAATTTATTTTTTTTTTCCTTGTGGAGAGGATTCCTGCTTGTAATAACCATGGTTTTATTTTCAAGACAGTGTGACACCAAGTGTGCTTGGTAAGCCAGGCTTTGAAGTTCAGTTTGTCAGATTTTCAAATTTGGATTTGTGAGTGGAAGTTCATTGGGGTACATTGCTACTTCTTCAGACAAAAAAAAAAAAAAGAAATATTTATTAACTTAGTAGAAGGAGTGAAGTGAAATCTGTGACTGTAATTTTATTTCTCCTCTGCTTTTTCAATGTTGTTGAATATTTTGGCAGCATTTTCAATGTATTTAATATTAGATGGGGAAGTGTGAAAATGGAAACGCGTTGGGGAAATGGAAAAACACCAACATTCCTGTTACTGAAACAAAACTAAATTATTATGACAAATATTATCATGAATATGGAAAGGAAGCAAGATTGTATTTTCTTCTCCCACTGCCTAGCCACAGTTTCGTGTTCCACAAAAAGAAAATCCAGTCACATGCCTGTGAAACGGAGATGTTAAGCTCTTAAACAAATACTATCTGCAGGAGACATGAAACTCATTAAAGATACTACTAATAAACATTTCTTCCTTTCCTTATTTTTAACCCTTTGTACCTAGCTGATTTAGGACATCACAAAATCCCAGAAATTACATGTAATTTCATTCATCTGTGTGTAGAATTGGTGTTTTGGGTGAAATTCCCACCATGCTGGAGTGAACCCCTATGGTTTCTTATCAAGCTGGGATCCCACACCTGATTTCAGAGCCATGTGCTCTGTACCTTTTCCCAAATCCAAGCTGTGGGAGGTGTGGAGGAACAGGAGCAAACAGCTCAGAGCACTCACTCTCTCCCCAGCGACCTTTGGGATGTGGAAACCACAGCACCGAGCTCCTTCCCACAGCTGGAATTTCTTTGTCCAGAGAGTTTGATGTGAGGCTCTGAGGGCTGTGTTTGGGACTGGCAGCATTTCAGGGGAATGAGAAGCAGGAATGCATCCATTGCTCTGTTTAACTCATTCCTGCTGCAGCCTGCAGCGATGCAATCCTGCCTTGGCTAAGTACACCACGGAGGGACATTGCCAACAGGAAGAATGACTGACTTCAGGGAGGAGCATTACAATTGTTTGACCTTTCATAGTCTCTTTTCATCAGCTCTACAGAAAAGAATATCATAGCTCAAAGCTCTTGTTCCCTCAGGTTTCTTTCACTTTAATAACATTCCTGCATGGATGTAATAAAAGTCTCTTTTTTCATGAGCTCGTTTTTCTCCCTTTATTTCTGCTTGCCATTCTTGACTTCACAGATCATGACCAGGACAATAGTAAAAATCTCAGACAATGCTGGAGGAGGCAGCATTTTTGTCTTAGCCACCAAGTTTCCCATTTCCATTGTGTTCATTACAATGTGCCTCATAAAACATTTGATATTATGGATTCAGAAGGTCAGCTGCTGAGGTGGCTTTGGAGGAGCACCTGGAGTAATCCTCAATAATCAAACCCTGCTCGTTACTACCCTAAGCTTACAAGCTTTGCTAAACCATGGAGCCCTTTTTATAAGCTGGCTGCTCTTCTTCTGGAGCAAAATGTTGTCACAAAGAGCTGTTCATTTGTAACAAGCATAAAGAAACGTGAATTTGTTGACTTTATGATCAGCTCATGGAACTCATTTCCTCAGGAAGTCATCAAATTTTCTCTGCTTGTACTATTAGAGAAAAAAAGCTTGGTTAAAGAGAACTCCTCCAAATAGACATTCTTTTAGTCCTTCCCCCATCCACTCTAGGAAGCTGTTTGCTCTCTGCCCCCTGAAGTTTCCTTCAGTACTGTCTGTGCTTGTGCTTTGAAAGAGAAGAGATGAAATCATTAGGCTCTGTCTAACCCCTGAGACTGCAGTGATTTTAACCTGGTTTCTTCTAGGGCAATTCTAACCTGAGGTGATCTGTGCTAAGGACCTCATCTTTTGGGCTGAATGTGTTTAAAAACCAGCTTCAGGCACATTTTCCTCAGGAAGAAGACACAACATTGGTACAAAAATGTGCAGCAGAATTTCTGGGTCACGGGGCTTATGTGCCTACCCTGCTCCTGATATTTTTGTGTTTGAGCCTTGCTGCCCGTGGCAGGGCAGAGGAGTACCAGGGCATCTCTCATTTCCCACCATCATATTTCCACAGTGCATGAAAAAAATGCTTCCATCACCCCACACGCCTATGGAAGGCTCAAGGTGAAGAAGGCAGGGAGAGAGGAGGGAGATTGGTGATCCTTCCTTGTGAAATGCACCAGGATTGGTTCCAAACATCTGGTTTTATCAGGGCATGGGCAGCTGCAGGTCCCTGTGCCCTGCAGCAGAGCTGCCACTGGCACTGCCCACAGCCCTGAGCTCTGTCACCAGGGCCAGCCACCCCCAAAGTCAGGGAACTTCTCTCCAGTCACAGTTTCCTTTATTGGAGGACTCTTTTGCTTTGATTGTTGTGGTATTTTTCCTTTTGTCTCAGAAGCCTCACTCTACAGCACTGAGAGCCAGCCATTTCTGGGACTAGTTGGAAGTCTTTCAGAGCATAATGGAATTCCATATTATTCCATTAATAATGGAATAGATTCCTAAAACCTTGCTTTGTGTATCTGGAGGAAGGGGACAGTTTTGACACATCTGTCTTGCAGAGGATAACACACAGGCACCAGCACCTGGAAAAACCAGGATGTGAGTGCAGCTGACACTTCACTCAGTGAGCAAATGCTGCTCAACACACAGAACAGGAGAAAACCAACCCAATCTCACTGGAGCCTGTAGTGCTTAAATCCCTAATATAAAAATGAACTGTGGTCATAAAGAAACATTGTACTAAAATTAAACAAATGTTCTTAACATACACAGGCATTATGGCATGTCCTCTGCAGTGTAATAGCACATGTGCTTCCATAGCTGGAACCCTCTTTACTTACAAATTGATGCTTCACAAGATGTTTTCATCATCTTTCATATCTAAAGCAACATTCTGCCATTTGGTTCTTAGGAATCTCTGTAATAAACACATGAGCAGCTCATTAAGTCTCACTAAACACTTCTGTGTTAGCTAAGAGTTATTTCATATTTTAAACAGATAAATGGGCTCAGCATGCCTAAATAACTTGTAGAAGATAATCCATCATGTCAGCTGCTTGGTGTAAGTACTCAGGGTGGCAAGTCATCTCCTTGCAGAGCCGAGGATGCTGCTGGGTTTTCAGAACAGGAACAAGTTATTTTTTTAACCCCAAGCCCAAGGAGCATCAAGTAAATCTCGTTTTTAACTGTGCTGCTTTCCTTTGCCCAGTGCTCAGGGGACTATGGCACATATAGTAAATTACTGCAAGAAGAAATCTCCACCAAGGTAACAGGTGTCAAATAAAATATATTAGTCAATAAAAAAACTATTAGAAAGCAAGTCCTTTTAATGTGATTTACAAGAAGCTGAAGTTACAAAGCAGCAAATGGAAGGAAAGAAAATTACACCATCAGCGGTAAAGAGGACCACAGTTTTTGTGGTAGATACTGGAAAATAAAGGAAAAAACTCTAAGTAAGCACTGGCCATGGCCTGCTAACATTCATTCCCAAAGGAAATAGTCCAGAATTTGAAAGGGAGATGACAGGGAGATTTATTTCTTGTGGTCAAAGCTCAAGTACAGAGGCCACACTCTGATCACCTTCCCCTGTTCCCTCTGCACTGTGTGATCAGAGAGGTTTGTGTGGAGGAAGTTCTTGTTTGATGTGGACAAGCACAGGGGGATTAAGGAGAGGAAGTGATCAATTAATAACAATTCCTGACAGGACAAATGCACAGTGCCTTGGAGCTGCTGCTGCTGAGAACTGCTGCTGCTGCTGGGGGACCTCAGCTCGAGACAACAGGGTCTCTGGC
>WBND01000041.1:2027237-2105398 GCA_013398595.1 Tychaedon coryphoeus | reverse complement strand
TCTGGTGAGAAAAGAGGGGATCTGGTGAGGAGAGAGGGGCTCTGGTGAAGAGAGAGGGGTCCTGCTGAAAAAAAAAAAGGGGGGCGTTCTGTTGAGGATAAAGGTGTTCTGTTGAGAAAAGAGGGATTCTGCTGAGGAAAATGGGGTTCTGTAGGAAAGGGGAGTTCTATTGAGGAAACAGGGGTTATGTTGAGAAAAGAGAGGTTCTGCAGAGGAAAGAGCAGCTCTGTTGAGGAGACAGAGGTTTTTTTCTCACTGGGCTGAGGGGTGGCTGTGAAATCCCCGTTTTGCCACAGGTTGCCCACCTGAGGATTGGAAATCCCTTTGCTGAAGAGAGAATCGACGAGAGCAGTTATGTAATGGGCCGGTGTTTTTAAAGAAGGAAAACATGATTATTATTTTCAGGGTCTGTAATAAATCCAAACATGGAATGCTAATGTTGACAAAAGAGATTTCTGCTGCTATGAACCAAAGGCTGTTTGCACAACAGCTCAGAAGCAGGAAATCTCCCGGAGGTGATGCTGAATAAAGCATGTGCATAAGTAGTGTGTTAGTTTAGCTCCTGGTCTGTGGTGGATCTGAGTGCCCCCATAAATTCACACCAGCAAAAAAAGAAAAAAAAGAAATGGGAAGGCTGCTTTGAAACAATTTGTCTAAACGATGTTATGTGATTATGTGTGGAGGCTGGGGGGTGGCAGGAGGAAAGGAAGGCACAAAAGCCTTGTCAGATTTAAAGAGCCCACTCTGTGCTCTGGGAAGGCCAATTCAAGCCCTGCATTCTGAATTCGTGCCCTGCTCCTCGGAGCAGCAATAGCAGGGCTTGCTGCAAAGACAAAAATCAGTACAGATTTTACAAAAATCAGTACCAAATCAGTAATCTGTGCACTGAACTGCTTCTCCATATCACATGCTGGGTGATTTTGTAGTGTGGCAAAATACTGCCAGAGGCACACTTCGTAATTAAGTGATTATTTGACACACATCTGCTTTACAGAGTCTGTCTGTCATCACATGACTGATATTCTGATGGCTTGAATTTATTTCATAGCCAGTTTGGTGTTAGGACATTACAGGTTTGAAGATAAAAATTGTTGTTGTGCATGTTTCCCTTAAAATCTCCTAAAGCTGATCAGTTTATCTTTGAGGAGAGATACACCTGGCAGTCACACAAACAAACAAACAAAAAAGAGAAAGAAAAGAGGAAGGATATTTCTAGAGAAATATGTGGAGAATGGAACTATGCCTCATCTGTGATCTGATGTTCTCTCTCCAGGCTGCTGCCTTAGCTGAGTTTCAGGATTTTCTTCATGATCCAGTGGGGCTTAGAAGGGACATGGAAGAGTTGCCTCCACTGCTGAGCAGAGAGGAGGCTCTGAGAGCCAAAATCTGCTGCCAAGCTGAACTCCAACAGCTCTGGGGTGACAAAGTGCCAGCTCCTGTGGGACTGCCTGCATGGGATGCACAACTCCATGAAAATGAGTTTATCCATTCTGAAAATGCATTAATGGGCAGAGCTCAGCAAGGGAGAAGTCAGTTCTCTGTGAGTGCCTGGAGGGAAATCTGCAGACTGACTGTCTTCTGTGTTCTCTCCTTCAGGAGACGTGGCCAAGGATGGGAAAGACAGGCTGGACCTGGCTGGGAGAGCTTGTGCCCATTAGAATGGTTTTGCTGAGAAACTCGTGGTGAATTGAAAAGCCTGACAAGAAAAGTGAGTACAACAACTGAAGTATTTTTAGACTAAAGCGTCTTGGGAAACTAATTTTGAAAAGTGGAATAATCTGCCTCCCAGAAAGTGCAATTAAAGTCATAACATTTAGCATCATCAGCTGCTTATTCCCTATAGTTCAAATTTCATATATTGCACCAATTTGCAGAGTTGTGTCTCCTGTAAAGAGGGAAAACAATATGCAAAATATTTTGTTTGTGAAGGAGGCTGGAGATGATGTTAAAATAACATGTAAATGGGGTGAAAGATTTCTGCCAGATAATTTTTTTATCTGGTCACAATTCCCGGTAGAGGAGGCAGAACTGAGTACCAGAATACCATTTAATTACAGGCAAGCATTTACTTCAACTTGCCTCAATTTTCTTGAAGGATTTCTTACTGCCACATCCATTCAGTGATCCCAAAGGAATGGAGGGTTAGTTTGGGGAATAAATCTGCAACCTCAATTTGAAAAATGGGAAATTGGTACCAGTTCTTCTTAAATTGCAGTTTTCTTGCCCTGGATAGACATACAGAACTGAGATCTGTAGCAGTGTAGCTGGGAAAGAACTTGTGGAAAACCCAGAAGAGCCATGGGGAGGATTCAGTTGAGAGTGGGTCTGTTTGTCTGTACAAAATTTGGCTGTCCAGGGTGCAAAGTCACTGTGAATAACTCTAAGTCTGAAGAAAATTCAGGGTGAAGCACAGGAGTGTGGGAAATACCAGGGAAATTTGAGATTCTGGAGAGCAGGTAAGGAATGAAATAAAATCAATCAGCAGGACAACTGTTTTGGTTTTGCCATTGGTGGAATAAAACATTTGTAAATCTGGAAAATCAAATACACTGCACAAAGCATGGACTGGCAAACTCACTGTCCCAACCAGGTCCTGATGGGAAATTACCCCTGGGTAGTGCACAGTTTGATAGAGGAACAGTGATTGTCATGTGTCTGAGGAAGCAAACAGATCTAGAAAGGGCACCAAAGAATGGTACAACTGTGGCAGTGCCAGGACAATTTGCAGCCTGGCTCTTCTCAAAAACACTCTGAAGTTTGGGGGGCAGATCTTCATCTGCCTGGGAGTGAATCAAAGTGATTATCACAAAGCACCTGCCTTGCCTCTGCTGCTTCTCTGCAGCCACAGACTGGTGCATAAACAGGCACTTGCAACCAAGTGTCTTATGTGCAAATAACCCTCTGAGTTCTGAGCTGGTAATTTTGGTGATTCATTGATTGGACAACCAGCCAACCACCTCACCTCAGCTTTGATACCCTCCTCTCATCCTCGGGCAGAAGAGACTGTGCTACAGCAAGTGTTTATGCACTGCTGGCATCTGCCATTAGAAATGATGGGAGGAGGATGGAAAAACACTGTGCTGTCCTGTTGGAGCTGCTGCCAGTGCTGAGCCAGGTGAGAAATCAGGCAGGAACTCTGCGTGGCAGGGAGGAATCCAACTGCTTTGGACTGCTCCTGTCAGAGGGGCTGCAGTCCAGCCATTTCCATCCATTTCTCTGTGCTGCACTAGCTCTCAGGTTTGTGCTCAGTCACCCCAGGGCCTGGGTTATTCCTGGCTCTCCCACTGGGGACTGTCTTTATGAGGCTTTGCTCTGTATAAATAGACTGGTTCCCCCAGCCTTCTCCTGCCAAGCCTGGCAGAAACCTTGTGCGTGTCACTGCCAGCACTTCAGCATTAGTTTGCACCTGAAAGTGCAGCAGGACCCCAGAAAATAGAAAAGTGCAACTGGCATGTGATGCTTTGAGCAATAATCCAAATGATGTATTGATATACAGGTGTGAGAGAGAGCTGGGAGGGAAGAGAAATCCATGGCAAAAATTGGTCTTTATCTGCCCTGTGCTGTGCTATGAAAACCCAGCCTTGCAGCCAAATTGGATCCAATTCAGGGATTGTTCAAATGAGCCAGCTCTCTGTTGGTGCTGGCTGAGAAAACTACTGAGGTATGGTCTGTGTCGGCTGTACTGCAAGAACAAAGACAAATAAAAATTGCATTTGCAAGCTCTGGTAGCCTCAGGGGTGTGGGACAACATTGCCTGCCAGCAATAACCCATAAAAACCCATGGAATGGATCACCTCAGAGTGATTAACTCCCAAAATAAAGGAGGATCCTCCTGTAAGCCAAAGCACATTTTCCTGAGGGAGTTGAGGGATCAATAATGTCCCTTTGAAAACCTTTCATTGCACAGGGAAGAAAAAGGAATTCTAGCTGGTTTGGAGTTCTTGGTGGGCTGAGTTCACTGTGGCCATAGTTGAAGGTGGGTGGGATCTCACAGCTGCATTTCCCATTCTGGAAGAGCAAGACTGGTTCTGAGCAAGCTCTTGCTGCACTGGAGGTGCCCAGCTGGGATTTGGGAGCTCAAAACATCCAGGCTGCTGACACATTCTGTGGTTTCTGCTGATCCCCAGGTTTGCTTGCCATCCCCAAGATATTTCTACTGAAAGACAAAAGCCTTCTACACTGCCTTGTAAGAACATTATGAGATTTAAACAGCATTCATGAACATGTTGTGAGGATTATCTATGTTTGAAAATTCCACTAGAAAAAGAAATCTACATGTGAATTGCTAAGTCATATAAATCCCTTTAACTGAATTTTAGACTAAAGTGATATATTTAATATTTACAGTGATTCTCAACAGGAAAATACATAAAATGTTTGTAAGAGATATTTACTTTCAGGTTCCACTTGTTTAAGAAATATTTAGTACACTTTATTTTGATTTCTGATTGAGATGTATGATTTTGAAGGGAATTAATATTTTCAGGCCAGTGTTCCAGACCTCTGGGAATTCCTAATGTAAATTCATGAATTAGGATGACAAGGAATTAAACAGGTTATCCAGATTAGATTTGTAATACAAAGCCATTTCATTAATATAAAAGCTTCTCCCAACCCTAAAGTGATTTACTGACCTGTTTCATGGCAAGCTGCTGGCTCTGTCTCCGTGGCTCTGTCTCAGCAGTGGCATCCCATGTTCAAAAGCCTGGGTGAGTGGCAGGTCAGTGAAACCCAGGCTGGCTTGCAGGTAATGCTGCACCAGTGATGCAGCTCCTGCAGCACCACACATGAAACTGGGGCGTTCTGTGCTGCTCTCCCTCCCTGCCCGCGGAGCTGAGCACTGGGACCTCCCTCCCAGGCTGCCCATGGGGATGGAGCTCACATCTGGTCACACCTGGCTGACGGGGGCGCTGCAGTCACACCTGGGTTGTTGCTGTGAGGGCACCTGTGGGTGGGATTTCCCGGTTTGCAGGGGGCACAGGCACCCTCCTGCAGCTCCCACTCCCCGAGCAGACTCTGTGCCCCCAGGGCTCCAGCCAGCACAGTGAGCCGTGGTAAGAAAATGAATGGTTGTTGTTGGTTTTCCCTGGTTTGGTTTCTGAGTTTCATTCTGCAGCAGCACTGCATTGTCTCCCCACAAAACAGTGCCAAATCAATTTGCAATCCAAGCACAAGATCAGTTTCCAAACCAGCTGGAACCTGGATAAGCAGTGCTGACCCAGGGACCCTTGTGTTACAGGCAGGTTTGTTTTGCCAACCCCTTCCCACTTCTGTCCCCAAAAAGATGCAGCCTCAAGGCTCAGTGGGGGGCTCTCTCCCATTCTTATTTTGTGCAGCCTCTCTGGCCTTGCTGCAGGGTTCTTAACCAAACTGCTCCACAGGTGAAAATGTTCTCCAGTGGCATTTATAAAAGCCTTTCAGGAATTACCACGTGCTGCATTTACAGCAACTGCAGCAAGTCCTGCCAGCCACTTAGCAGGGGCTGTACAGAGCCACAGAATCAGCTCCCATCGCCATCTGCTCTCTGCACAAAAGGAACTGAGATCACTGAAGTGAACTCCACAGCCTGGAACTCAGCACAGTTTATTGGGTTACCTTAGCTGGGGTGTGAGAGGTGCCCAGAGCTGTCAGGAGCTCATTCTGCAGCCCTGGTAAATGTTGTCTCCCTTCCTTCCACACTGCCTTTGTGGCAGATTGGGTCCCAGCACTAATAAAACATGGTGGCTCAGTGCAAGGATTAATTCAGTGCAGGAGCTGGTTGAAGATGGCAATTGGCCACACTTCTCTTCAGCTGAAAAATTCAGCTCAACTTCCTATTGACAGAGTGCTGCCAGGAATGCCAAATCAATAATGGAAGGCATTTTGGGATTATGGCAGAAGGCACAGGGCTTCATAAACACAAGCACCACTGTGGGGTTGTTCTGTTCCCTCTCTGTGGGCTTGGTCCCATGGTGAAGGTGACATCCTGGTTATGCACAACCAGAGGCAGAATGGCCTGTGCTGCTGCTGACAGCAGGGGTGGCTGTTCTCAGATTGCTATGTTTTACCAGGGGGTTATGAGGATAATTATGCTAAAATTGGAAATGCAACTCTGTCTGGGCAGATGACAGTGATTGTCTACCACAGCTTTGGTGGCTGGAAGTTCTGGGTCCATCCCTGAAGAGTTTGTATGGACAGCATCCCAGCCACAGGTCTGCAGGGACAGAGAGTCCTTGGGAAAGGTGGCAAGAGTTCTGAAATTATATCTGTAATTTGGGCAAAATTTGAGATATGATCCCTGTTGGCTTTGCAGCTCTTGGATGAAAGTTTCTTTGCAGTGTCTATTTAAAACTCTATTTTGCCCCAGATGTCAGGGCACTGAGAGCACCAGTATGGGTCCTGATGGCCCTGCCCAGGCTCACCTGGAACCTTTCCTAGCACTCTGCAATAAACCAGCTGTTTCCTAATGTGACATCGGGGTGTTCTAGGTGCTGAGTGATGTGTGTGCATAACTCCATTAGCACTAATGGCAGCTAATGGGCACAGCCTACAGAAGAGAAGAGGCTATTTCTCTGGGTCAGACACTGATATAAATGACATTTCAATTTGGATGTCCAACCTTCAATTTAGGCAGCAAGTGCTTCAGATGAATTTCTGACAGCTACAGTGCCATAATTAACTTGAGGCTCAAATGGAATTGTTTATGCTATTTCAGCTGCTTATTCACATGATTGAGGGCCTCCCTTCCCTTCTGTGACTTTAGGGGAAACATATCCACTTGCATTTAGAAGTTTTGTTTTGTTGGTCTGCAGAGTATTACAGAGGCATTTATATCAACCCAAAGGCTTGACTCCCTTAATGTGCATAAATACAAACACATCTCCAACACAGAATGGGTTGGAAGGAACCCTAAAGCTCATCTTGTTCCTACCCCCCTGCCAGGGGCAGGGACACCTTCCACTGACCCAGGCTGCTCCAAGCCTCATCCAACCCATCCTTGGACATTTTGGGGATCCAGGGGCAGCCACTGCTGCTCTGGGCACTCTGTGCCAGGGCCTGCCCACCCTCTGAGTAAAGAATTTCTCCCCAACATCTCATCTAACCCTGTGCCAGGGCCTCACCTCCTCCTCAGTAATGAATTTCTCCCCAACATCTCATCTGCATGCGTGGCTCACCTGGCACAGGAGCCCCGTGCAGGGAGGAAGGCAGTGCACATCTGGAGCTCAGGCTGCCATGTCATCCATCTGAGTCACTGATTTAGGGCTTGAGATCTTTACACTGAAATATTTGTCTGGTAATTTATCTTTCTTTTTAATTTCCTGAGAAGTTCTCTTGAAGGATATTGCCTCGTAAGAAAAGAAAAATGAAGATTTATTAACAACCAAAGAGGATTGCACATATCCTGTTTAATTTGCTTAGATGTTTCTCTGACCTTTGCTGATTTTGTTTGCCTAAGAGAGTTCTGTGGGATGCCAGCTCCTCCAGGTCACACCATTTGTATCAGCCTTTCAGCTTATGGGGGCATTTGGGGTGTGATTGTGTTGAACCACAGCTGCCACTCAGACAGCAGAAATATCATCTGACAAACCTGACATGTGGCCTGCAGTAGCTACTAAATTTTGTGGTGCTCTTTATGGATTTGATTGTTTCAGCATTCATGGCAGTAATTTCCAGTCACTTTGATTATGATCATTTGAGCACTCACGACACGAATCTTTCACAGCATCCTTAGTAAAACATGTCAGGGTTTCTAAGGTTCTAAAAGTGGCTGTTTCCATAAGAGAGAGTGCCCAGCTCTTGGGATATCAGTTCTGCCACTGCCCCCAGGGCTGGGACAGCCCGGGCACAGACAGGGGGTGGTCTCAGGGTGATCTCAGGGTGATCTTAGGGGGTGTTGGTGAGAGGTTTGTTCTTTGTGCTCAGCTGAGCAGTGATGCTGGGACAGTTCCAAGGAGGAGAGTGAAGGTGCAGGGCCATCAGCCCTGCAGGAATTTAACCCAGCAGCACCATCCCGACCCTGGGAACGGCCCTTATCCCACACTCCCCTCTCTATCAGACATTCTGCTGCAGTTTGCCTTTCCTTGTTCAATGCAGAGTGCTCTTGAGAAGGCTCTGCTTGGCAGGCAGGTGCCTTGAGCTGCTCCTCTGCTGGGGACACTGATGTGGGTGAATGTTCAGCTCCGAGGTGCTGGTCATGCATTTGGTAGTTAAATATGGAGATTTGTGCTCTGTTAGCTTTTACATCCTCACTGGGATTGACTGGGGATGTTTCAGGCTGGGGTTATAAATGAAGATTTTAATCTGTGTCATAAATTCAGCATCATGATGCAGCTGCTGGAATAAGTGCAGGAGGGAAGGCAGGGCTGAGATGAGAGAGTTCCCAGTGTGCTGCTTCAGTTCCTGCTGCTGTTCCATCCAGTGTCCATCTCAATGACTGTGTTAGGGGAGAAAGTATTCCTCAGAGTGAATTAAGTGGAGATAATCTAATACATTTTTTTTTTTAATGTCTGATGTATTTGAAGAGAGATTTTCAATTATGATACCAGATGTCTAGGGCTGGAGCAGTGGTTGATGTAAATCAGTGTAGCTCTGTTAATTATGGACTGAATGGAATTTCATTTTAAGTTAGCACCACCCTTTGTACAAGGGAGTGAATCCAGCTGTGAGCTAAGTCACATTCAGACAGTAGGGATGCTCTTTCTCCAATCTAAGTAAAAAATAAAAATTAAAAAAAAAATAAATCTGACTGTTCAGCTGTAGTTGAACACAATGGATGGATTATGAAGACATTGTGCCTTTCATTATTGTGTTAATATGTATGCAGAAATCAATCAACTTAAACATGATTTACTGTTGTTTTTAGAAAAGGCAGTTAAGGTCTCCTTTCTTCTGGTAAGTAATGTAAATGAGCAGAATATTAAATCCTGCACTATATCCATTAGAAAATCAAGCAGTTAAACAAGTATGAGTGGATTAATTCTCAGAGCAGTTTAAAAGCTTTTCCATTAAGTTATTAACTACACATTAGCAAAGAATAATGCTTAATGAAAAACGCCTTCAATATCCCAAAATACACAAATCAGCGGAACACAGAAACGTTGGCATGGCTTCCAGACATTACTGAGCAATAGCTGCACTGCACAATTTATATGGGACCTCATTAATGAAACAGTCAGAAGCTATGAGATCTTTTATGTATGACATGAGCTCAGCAAGGTAGAAGGAATAGCTAATTATGGTCTGTTAGTGCCAGGGAGCTTCAGGAATGCTGGGGGGGTGCAGAGTGGTGGGTGAGGGTTTTTTGTTGTTTTTGTTACTGTTTGGGGGTCTCTGTTTGTGGTTTTCAGGTGGTCTGGGCATGTTTTGTTTTGTTTTTTCTGACAGTCTCATTTTGCAATGGAATTGTTTGGATTTTGTGCTGTCCAAGTGACAGAGCCGTCACCAAGGAGTTGATTTGCACCTCATTCATCAATCTTCATCTTTCACTGCATATCCTCCATCCACTTGATAGCACAGGGTTAAAATGTTTCTAAAGCACGGGAATTGTGTACAATAGATTCAGGGAGTGGAAAGAAAGGCTGGGTCAGGTAGGGCTGGGAAAGGGAAGCAGGCCCTAGGGACAAATGTTGAGCATGTGAAACTGCACCTGCATAATCATCATGTGATAAATAATACAATTGTTAAATAGAATGATTGTTTGGTAATTAAATATAATCGTTGTTTGATCGTAATAAGAATCATGAGAAATGATGTAATCATAACAAGAATCATGAGAAGGGATGTTTGGGGGACCTGGTGAAAATTACAAGAATTCATGCTTGGATAAGATCAATGTATACAACACAACAAGATGGGTTTAATAATTAATATACAGTTATGTAATGAAAAGGGTATAAAAACATGTCCATCTCAAATCCATGTGGGAGTCAGATTTGGGTTTGCAGCCCTGATTCCTAGAGCTCTTCAATAAAAGCACCTGCAGATAATCATCCTGTGATGATGTTTCCACACTAACACACTTCTCCCCTCCACTCCAGCAGCTGACAAGAGAAGCCAGTGTGTCATGTTCAAAATGCCATCCCTGTGCAGAAATGTACTCCTGGGCATGGGCTTCTTTTTTTTTCCCTCGTAGAATTAGGTCATGCAAAAGGATAATGAATGTTAAGCAAAGTTAAAAACAGATTTAGAGAGAATTAAAAGACAGAAATGTAAGATTAGGTTGAACTCACACTTAGAGGGATTAAGAGACTTTTATTTGTCCTTTGATCTCATTTGTGTTGCTGTAAAGATCTTTAGGGTCAATGCTGTGGAGGATTATCACTGGTCTAAATTATTGTTGGGATTTGCAGTCATGGATTACATGCAGGGAAAAGGGGCTCCCATGGAAATTGCACAGACTCCTTTCTCATTTCACCCTCTTGTTTTAACTGAGGATACAAATCCCAACAAATGCTTCCACTCCCTTACCCAGAGAGAGAGAGAGAGAGAGAGCTACACCGTGTGATGCTTTAAGTTTTAGCTTTTATATTTTTCAGATCCTGTCCTGCATTAGTGCTAGCTCTGAACTCCACACTGAGTGAAGCTCTCTTCACATTTTGGTCAGACAAACAATCCTTGCAGATTGCAAACAATCCTGAGAACCAAGGCCACCCTCTGCCTCAGGCCCTGAAAAGTATCAACAAAAGTGAATTGAGGGGGGAGCAAACTGGGGGAATATTACTTCATTACCTGAAGCTGTAATTGCACAATTAACCTCTGATATGCAAATAGACCGAAGTTACATCTGTCTGAAAAACTGACCCTGGGTGCAGCCTCTGCGAGGCACAGGAAATTCAGAGTATTTCTCGTATTTCTCAACCATTCCCTGGGCAGTGATGGTGCAGGGAGAGAACACTGCTCTGCCTTTCCTCCCCCACTGTTTTTATCAGGTTATATTTGCACTCCCAGGCTGAGGCTGATTCAGGGGAGCTCAGTGTCCTGTAGATCTGAATTCCTGCCCTTTCCTGCCTTTCATGGTTCAGGTGTTTGCCTCTCTCCTTGCCTGGTGCTGGGGAAGCCCAGGGAGGAATTTTCTGAACTGGAGATTGGGGCAGTCTCCTGCCAAATCCCTTCTTGGTTTTCTCCTCCCGTGGTCCTATGATAAAGTGGCTGCTTATGAGTTACTTTTTTCCCCAATTAAAACCACAAAATCCACTGGAGATCTTGGCAGGTACTTAATGCCTCAAGTATGATGGATCTCCAACTGAGAGCCTCTTAATTCCACCATGATACAAATAGCAATTGTTCAGGATCTATACAAGAAAACATTACCAGCAAATTTATCCTGATGGGTTTATGGAGCAGCCTTCCAGGAACCTCATCTTTACTCACACCTAGTGCTTGCAGCACGGATATAATTGCAATGAAATCATTTTCTCAGAAGGCAGGGGAAAATAAATATTTTCCTAATGAGGATCTTGTATTTGAGAAACTCCTTCTTCTCAAGAATGATCAGACTGAGCAGTTTCCTGAACACAGGGAGACAGAGGTGCCTTTAAAAATGAGAGTTTGCTGACTCCAAGACACTGAACAGAAGTGAAGATAAAAAGAGCCCCACGCTTGTTTCTTCCAGTTGAAATGTTATATACTAAGCTCAAAAAGGAGTCACTCTAACACATTTTTATTTCAGTATCTTTAGATGCTGTCAAGCCAATGGCTCTGTGTAGGAACAGAGAATCAGACAGTGGTCACTGCAATCCATTCTCCATGGTTCACCTGTCCTTTACTCTAGAAAAAAAAATGTTTCTCACATAATCTGTTGTTTGTGATGGGCTCTCATATCCTCCCTCTGCTCATGTCCAGCAAGGTGGATTTGCTCCTTACCCCTGCTTGCTGTAAAAACCACAGTTACAAAGGAACAATTCCACTCACAAGACCTGTAAGCTGCAGTCACAATTCAAACTCTCCCTGCTGGGGAGAGGAAGTGCTTTACCTTTTCATAAAAATTTTCTACTATTTTTGCTTTTTTGTCAAGTTCCTCTTTTGTCATGAAATACCTACAATTGCTCCTTACTCTTGTTGCTGGATTGTTTTTTCTTTTCTGATAAAAACAGTGGAAACTTTAATTGGTCTCACCTTCTGGAGGAAGTGACAGTTCTCTCCCTCCTTTAAGAGATGCATTTGTCAATTAAATAATTTTGAATATTTATTTGGGAAGCAGCTCCCAGCTGCTGTTTATTGTGCAAATGCAGGCACTGGAGTGTCAAGTTATCCCTTTTTTTTAGTTTTTTATTCTGTTTTCAAAGAAGCTCAGAGCTGTGTGGAAGCTGTAAGTCTGCCCACATGAAAATGGGCTGTGCATTCCCTGGGAAGGTTTCTGGAGGGTCAGATCATCAAATTCCATCTGTGTTTTCATCAAGAAACAGAAAGGAATGAGAAACCATCTCCGGGTGTTTTGCCTGGGGCAGGTTGTAGATGTTTGAAATGGAATTGTCCTCTTCTCTTCTCTTCTCTTCTCTTCTCTTCTCTTCTCTTCTCTTCTCTTCTCTTCTCTTCTCTTCTCTTCTCTTCTCTTCTCTTCTCTTCTCTTCTCTTCTCTTCTCTTCTCTTCTCTTCTCTTCTCTTCTCTTCTCTTCTCTTCTCTTCTCTTCTCTTGCAGCCAAAGTGAGGGCAGCAGGAGGAATTCAGATCTCCCTGCTCACAGATGATTTGCCTGCTGAGTAAGAAGTGGTTCCAAATTGTTTTTCTGGTTCCTTTGAGTGGAGTTCTGTTGTTGATAAAAAAACTCTGAACAGACTCCTCTGTTTCCACTTTGCTGGAGAGACCTTCCTCTGTTCATAAACATGGATGGCCTTGATTTTATGACCACTCAGCACGCTAAAATTTGGACTATACACTTCAAAATACTCCAAAAGAGAATCTCAGAGAAGCCAATGGCCTGGAAAACCAAATAAAAATGCCTCCAATTAATAAACCAAACAGCCCTGGCTTTATGATTTACCTGCAGTTTATCATGGGGATGCCTCTTGTTCAGCAATTTATTTAGCTCCATTAATAACACTGCCTGCTGCAAGCTAATGCTGCCTCTTGGTTCTGGGTTATTCATCTTTGTTTTGATCAAAGGCACAGAATATTGGATCCTATTGTGTTTCAGCTCTTCCATTTCTCATGTTCCTTGTTTCCTTCTCCTCTTACGAGTTGTGCTCATCCATCTAAAAGTGAAATTGTTTCATACCAAAAATAAAATTATAAGTTCCTGAGGGTTTCAGCTTCTGTTGCAGTCGCAATTGTTCACCCTTTCCAGTTTGTGAGCAATCATCATTTAACACAGAACTCGAGTCAGATTTCCTGAAGAGAAAAAGGAAATAAGTGAAAGAAGCTTGATGACAGGACGTGTTTTGCTGTAAATCACACAGATGGAGCCCGGCACAGCGATTGTAATGCAGGGCTGACACTCCTTTACACTGTACAGTCATCGAATATTGCTGCCATAAACACCATAAATCAGTGTACACTGTAACTGCACTGCACTCCCAAACACCACACTCCAACCTGATGCAAGCTGCCAGCCATAAAACATTTCCCTCTCCCTCAGTCACTTGTTTACAGCTTGTTTGCTGCCTTTCTAAACTTCCCAATGCCTCACACTTGACATCAATTGCTGTGGCAAAGGGAGCATAAATGAGTGAAACAGACTCCCAGCCACTGAACCTGGGCAAATCGCTTCTGGCAGGCCATGACTGAAGCAAATTGGTTTTGCTTCTTAAGGCAATTTCAATATAATTTTTACTTTTTTTCCTTTGCTTCCTCGAAATAATTTTAAGAGGGTTCATATTTGGATGACCAGCACCAGAAATCGCTGTGGCTTGGAGCTGGAATCACAGCCTGCTCCAGGCTCCTGCTGCTCCTGGGACACCTTCCTTGGGAGCCGGGAATGTCTCACCTGCAGTGCCTGGGGGCAAACGAGAGCCTTTGGCGGGTTTTACTGAGTTTAGAGTAACATTCAGGAGATTGCACATTCCTGACAGATTTTACCCCGGCCTCCCATTTCCCATCAGCGTTTGCTGTGTGGATGCTCCGCAGTGACTCGGGAGCCCGGGTTTGGCTGTGCCCACTCCGGCTCTGGCTGGGGTCAGTAGGTGAGATCAGCAAATGCTGCTGGCAGAGAGCACAGCCAGGAAAACAGCACAGCAGGCACCAGAGGCACTGCAACCTCCTTTTAACAACTTCCTTCTCTATTTATTGTCCCTCGTCACAGAGCAGCAGCGCTGCTAAGCACTGGCTTTTTTGTGGGCTGCTGTTGTGATTTGTCAGCAGTTATTTTTCAAGTGTTCTTTCACAAAAAAAGAGATGATTTTCTGTTTTCTGAGTCTGTTTTTTTTTCCCCCTAAAGCTGGGCAAAGTTCTTTTCAAGTGCTTTGTGGCTCCTTAGATTCAAACTGTGAGATACTGTCAGAGGAGACTCTTGCAGGATAAAAATAGGAGCTTTCCATGGGGTCTGTTTTTAAAACTCAGTTGTTGCCAGAAGAATGCATTTCACTGCTACTTTACCTTTCTCTTTAGTATTAAAATCTCTTTCTTCTGTCCTCACATGTAAGCAGAGAGGTGGGGCAGCTGTGGGAGCTAAAGACAAATAAAATTAGCTCTAAATACAGCAAGTGGTTGTGGCACATTCTGGAATTATGACAGCAAAATAAAGCTGCTCAGGGTACACTGTTTATTATCTGCTGGAAACCTGGCTGTGATCTGATATCAGGGACAGTATTGGCTTGTTAAACATCACAGCTAAAGCAGGGCAGAGGTGAAGACTTGTATTTTCCTATATCACACTTTTATTTGAATTCTCCGTGTGGGATAAAAATAAAGCATTTCAAAATCAATAATTTACAGTAATTCGAAACTGAATTATAAAGACAAATTAGCATTTGTGGAATTCTCATAAAGCTGTAGCAAAAACCCTTCCTGGCCCCAAGATGTGGTAAGGACCCAGATCTGTAGTTCAGGATTCCTGCCATGCCTGGAATTCACTGCTAACATGAGTTACTGTGGTGAAAACTGTTGCTGCAACTTTTCTGTTTTGCCTAAATTAAATTTAATACAAATGAAACATGGCTATTTCTTTTAAAATAGGGTTGAAACAGGAATTATATGATGTGACATTCTTGAGCCTTGCAAATAAATGCTTTGGTTTCCCTTAAGTATAATATAAAAATTAACTTAGGAGAAAATCCTAAGTAAATTAACTGAAGAAAGATTTATTGCTCCTAAATTCTTGAAAGCTGATTCGAATAGCTGAACATTTTTGGTGCCAAGTGGAAGGGATGGGAAGCAGTGTACCCTGGCTCTCCAAATCACTGTTTTTCAGGTTGAGTGTCTATTTCAGGTGCTGTTATTCAAGGTTTGTGCTCATCACTGTAAGAAAAATGAGAATTTCCCAAAGACCTTCCGTGGGACAACTCAAATTCACAAGTTCATTTTCACTGATGAATTTAGAACTCCTGCATTTGTACCAACCTGGGCAGTTTGTTGTGTGTTTAACCCTTCTGTGGGACTTAGGGCCCACAGCTATCAAAGATGTTCACGGTAAGTGACACTGGGTTCTGTTTTTGCAATGTGCTGAGGTGAGTTAAGAGCAGCAGCCCCGAGGTCCAGCAGGATTCCTGAGTCACCAGATGCTTCTGGGAGATAAATCTCCTTTTACTGATGCAGAATCCAAGGAACCAGAGCAGTGTCTTGCAGAAGGTTAAGCAAGAGAAATGGAGCCCATTTCACATCCCCATTTTTTTTTGACTCCAAGCCCAGCATTCCAGCAAGATGCCAACAATGCCTGCCTGCTGGAAAATGAAATCATGGCAGGCATGGCTGTAACTTCATTTTGGGCACCTGGGCTCTCTGCTGTGGAACAGCCATGGAAAAGAAAATCCAATTTCTCCCATTAAAGCCTGGCTGTCTGAGATCCTGAGCACTTCATCTCTTCTCAGAATCAGTCTGGGAGTTCTGTCCTGCCCCCCTTCCATTTGGGAACTGGGGTGTTGGTGGAGGCTCCTTAGGGATCCTGTTCACCTTGCATCAGGCCTCACAGTAACCAGGGCTGTTAATGAAAGAAATTAAAGATTCTGCAAGTCAGCCATGGCAACTGCAGAATTATCTTCCCCACAGCACCCACTGGTGACTCTGCACAGCAGAAGGTGTGGTGGAAAGAACTGAGATTAATTCCATTCTGCTGAGCCAAAAGGCATTTGACACCCATTACACAATATCTGCATATGTTACTGAAACTATGAGTAAGTAAATGCCATTTCTCATTTCCATTTGCAGCATGGTCCATTTTGAGGCCCAGCAATTGCCTAGATGTGACATCTGTGGGTTTTTTCCAAAATGCCAAGGGGTGCATATTTTTATTTACTGCTGTTGGATCACTCTCTGCCCAGCCTATTGCTCCCATGCCCTTGTGACTGAAGGAGCAGTGTTAGGAGAGGTTTGCATGCAAATTTTGTATTGCACAAAATTATCAAGCTGGTTTATCTTTGGATTTGTGTGACAAATCTGTCAGTTCAAAACAAGCACTGAATTGTGACCAGTTGCCTTTCTCTCTTGCAGTCTTCTGGCCTGTTCTCTCTCTCATCTTTATTTGCTGGTATATGCCTAATTTTGGCATAACTTTGGATCCAACAGTTCTTAAATGTGCAAACCAGCCAAGTACTTTGAAAAATATATTAAAGTGCCTGCCAGAAAATAGTATTTTCCTCTTCTGGAGAACATGTTAACACTGATCCCACGCTCTTGATGAAACTCCTCTGGCCTGAGAGAGAACTTGCATTTCTCCTCAGGGAATCCTGGATCTCTGCTTGCTGTGCTCAACCACTTGGAGCAGAAGCAAGTTACACTTCTTGAGAATTACTCTGTATTTTTTGTCTGGCATTGCTCAGCTTAAAACCAACACTTCTGTGCTCTTAATGCATGGTGCTTACAGAACCTCCCAAAATGGCAAAGCACCTTCAGTCTGATTTAACCTCTGAGATTTCCCAGGTTTGCTTTTCCTCTTCTGCTCCAAGTTCTTTTTACTTTCATGTGCACAATGTAATTTGTACTGTGTTTGCCAGGGGTGAAATCCCAAATTTAAGGCATCCTCTCAGAGAATTCTGCTTCCTCTGAGACCCCACTGAGGGAGCTCCATCCCAAAGCCCAGAGGAGCCACATTTCTTATTTCAGAATTTCAGGGTTTGCCCCTGAAGACCAAAAGAAGTTGGAGGTGACTGAGCACTGTGAATTAAAGAACTGGTAGGGAAATGGAGCAGATTTCAAGAGAGCTCTCAAAAACCAGACAAGCCTTGGTGTGGTGGAGCATGAGATGAAGGGGAAGATAAACCCAGAAAAAGGGAAGTGTCCTTGGCACAGCTCCCTCCTGCCTGGCCCTTCCTCAGCACTTGATCCCCAACGCTGCCTGGACTGCAGAGTGAAAATGGTGAAAAGCAAAAAGCACATTTAGCACAGAATTACAGCAGTGGGAACAAAAGGCTGAGACACTAGAGGACTAAAAAATCACTGTATTTTAGGAGTAGATGATTATAGCTGGATTATATTTGTAATATGCAAACAGAATAAAGTCCAAATCTGTCATGGCATGTATAGCAGTGCTTTTAAAAGAGCTAATTCCATAAAGCTTAAAATAATTATGAGCCACATTGATTTAGAGAAAGAATTAAGACTGAAAAATTTGAATAATTGGAGACTGTGTAAGAATACTTTACTAGATGCTGTGCAGAAATATTTCCACAGATGAGAAATTCTCATATAATGATAAAATATTTTCCTCTAATGGCTCTAATTATGGCAGATGCTAAACAGCAGGCAATAAAACTGTCATTTTTAAATTGGCAAATCAGGTTTGGCTGCATCCCCCACTTTTAATGGGTTGGCCAAGAAACCCAGGGCCACTACTGTTGGTTTTCAGTCAGCCTTAGAACACAGGAAAAGTTTAGAGAAAAAAGCAAACTGATACCATGTCAGTTTTTAAATTTAGGGGAACAGGTTATTATATAATATTTTATTAAGAAATTATATTAGTATTATTATTAACAATTTGTGGGTTTTTAAAACAAAACAATCCAGTTCCTACTTGTGTGATTAAATCTATATATTTAAATATGAATACATATATATATATATATATATTTTTTTTTTTTTTTTTTACTGTATTGAAGTATTATCAGAATGGTCTCACAACTTCTGTCCAGACAATTTTTCTCAGGGATAGGCAGCATCAATTTTTCATTTGGAAAAAAACAGTTCATTCTCTTTTCTTTTTTTCTTTAGAAATAGATGAGTTTGAGCCCTGCACAATATGTTTGCCGGATATTCTGGCCTTTATTCAACAAGATAGATCAATCCTGAAGATATAAAATAGCAGGTTTCAAATCATAAAAAGTATGTATATTTTAAAAAGTTTAATTAGGAGTTTTAGGTGGAGATAGGCAATCAAAGTTAGGAAGTGGAATGCAGGAGTTACAATTTTAATTCTGTCCCTATTTTTATAGTTTTTTAGAATGCTGGAATTTTTCCTTTGCTGGAATGGGGCACAGTGCTGGATTCTTCAGCCTGGGGAATTTGCAGAGTGAACTCCTTGCCTGGGGAAAATTCCCTGTGCCCCCCAGGAAAATCTGGGCCTGGGGGGAGTCCAGAATAACCACTCTGCCTTTGCTGGAGATGATGCAGCTTGTAAAATATTTCTGTAACTGTAGTCAGGGGTTTGTCTGCCTTTGCCCAGGGTATAGGGAATTGAAGGTTCCTTTCAAAAGAAAGAAAATTGAAGGTTCTTTTCTAAGGAAAGGGAATTGAAGTTTTTTTTCTGTTCCCCTGGGTCAGGCCTGGTGAGTTTAACATCTCCATATTCTGGGAGTAAGCAGAGGGAGATATGGGGCCATGAATGGACTCTAATGAAGATAAACTCCAAACATCACTCAGGGCACAGTCAGAGACACCTGGGCTGGAAAAGGACTGATGTGAGAACTGAAGAGAGAGAGCAAATCATCAAAGACAAAGGGATCAATAACCAATGGGAAATCCAATCCTAAGAATTGTGTAATATTGGGGCAATGAACAGAAAATTGCTTTTGGTTTTGTGTGTATAAATCTGTGAGAGTTTAGGAAAAACATGTCAGTGGAGTGTTTTCCATGGGCAGAATAAAGCAATTCTCTATCACTCCAGACAGTGCCAGAGGGTTTTTCTTTTCCTCCTGGATGTTCTGGTCAGGACATGCTGAGGGATGGAGGCACCCAGAGCTCTCAGAGACCCTGGCAGCTTCTTGTCTCATCCCACCCCAGATCTGCTGCTGATTTTTACTCCTGCAGAGTGGGGCTGTCCTGGATGGCTCCAGGCTGAAAATCCCACAGCTAAACAAGTGTGAAAATCCCTCAATACTGCAGCAATAAGCAGCTGGGACTCTGTTTCTTGATGAAGGAAAAGCCAAATCTTATTGCATAGGTTTTACTTTATAGGATTATCAGCAGGCACTGTGTCAGATCTAATTGGCTGACAACACACTCAGTTCATTGGTTGCTAAATGGCATTTTGCACATCTATCAAATGTCTCTATTCCTGCATTGTTTACATATCTTCTTCACTGATTCCCATGGGACGGATTTCTTGTTTTTTACAGGTGCAGACTGTTTTTCTTTACAAGAACAGTTTGTTCTGCTAACTGCTTCTCATTCCTCTAGCTCTTCCTTATGGGAACAACTTCCTTGTGGGAAGAAATGCTTCCTTATGGGAATTACAGCCCAGCTGGTAATTCAGCAGAGCAAGGCCTGGTTTTACAGGGCCCCTCTTTTATAACATCTCTGCCTGTATGCAGCACCTAAGCAATCCCTAAACACCTAAAGCACGTGCAGGCAGCCAGGGCTATCACCTGGTGTTACCTCACTTCCAGAGGCACCTCCTGGCTGCTCCTGGGAGCAGGACCTGCCAGAGGAGGGAATCAGCAGCAATCCCAGGGGAACAGGCTGCCTGGGAGCTCATGGACACAGCTTGCTTCTGGCTCCTCCAAGCCAGCGTGGCACGTGATTGTAAGGGCAATGCTACACCACTTGGAAAACAAGATATTAATTTAGAGCATAAGGACGAGGAGAAATAATGTGTGGGGATTGAGGAAAGGGCATTCAGCTTCTCAAGGCTCATTGCCTTTTTCTGTGGTACTCCATTAAGCACAAGATGCTCTCATGATTTTTAATGGCCCCAATGTTTTTGCCTCGTGGCTCTGTGTGGAGACAATTCCAGGCACCTGCAATGTCTCACAGGATTGATGGGGGCTCCATGCTTTCATTTCACTGGGAAAACTCCTTGGGAATCACCACTGTGAAGGAAATATTTTCTTCACAGGAACAAGTGGCTGGAGTCAAGAGATTTCCTCTGCTGCTCAGCATTTAATGGCATTGTATAATATTGTTTTTTTCTAATTGAGTAACACTCTACATCAATTTGCAGAGTATCTCCATCCATTTGAAGAGCTTATTAGTGCTGGAGTCGTTCGTTTTTTGGACGAGGTGTTTCAGCCTGGCAGTGATTAAAGCTCCCACCAGCAATGTGGTTTTCCCAAGAGATGAGAATGCTAATGGGCTGGAGATAGGAGCAGGAGTATGTTAATAAAGGAGCTTCTCCTCTCTCTGCATTGTGCACTCCTCCTCTGTTTTCTGAGCTCTAGCACGTGGTGTTTGTGTGTGCTGGGAGCCCACGGCCTCACTTTATGCAGATATTGGAAAAGGCATCCACAGAAATCCTGGTTTTGCACCATTATGATAGAAAAATAAATGTGTTCATATTTCCATATTTATGGTGCAGTGTTGTCCAGAAGTGCCAATCAAATGTTATAAAAATCCCGTGAATGGAAATGTCTCTGTGTCCTTGCAAAAGTCTACTGCTATTGCTAATGAGTTGTCTGGAAATAAATCCTCCAATTGAGTATAATCACTCATATATGTCACCTTATAAATATTTAGGGATGGCCAGTTAGCCCAGACTTCAAGCCTGACCTTAACTCTTCTCCCACCAGCTGCTCAGCAAGTTTTAGGCTTCCCCTCAGATAAGCAGGACTTTGATGGACAATCCCTTGTACAAACCTTTAGCACGTCTTTGCTTTATTTAGATTTGCAATAATTTAAAAATTTAATTTAATGGGATCCTAGGCGAGGAAGAGAGTAGTAATTAATTCCACTTTGTCAGGAAACACTTAGTATTAAATTTCATCCTTTACTGGAGGATTCTGCTCACACTTATAAATGTAGTGACCTTTACTAAACATCTGCTGCTGAATGTTTATCCTTTCCTTGAGAGAGAGAGGGAGAAAGAGAGAGGGAGAAAGAGAGAGGTTTGGGAGGACAATTCAAATTTTCAATCTGAAAATACAAAGTGTGGGGTCATTCTGGCTCCTCCAAATGTCCAGAAGCCATTTCTTTGTTACCAAAGGATGAAAACATTTAGAAACACCAAGAAATCGCTAAAGAATTGAAATTCTGTTCTCTTGACTTAGGTATGAAGAACAAGAAATGCAGAGATTGGACATTTTACATGCTGTAAATATATAAAGGCTCTTACATATAACTGCAGAATGCACAAATAAAAAGGTCCATGTTCCACAGAATCACAGAATCATCAAGGCTGGAGGAGACCTTCAGGACCATCCATTCCAGCCATCAACCCAGCACCACCATAACCAACCTTATTCCCAAGTGCCACATAAACAATAATTAGTCCTACAGCACCTTCCCAACATAAAGGATAATCCATTACTTCAAACAAAATAAACCCCACAGAATGCTGCTCCTATCCCTGCACGAGAAATTGTGACTTTTGTGCAATAAGCTGACTCTGGTGTTCCATGGAGCATGGGGCTGTCACACAACAGATTGCTCTGGGACTAAACAGAGATCAGGAAATGGCAACCCCAATTTATTATCCTCTCTAGGCCTTATGCAAACCATTTGGGCACTGGCCTGGGGGTGAGGGTAGTTATATCTCATGAAATGCAAAGGATTATCAAGCATACTGGAAAACACTGATAGTGGAAATTGCTTTTTTATTAATCCGTGCTTAAATTCCCTGTCTGTAATTCTTGTGACCTAAATAGTTGTTCCGTGGGAAACCCCGCCTCCAGGGGGAGAGGAGCCTCAAAATCCTGGGAATTTCAGCCCCAAAATCTTGGGAATTTCAGCCCCAAACCCTGGGAATTTCAGCCCAAATACTCTGGGAATTTCAGCCCACAAATCCTTGGAATTTTAAGACCCAAAGCCTGGGAATTCCTGCCCCAAAACCCCAGGAATTCTGGCCCCAAAACCATGGAAATTTTGGCCTCAAAATCCTGGGAATATTGTGAGTCAAACCCCAGGAATTCTGGCCCCAAAAACCTGGGGATTCCAGGCTTAGAACTCTCAGAATTTCAGCCTGAAAAATCTTGGGAATTTTAGCTTCAAAATCCTGCGAATTTCAGGCACAAAATTCTGGGAATTTCAGCCCCAAAATCCTTGGAATTTTAAGACCCAAACCCTGGGAATTCCTGCCCCAAAACCTTAGGGATTCTGGCCCCAAAAACCTGGAAATTTTGTCCTCAAAATCCTGGAATACTCAGCTCTGGGTGTGAGACCCTTGGTTCCTTGCTTTATTTTGGGAAATACTACACCTCCTACTACTCCTGTGTCATTAAAAATGTTTATCAAGTGTAGCATTAATTGTCTGCCATTAAGCTGCTGGTGTTTTTAGGCTGCTTTAATCACCAATGCCTGCATGCAGCAATCCTGTCTGTGCTCACTTCTGCTCCTGCCAGCTCTGGGGGCTTCAGAACCAGTGGAGCAACTCCTGGCCAAAAACTGCACTCAAGTATTGCATGATAACACAGAAAAAATAAAAGCAAAAAGGAATTTCTCTCTTCCAAAAGACTTGAAAAAGGAAACACCACGTGGCCCAAAGCCAGTGAAGGCACTGGAAGCCTTCTGGCTGCCTGCAGTGAATTTGGGATAAAAGCTGGGGAACAGGTGAATGTTGCTGTGCTTGGCTGGTGTTTCACACTCACTTCAGCAGCATGAGGATTACTGAAAAAGTGACGGTCACCTGCTGCTTGGCAGTGAATTAAATTGCTAATTTAATGGTTTTGGTGGGGCTTGGATCACTCATATCCACGTCCCTCAGGCTACCTGGACAGTTTTGGAATTTATCCTAAAGAATGGGATTAGCTACCTGGACAAGTCAGACAATTTTTTAAATTCCCCCCCCCCCATCCCCCAATCTTTTGAGCATACAAAACTGGGAATTTGTGATGGAGAAGTGGTTCCCAAAAGTGTGCAGGGGGTTCCTCTGCGTGGCTGGGGGAGAGCTCTGTGGTGGGAGAATCGATTCTGAGCAAGTGGGGACATTCCCAGAAGCACTTAAATGAGCCTTAAAGGATCTTAAATCCTTTAATCCTTAAAGGATTCCCAAAAGCACTTCAAGCTGTGCCTTACAGGATCCCACAAGCAGCACTGGTGTGTCCTGCTGGGGTGGGAGCTTCTCTGAACCACAGCCCAGCAGCAGCACAGGGCACTCGGGGGCTCAAACCCCACCTTGGAAAGTTCTGATCTACTCTTAGGAGAGGATTCCCATCCCACCTGTGGTTTCTTTAAACTGTTACAGAGCATTTCTGTGCTCGCTGCTGAACAGCCCCATCCATCACTGCAAGGTGGGGGATGCTCCTCCTGAGCACAGATAGTGGAAAAGTGCTTGGGGATCCTTTGGGATGAAAGGCTCTATTTAAATCTGAGACTTTATTATTGTCTGTCCCACTCTACAAATAAATCATCTCGCAAAATGGCTCTGGAAGAAATTACTCTTGCATAAATGAATTCATCCTGTTCTCCCACAGAGAGATGAGAAAAAAAAAAACAAAACAACTTTATAATAACTATAAAATTGTTTTACAACCAAAATATTGCAATGTTTGAGTAGTTTCCTACTTGTGACTTTGATAATGAGTTTTTGAAAAGTAACAGAAAATGTTTCCAGAAATTGGAAAATAAGATTAGCATCTCTGTTATGTAGGATCCTTTGTTAAGTCAAGCTATTTCTTGTTGGGGTGATAATAGCTGTGCCTTTGTTAATTATTATTTCATATTGTCATTATTAGGCTATTAATAATTTATAGTAAGAGCTTCTTCTTTGTGCTATGTAAATGTTTTCATTCTTATGCATCAATTCCTTATTCTATTATTAATGTGATTCATAAATACATTACATTTAGATCCTCTTACAGGAGAAGAGATATTTGCTACTGTATAATCCTTTTTGTTCGTATGTGAGGTAGAAGAAAAGTGTGAAGGGAAGGTGTTCAGAGAGTTTTTAGGGATGTGCTCACACCTGTGACACAAAGCAGGGGGATGATGGTGACTGAACAGCTCTCATGCTCCCTTCAGTAAATTGTTATTTATATTTCATGATTTGTCAGCCTGATAGATTTGCCCTTTGAGCCTGTACTGGCACACAGGTTCCTGCTGCACCCCAAGGGCAGCAGGGCTGGAATGTGCCTTTGCTAAATCCAGGAAGCCTTGCTGGGAGCTCTCAGGGCTTTTTCCAGTCCCCACCTGTGTCCTGGGTGATTGTACCTGGGGATTTTACAGAACACAAACCTGAGTGTGATTTCACCTCACAGTTTGAAAAAGAACCCACAACAAAAACCAAACCCTTGCTGTACCAGCTCCTTCCCCTTTGTGCTGTTGTGTGCCCTTCCCAAATGGAGCTGGATTTGAGATCCCCCAGGGGAAGGAGCAGAGCTCTGCACTCAGTGTCACCTCCTTCCTGGGGAAACACTCAGGAAAAAACAGGGAAAATAGTTCAGAGGTCCCTTTGGTTTGTGTTTGGGGTTGGTTTTCTGCCCCTCAGTGTTCCAAGCTCAAAGGGAGAACACTGATCCCTCCCAGGGAATGCCCCACCACAGGGACAGGTTCTGAGCAAAGCCCTGGCGTGTGCTCTGGGTCCAGCTCAGTGGGTTAAAAAGGGGATGTGGTTGTGTGTATTTATCTTCCAGCTGGATTATTGTGGGTTCTGGCATGACTCTCAAACACATGGCTGGTGGAGAAGGAAATCTAGCAATCAGCTTAGTCTGAAACACTCCGTTTGAGGTGCCTTTGGATTTTGGAAGGGCTCTGAAGCTCGGTTGCTGGAGTGAAGGCTTTGACCTGTGTTGGTTTCCATTGCTGGAACTGGAATTTCCAGGTTATGGTGTTATCCTAGCAGTAACTGGAACGCCAGTCTGTGAGGGAAAAATCAACTGGATCTTTATTGTATTTAGGTTTATTACTGCCAGGACAAGGGTATTTTTTTTTTCTAGCTAAACAAGAGGAGATACTGATTTTCCTTTCAGTGTCTGTTCATGAGCTCTGGCTCAGCATTGGCAGTGTCCATGGCCATCCTGGTAAAACAATGAGAACTCCCAGTTGAATGGGAATTAAAACAGTTTCATGCTTTAATACTCATTGGCAAAAGCTGTCCAGGTTTAATTGATCCCTTTCACATCCATCGCTGTAGCACAACTAACTAATGCCATCCAGTGGCAATGGCACAGCATAAATTGGATGTGTCAGGCAGTGTCGTTCGAGGCTCTGGCCATTGCAAAACTTAATTAACCTGAAAAAGGCACTAATGAGTGGCAAGTGGTTCATCCCAGCAGATGGCAAAGGCTGGGGATTTTAGAACAGTGAGTGTCTGTAACTCCTCTCCCCCAGTTCCAGAAAACAAACCAGTCAGGCTGGACAAGGGCAAGATTGCCTGGTTGGGAGTGGGTGTTGAATTTTTAAACAAAGTTATTTGTCACCTAAGTTTCTGCTTTACTGCACAGAACTTACATTTTATTGAAATGCTGACAAGATACTCCACTCCAGGTAAAAACCCAAGGTGTGGGCTGGTTTGAGGGGTTTTTTGCATGACAGAACACTCCCAACATGAAGAAATTGATTTGGCTATTTCTGCCTAAAATATTCCTCTATATGCAAGAAAAATAAATCTAGACACCAGATCTCTGTAACACAGACTTTTGCTTGCCTCCAAGACTTCACTATAGAAATATCTCAATCTTTTCTGTTTTCTCCATGGAAAAATGGCCTCACTCTACATTCTTAATGAATGCAGAGTGCTTTGAGATCTGGGTAATTCTGTGTTTTGCTGCGGGGTTTTCAGCCACCTCTAACAGGCTCTAATTGCTGCTGCTGTTGTGCTCCTTGCAATTTCAACAGCCCTGGGCTGGACTCTGAAAATTCCCCCTGCTGAAAAAAGCGTGTGGAACTGCAAAAGCAGCCAGAGGAAAAGAGTTGTGGTGCCAAGCCCTGGGTTTTTGAACCCACGTTCTTGACCACACCTGCTGGAAAATAGAATTTTTAACAGCTCTGTTCTGTTCTTGTTAACTGGAACATGATGTCAGCAGAACAGAGAGCTTTCTTCCTCCTGTCAAGGTTAGCTTTTGCTTACTTTGCCAAATATAAATTTGGACAAAATGGCCAAATTTAAGTGCAGCTAAACCCCAAATTTGATATAAAATTACATTTAACCCTTATTTACAACTCTATACCCAAATTTAAGTATATCTAACACCCAAATTTGATATAAAATTACATTTAGCCTTTATTTACAACTTTATCCATACCTCTGAGCAGTACAATAACCAATGAATATTCACTACAGTAAACATTTTGGGAAATACTTCAGATTTTATCAGGAATACCCAAGGATGGGGGCAAATATCTACACTGGGTGCCTGAAGTTAACTAGAGAGTGAAAACTTTTTATTTGGTGCTGTCTTTATGAAGGTTGGACCATCAGAATTTGGTAAAGCAGCGAGCTAACCTCTCATGGTCATTTCTCAGGGTGGGTAAGAGCTGCTGGCTCAGTGCTTGAGACTCAGACCTAATTCCCACCTGGTGTGTGAGCACAGACACCAAATCCAGCAGTAAAACCAGTAAAAATCGCTTTTCCAGGTCTGGCCCCAGTGCCAGGAGAGATTCTGCCTGAAGTCACTTGCCTCTTGACTTTCTGGGCAGAAGTTTCCTCTCCCCAGTAATTCCACAAAGAATTTGCAAGGTTTCATTTAGATAATTTGAACAAGTGATCTGAGAGAGCCTGGCTAATTCTGGCCTCAAACAAATGGAGTGATTCGTGTGAAGAGCACTCCCAGCAGATCGGGAGGGTCATTAACGAGCACTCAGGGGCCACAGCCTCTTCCACAGGCACATCTGGGTCTTGAGGGGAGCATCTGCTCTCCATCTCTGCCTCACTGGTGCTAAACAGCTGGAGATCTGCTGCATCAGAAGCAGAGACTGAATTAAAAACCAGAATATCTGAGCCTGGCTCCTCTGCTTTTAATCCCTCTCCCAAGCTGTTTATGCAGAACCCCACAGAATCCAGGCAGGCAGTTCCCAGTTCAGCATTGAGGCACAAAGATGGGTCTGGCAGTGACATTAATCAGCTTCCAGCCCTTGGCCAGAAATGCTCAGAATACAGAAAAAATATCCAAATATTGAGTACCAATGGCACACAGGCTGCCGAGTCATTTGCATGGTCTAATAATGAAATTCTGTCTCTCTTGGACTATAGCCCTTAAAAAAACCAAGGTGCATGTTGTTTTTTTCCTGCCTGAAAACAACCACCCAGCACTGAATGCTAAAATAGAATTATTTCCATTATGTTTTGTCACTTTTTCTGGAAGATGCAGTGTACAGGCTTTAAGTAAAAAAAGAAGCCTGAATTATTTGTGTAAGTTAAAAGGTCAGGACTAATTTTTCCTGCCAACTTATATCTATTGCCAAAAGAACATCCTATTCAGACTGAAGAGTATTAAAAAATGTTGACAGCCCAGAAGACCTTTATCTGAGAGGAACAGTGTTAATTATGCCACATTGATTTAAACTCAGAGGGGTCTGATGCAGCATTTAAAATTCATCCTGTTATTCATTTGCCAGGTGTGTTTTACAGCCATCACATTTAAGAAAATGCAGGTTCTGCAAGGCCCAAGGAATCACTTGCCTTAAACAGTTCTCAGGCTCTGTGTGTGTTTGGCTTTTTGGTGTTGGTTCTTTTCTCAAGGTTTTCTCAGTACCAGTGCAGAGCCCTTGGGCACAGCAGTGAGGTGGGGATGGAGCTCTGGAGCTAAAGGTGAATGACATTCTTTATGTAAAGCATAGATGCAATAATTTTATTTAAAAAGTACTTGAAACTATGATACTTGCTTCTGGAGTATATGATCAAGTAAATGTCATAATTAGTTCATTAGTTACAAATGCCATTTTAATTAATATGAAGCCCAGAATCTTTTCTGTTCCTAAATGTTTCAAACACCTAAACTTTGTTAGGCAGGTAACATGACAATGATACAAAATCTGGCTAGCTGGGGCTTTTATAAATCCTGTAATTAGTGGAAAAATAACTGCATGCGTGCCCAGTGACTTCATGCAGGAGCACAGAATTAATTTAAGCACGATTGCCCAATTATTTCATGCATGAGTGCCCAATTAACTTCTGCATGAGTGCCCAGTGCTGCATGTCTGAACAGTTACTTTACACATGAGCACCCAGTTAATTGATGCACGAGCACCCAGTTAATTGATGCATGAGTGCCCAATTAACTGATGCATGAGTGCCCAATTAACTGATGCATGAATGCCCAATTAACTGATGCATGAATGCCCAGTTAATTGATGCACGAGGAGCAGAGCTGTGCTGGGGTGGTTGGCCAGGTATCCAGGAGGGCTCCTTGGGGATGAGCAGAGTTCTGTAGGTAGGAACACAGTAATTAATTAATTGCAGGCACCAGGGGCTTTCCCCCCATTGATTTAAACAGTGTGGAATTACTTGCTGCTGTTTGTATTATCAATCTTCTTTTACACCTCTCTATCATCCCCATAGTAATATTGATACAAAGAATTCCTTTTGCCTGAAATGTGCATTTCTCAAGCCAAAGCACATTAATGCTCCCCATGTACAACTGTTAAATAAGCAGCCTTAAGCCCTACATTTACTTGATTTGCATATATAAAAGCACAAAAATGCACCAAGGTATTCTTCAAGCTTTTGTCATATTAGTTCCATTATATACTGGCTTCTGAAAATAAAAATTTAGGTGACAGATTTTCCTTCTTCTATGTGAAGCTGGGAATTTTTATAGTTGATTTGACATATAAAAGCAATTTTGTCCTTTTTTTTCCTCCTCGTGTATTCTCTGCTGAATCAGTAAACATCTATAATTTCTGACAAGGTCACTTAATTATCAGCAGAAAAAGAGAGAAGAGCTGCCTTATCTCTGCTGCCTCTGGTGGAGCTGAGCATTGCTGGAGCACCTCTGTGTGCTCATTAATGACAATTCAGGAGGCACTCAGGACACTTCTGCCTTCCTCAGATTCGGGTGTCACCAGGACTGGGTCACCTCTGTGCCAGCCTCTCCTGTGTGCCAGTCCCCAAAGTTTGTCCAAGGAGGAGAAGCCAACAGTTTGAAACTCCCAGGTAGGAGTGGATGGACAGGGGTGGAACAGTGAGAGGGAAAGGAGGAAATTCCCCTCCCTGAGGAACGAGGCAGTGCTGGGGTTTGGAGTTCCAAACTGGGACTTGGGAACTTCAGATCCAATTTCCACCTTCATAGCAAATCTCTTACTTATCCTCTGGGCATAACATTCACTCTTCCTGTGTCTCATCTGAGCAGCAGGGAAAATAATCTTCCATTTATCCACACTGTTGTAGCTGAGACATTTGTTAAGTGCACCTTACCCAAGTGAAGGTGGGGGCTCTGGATATCATCAAAATAAAATAGAAATGGTTCTGCTATTAAGATAAAGCTGCTGGTATAAAATATTACAGAATGAGAGTATTGCCAGCCATTTACATACCTTAAAATAAACGGCCACATGTGGTCTCTCCTCCTCCCCATCCATCTTCTGTTCCTTGCCAAGCACATTTCAAGCAGTGAAATCAGCCCAGAGATTGTCTCTCCAAGAGCTTTCTGCTTGGCCATGGTGTGAGTGTCCAAATGATTTGGAAGCAGGTCACAGAAAGCCTTGGGAATTGTTTTGGAGAGTCACAGGAAGCCTTCTGCTCAGCGTACAGCTGTGCTTCAAAAACAGGATAAAAACTGCTCACAAATGTGCACAAGAGGACAGAAAATGATATGGTGCCACTGCAGGCACAGGCAGAGCAGAGACAAGCCTTGCACATTAGGAGATGCTGATTTCAATGGAATTATACTTGCGTAAAATTACAGTTCTGGTGAGTCAAATTATATATTTCACATCTCATAATTTTATTCCCTTCTCCATCCAAAGGGAAAGAAGTCCTGTTTAAACAAACCCCCTCCCTATGAAATGAGGCTGAAAAGGATTAAGGATATTATCCTCGTGGAGAACCTCATAAAACAAGGATGTGTAAGAGCTATGCAAAACAGCACACAGCAGGTGGAAGGGAACTCCTATTTACCCTTTCTCACCACACAAGGACAGGAGAGATGGATCACTTACAAATCTGAAAAAGGCTAAAAGGAATCAGAGTTTTTACACAAAGAAAATTTACCCTGTGGGCCAGATAAGGATTTAGTGGGATTCAAAAGGGATTAGACATTTGTATAATGGGAACATCCACAGCTCTGTTAGATAAGATTACAGAAAGGAAAAAAGAAGCTCCTGTTTCAGGCCATGGCCAATTACTGACAGAGAGACAGACAAATTTTCCTGTGCAATATTCTTCCCCTGGAAAATGCCTTTTTGTGAAGTGCAGGTGTTGTGCAATGATGTGTTGGTGTCAGGGAACCTTCCAATGGACTCGGCTCCAAAACTATTCCTGTTTTTCTTGGCAGCTTCCTCAAGGCTGGGGATGTGCTGTGGGATTTTCTGTTGGAAAATCTGCTCGAGGTGGCAAACCTCATTCCCATCTCTGCATGCCATGACCAGTGAAATGTCTGTCCTACACCATCTGAAATGCTAAAAATAGCTCATTTTCTTCCCAGCATGGAATTGCAGAATTTTTTGCAATTTAAAAATTTTTCTTGGAAGATAAATTCATCTTTTAGCCTCAGGGACAAGTTTTAACTGTTAGTGTATGCTTTGTTATAGATTACACAGCTATTTGTTGTAAATAATTAATGCCTGACCAACATCTGACCAAATCTGTTGTTTTGTTGTTAAGCAGGGTTTTTATTTTTGGCTTTTTTACTCTTAGAAAAGAGTCAGGGAAATGGAGGAAGGTAATTACAGAGGATAATTACTTGAAATGTTTTTAGATGTAAGCTGCTAAGAGGCTAGCTGTGCAAAAGGAAAGTAAGCATGATAAATATGGCATGGAACAATAGAGAATTCAGGCAGAAAAAGGATCTGGTGCAGTTGCACAAGACATTTTTGGCAACAGTTCCGTGCAAATCTTGCAAATGAGTCCAGGTACTTAATAGGCAATTAAAGACAGCCAATGTAAATTAATTAATAGCAGACTCTTAAAAGTCATTAGCTGCTGTATAATTAATAGAAAATTATAAAGGAAATAAATGCTTGCTTACAGCCTTATTAAGATCTAAATGTTACATATTCTTCTGAATTGATTGGGATGATAAAAATTCAGGGGAAAATATGGAAAGCACCATTAAATACTTGCCAAATCTGAGCAGAATTTCCACAGTGTGCAGTCACCACCCCGTATTTCAGAAGCTGACATTCAGAATGCTTCAGTGGAGGTACTGAATGTAAGTTGGAAGAGGTTTATCACAGTCCTTCCAAAGCTGGATGGAGACCATAAAGGAAGTTCAGCGGTCTCAGGTGGAAGGTCTCATGCATTATTCAATTAGCCAGCGATAAATTAACTGCTGATGAGCTCAGAGCCAGCCTGAGTCCCTGTGCTGCCTGCCCTGGCACCCACAGATCACACCCAGCCCCATTTGTCACTCCCAGTTGGTTTTGGGACACGGGAGGAGCTGCTTTGGCTTCTCCATCAGCATCCTGTGCCCTCACTGACACTGCACTGACGTGAGGAGCTCTCTCCTCTCTGGGGATAAAATCAGTGTTTGCCACTGCTGGAGCTGCAGGTTCATCCCTGGTGTCCCAGCAGCCTTGGACAGAGCCGTCCCCTCCTCCTGACTGCTCCACACACATTTCTCTGGAAATGTTCTCTGCAAATCTCTACCTCCACACAGCCTTTGTGAAGCCTCAGCCTCCTTTTCTAAAACAATCACTTGTCACTTGTCACCTGCAAAACCGACCAGAACAGGGAGGGTTCCTGGTTCTGAGCACTCAGTGTGTGAGATGTTGTTTCTGGGATCACTCAGCAATGAAATGCTGTGCTAAAGTGCCATCAAAATATCTTTTCACCACTCCCTTGCCTTCCTTAGGGCTACACAAATAGTTTCAAGAGAAGGGGAAATGTTTTACTGCTGCTTTTCATAGTTCTGTTTTTTTCTTTTCCTGATTGATTTTCAGATGAGTGAAGAGTAAATGCCTACAAATGCTCTGTTCTATTTTGAAACAGCTTTTCTTTTATTTTTTTTTCCCAGAAAGTAGCTTTTTTTTACAATCAAGACAATGTTGTTTTTTTCCAAGACCCACCTTGACTAGTGGAGTGTATTTAGGGAGGAGGAAGCTTATAAGAAAAGAAAAGGAAAAATAAAACAACCAAAAGAGGCTGAGAGCAATTTCAGACTTTTTTTTTGGGAGTGGAGGTGTTGGAAATCTGTACTTACCCTTAATATTTCCTCATCCTTTTCTATTCATTTTCAAGTCACAAAGTTTCTTCAAGGACAACTGACCTCATATGAGACTTTTTGGGGATGAAACATTCTGGTGAGAAGCTGAGGATGTTTTAACAATCAGCAGCAGACCAACACAGGGATCCTCCTGCCATCTCCTGAGCTCCCTTCTCCAATATTCCTCAGTCTTGCTGTTACACAGATGGGAAATTCTTTCATGTGAGGTGTAAGGTTGAGCTGTGAGTTTTCAGTCATCACCAGCTGAGAAAGCTGCAGATTTCTCTATCCAAAACTTTTAAAAGTTTTCCTGACCTTCTGCGGTCAAGTATCTCTTAACCTGATGTGAGTGATGTTTCTTTCTTTTAGATCCTCTTTTCCTCCATAAATTGTACCCTCTATCTGCTCCATTTAATACTGTACAAACCCAGGTGGATTCTACTTTATAGTAAAGCAACTGTTTTTCTACCTTCAGCAGTTGCTAGGGATTGTTAATTGAAGTCAAACTTTTCAACAGTCTCTGAAATTTCATCCAGAGCAGGTGAGGGAGGGTCAGCAAAGCCACTGTGAGCTGGGGCAGGTAACCATGGGAGATGCCCAGGATACAAACAAAAGAGAAAAAACCCCACATCTTGGGGTCAGAAAGATTAAAATTGAGTCCAAAATAATACAGGTCAAGGTGGATAATGTGTGGGGAGAGAGATTTACAGACATGTGGGAAAAGTTGGACTCTGTGGTTGGGATCTCTTCTGCAAACTCCAATTGCCTCTCCAGCCGTGGCCTCTTCAGTAGGTGCTGTCAGCACATAAACTTTATTCCTTCTGTCATTGTGGGGTTTCATGGCTACAGGTTACAGGCAGGGTCTCCAGATGGGGGAAGGAAAAAGACCAGCAGAAAAATTGAAATGATGAGCACAGCAGTGGTAGAAAGAAATTACCACCAGCAGGAAGTGTTGCAAAGTCAAAAGGATGCACCTAAACCACCTCTGCTGAGACAGACACACACCCAGGAAAATCTGGTTTGTTCCATCTTTTTTCCTCTCCTTCAAACTGAAAACAGCCCCTGAACTTTGGTGCTGCAGGAACCTGGCACAGCAGAGATTTTCCCCCACTGTCCTCTTTCCTTCCAGGAGCAGAGTTCTGGATGGGATCAGTTTCCAGGCTTTGGCTGAATTCACCCCATCCCGGTGGAATCCATCAGTGAATCCTTGTGGCTTTGTTGTGATGGTGGTGATGCTCCCTGGGTGTTCCCCTGCTGCATTTTAAGGCTACAAGAGCAGCAAAAAGGATAATGCAACATGGTTCATGTCATGGAAAAGCAAGAGAGAGCTTTATTTAAAGAAACACTGCACTTATATAGGGTAGTTCGTGCAAAACAGAATAGAAAAGACTCCTTGGTCCGAGAAGACAACACCTGTCTCAAAATATACTTTTGCAAAACATCACATCTCTCACACACCCTGCAGGTACATAATCATTGTTGTAACTTCCTGACCTTGTATAGGCCTGAGAAAGGCAAGGCCTCAAATTTAGAAACAATGGGACATTTTCTTATGTCGCAGTAGATAAAGACAGTGTGTTTTGATTGCATTCATTTGGCACAGGCTGTATGAAAAGTTCAAATGCTGGCTAAGGAGAGAGCATAAAAATGTATTTTTATGAATCAGAAATGTAGAAAACTGATTGTAATTCATAACTCCATGCTGGTTTTATTGTTTTGAAATCACACACCAACACTTAGGCAGCAGAATTTTCAGTTTAATATGTAATGAGTGTGCTATTCAGTAGTGGATGTTATTAGGCATTAGAAAGATTTGTGGAGCCATCCATATGACATGGATTACAGAACACATCAAGAAATCCAGCATGATTTTTACTTCTCTACTAAACAAAATATACCTTAAGTAATTGCTATTAACTGGTATTACTTACCAGGAGGCCTATTTTGATAGAACAGAACAAATGGAAAGAAAAAGGAGGATTAAAAAGTAAGTAAATATAGAGCTGAATTCCATAAAAAAAAAAAGATTAGGATTTTGTGGTTTTTTTTTTTTTATTTTGAGTAACACGCAGTTTTAAATTTGATCTAATGTAGAGAAATCAAAGGATGGAGCATTAATGTTGGTTAATACTTAGTTTTCACAAAGGAAAAATCAGTGTCCTCTAAACATAGTTTAAAGTAATGAAATTGGGCAGAACAAAAGAGGTAAAAGATCAGAAATATTTTCTTTGCACTTAGAGATAGGAAATTGTTTAAGGACTGAAAGAACAGGGCTGCAAAGGTCTGGATTTAAATGCTCATTCCAGGTGAAGACTTTTCTCAATGTCCTTGGATAAATCATCTGATAAATAATAAAACCCCCATGTTTGGTTGTTTGTTTGTTTTTTCCCTGATGTGATTTCCTTGTTTATTTGATTTTATTAGCACTGGCCATCGACTCAATCTTTGTGCAGCACCCAACACTGCAAGAGTTGCTTGGAGTTTTAGTGGGTGATGATTGGAGCCTCTATGCCCTGTTGTAATAATAAAAAACTACTTCTTCAGTCTTGCAAACATTTGGCACAACCATCATTCAGTTTAAGTAGGAGAATCCAGTGAAGCTTTTCTGTGCTACAATTTAGTTGCCTGCTGTATTTTTTCATTATAGTTGAATGCTGGGTACCAGAACCCACTTTTAATGTCTATTTTCTTGAAAAGAAAAAGCATCTCCAAAATGAAATGAGTCACAACAAGAAAGGAAATTGAGATAATTGAAAATAATAAAAAAAAGTAATACTTTTTATACTTGTTCTGTACTGAGTGACAGAACTTCAGCCAAAACTCAGCTCTGCCTTTGTTCCTGTGTGAGAACAGGAGCTGTTTGTGTTTATTGACTGACCATTGCAGTCAGTTTTACACACAATTTTAGGGAATGCTACATGGGAAAACCCAACACTTTCAAAAAGAACATTAAATGTGCTTTCCATGGGGCATCACCCTGCTGGGAACAGCACATTGAGCCAATGTCCCTTCTCTGGGATGCTGCTGAAATCAGGATTTCTGTTCTACGAGCCTTGAAGACTCTTGCAAAGGGCCTGTGTTTTTCTGGACTGCAAGGACACGTTCAAACAAAAGGGTGAAATTTAGAATACAGCCAAGAAGTGCTGTCTTTAGCTTCTTCCTGTAAAACAAAACTGCATCTCCATAACTTTAAAGAATCAATCCCATCCTAAAAAACGTCCACTGGTAGAACAGACCTCATGGAAGGGCATTTGTGCATTGAAAACAAATTGAAATTCAACTCTTATTATTCTTCCTCAAGCACAAAAAGTCTTCAAGAGAGCAGTGTGCCCCGTGTAGGGTAAAGCAGTGAGCAGTTCCTTAACTACCAGAGTGCTTCATTTCCTCCCTCCCATCATATCCACACAACGAGCCCTAATTAACCCACAAGTTCTTTAAAGCCATAAGCACCAATTGTTTTAATTGCTTAAATGTTACAAACGTACATTATGTAAATGCAAGGAGGCTTTACTGAATTTTGTTTAGTGATAACCCATCTGTCTTGGCTAAAGGCCAACGTGCAGGCAGTTGTGGAGAGAGCAGGAGAAGGGAGGGCTCTCCTTGGTGCACATGACTCAGTGATCTCTGTGTATTTTTACATTCCTAGCAACAGCCACAATGGATTTTGGGAATTGGATGCCAGAGAGCAGCTCCCATTCACAGAGCATGTGAATTGCACTATCAACGTGTTTATATTGCTTTATTCTTTTAAAACATGCATAGGATCAACTCTTTGCAGCAGCTAAGTCTTCAAGCACAGCAAGCTCAACCTGGTGACTTTAAAACAAGCATAATGACAAAAAAAATGTATTTTCCACCAGCTTCAAAAGTTAAAGGAGCCAAGATAGAAAGACAAATCCCTCACTGCTGCCCTGCAGGAAGAGAACAAACAGTTAAACTTTTTTTTACTGCTGTGCTCACTACTTACATCTTCAAATGGCAGGATAATATTTTAAATTAGAGAGGGACATGCACAGTTTCATTCAACTGGAAACATATGTGCAATACACTTTCTCAATTCTTTATAAATATTTCTATAGCACGCTTCAAGTATTAGGAAGCTACAATGATAATTTCATTTATCCTGCTTTAGGAGGCAAATAAATGTTGCTGTTGAGGGGCCTGGCTTTTGTCTGGAGTTTTTATTGAATTTGCTGTGAGCTGTGTCCCAAGAGATGTGTGAAGTGCTCGAGAGCTGTGGGGCCAGACAGGCTCCCCAGGCGAGTTACAGGCAGTCCTCACATCCAAAATACAGCAGACAAGTGCTAGAATGAGAGAGAATAAAGCAAAACTGAAGAGAAACGTGCTGGGATGTTCTCAGGGCACAGCACAGGTCCCAAACCCACCCTGCCCTGGCCCTGACCCCAGAGTTGCCGTGCCCAGTGCTGGTCCTGTGTGTGTTTCTGTTCCAGGGGCCACTGAGTCATTGGCAACGAGTAAATCACACACTGCAGTGTCCCAGCTTGTTGCTACAAACCCTGAAAGTTCAGAAAATTGTTTTCTGAATGGTTTCTGAGATGTTATTACCCTTCTCCTCTTTGAGTGAATCTTGCAGCAGCCAAATGCTCTGTGCTGTTCAAATGCTCCAGGTGCTGCCTGTAGTTTATTGTTCCCTTGAAGCAATTTATTCCATTATAATGTACTCATGGAAGAACATTAGTGTTTAATTATCAGGAGAACTACTCTTAGCAGGCTCAGACTGAAGTCCTTGGCTGCTGGCTGCTGCTCATCTACAAACTGATGGTTGCCATTCAGTGACCTCATGCAAATAATATCTGTGGTGAACCTCGTCATTTTTCTATTAAAATTCTTTTTGGGAATTGATCTTTCCAATTCCTACTCTGGCTGACAGAGGGAAAGCTCGTGTGAAGCAGCTCTGCAGCCCTGCAGGGGAAAGCAGAGTCTGGTAATGCCTGTGTGCAGTGAGGTGCTGCCAACTGTGTGTGAGGGAGGGAGAGAAGCTCACAGACCTGGGTTTGCCCTCTGCACTGGGAGGGAATTCCATCCTAATTCCCAGTTACCAATGCTGATCCTCCAGGTATGAGCCAAAGATTCCAAGTAATCCACATGAGCGAATGGAAGGAAGCCTTGAAGGGAGCCCTGGCCATTCTCCTCTAATGCTGCAGCCCTTGGATTAAAGAATTGTTTTATTCATTTGAAGGCAGCATCACCATTTTCTAGCCTAGATTATGGGCCCAAGTTCTGAGCTGAATGCTGAGGATTCCTCTGGTGCTCAGGGGTGTGAATCACGGAGTAGTAACACACTGCTGCGTGGGGCTGTAGCACTTTGGATGCAAAGGTCTGGCAAAGCACGACAGAATGACTCAGGAGGAAGGCAGGAAAATATTCAAAAGCGTGACAGAAAGTGTCAGGCTTGGCCGAGGAGATGAGGCAGCAAATTGTGTGGGGAGGGGCACCTGGGGGGGAAATTCAGAGCGTGGGGTTGAACATGGGTTTGCACCCCCACTGCAGCTGGGGTGCCCCAATTCCCTCCTGTCTCTGGTCTCCCTCTTGCCCATGAATCAACATGAGCTCCTTGCTGAAAATCAGAGAGCCATGATTATAAAACAGTGATAAATACCATTACAAGCAAGGAGTAATGCAGGTTGATTTTATTCATTGCCTCCATCCCTGGCAATGCAGGGCATGCTCTGGGTGCCCTGGGATCAATACCCAGAGCATGAGCTGCTTTAACCTGGAGCAGCAAAGCACTGTGCTCCTGCCACTCCCATTTCTGCATTCCAGCTCTCATCTTGCCCTGTGTTCTCCCTCTCCCCTCCCCTGCTAATAAAGTCCTGTGTCCCCTCTGCAGCACCGTGACAAACCTTCATTGAATTTTAAATGCTCCCGGATTTCATAATCACTGACAAAGAGCAAAACACCGAATTTCTTTTTACTCCCCCACAAAATCTAATTCTCTGAAAGCTCCTGCCTTTATCAGCAACATCAAAGCTGAAGTTTATTCCTCAAGGCCTCAGAACTTGGCCTTTAATCACAGGTTTAGCTAAATACCATGCACGGTGCAGAACAAAACGATCCTCAAGTGCAAGTGTGTCGTTTGCAATCCCAGCTGATTAATCAGCCCCTTGTTCTTGCAAATGAATGTTAATTGCCACGTGTGGATCCAAACACGGGGCATTCAAACCTGAGCTGGGCATTGCCATCTCCTCTGGCTGAACCCAGCCAGGGCAGGGGCTCTGACTGGGCACAGGAGCCTGGCTCTTGGTGCTCAGGTTCAGCTAACCAGCCTCATTAGAGCTAATGAGCCTGATTATTGGCCCCACCTGTGCTGGCACCAACCAGAACCCACCATAAATGCCACCAAACCCAGCAGCAGAGTGTTCCATCATCTGCTGCTGGAGGAGGTTCCTGCCCTGCTGTGCTCCCAAAGGTAGGGAAGGCTTTCAGCTTACACAGAGTCCTCAAAATACGTGATGTTGGTGGGATTTAGTCTTGTTCTGTGTTTCATTGTGGTCCTTTTGGCCTCCTCAGTGGTGCTTTTTGTGGGGGAGCTTTGCCTCACGCCCCTGGCACAGGTTTTGTGGCCGTGTTGTGCTGCTGGAGGAATGAACGGGAGCTGTTTCCCTTTGAACCCCCATGCCTGGTGGCACAGCACTGTGGGGCTCAGGAAGCAGAAATGCTGTGTTCCCCCAGCAGCTCAGCTGGGTGGGCTTTTGGAAAAAAGCTGCTGCTGGGTTTTGGGAGGGTTTTGTTCCCCTCAGAGGGAGTTTGGCGTGTGTGTCTTTGCAAGCGTAGCCTGGAGCTCGCCATACCACGAGGGCTATAATATGTATTGATTTGTTTGCTTTCCACTCTGAGGTGTTTAATGTTGCTACTTGAAAGATGATTTTTTAAAAGTGTGGTGTTCTACTGAGTTAGTTCTGACATCAGAAAAATCAAGGGAGAGCGCAAGGATATCAAAATGATTAATTGCTGCATTAGCATTCAGGCACAGAGTGTATTCTGCTTTACAGATTGCTTGTTTCTGAGGCTGTGATGGTGGCTCCTGGGCTGCACTCAAACATGTGTGTCCTAGGCACTGCTGCCTCATCTCCCAGGGATTATGCTCCTGTACAATGAAGGGAGTGGGGATAAGGGAAGAAAGTTCTCCAATTAAATATCAGCTCCAAACAATAGACAGTGTGGAGCCTTAGACAACTTTGCTCAACCAGCATTTGTGAAACTAAACTATTACCCAAAAAAGCCTTTTAAAATTTACAGGGAAATGCATAAAAGTCATTGCTGCCACGTCTGTCACGTGGGGAGAAGCATCACTCTGCAGTCCCATGGGGTTTGTGGTGTTCTGCTGCATCTGTGGCTGCTTCTGAGTTGAGATCAGTTCTTGGTTCAATGTCCTGATGTTGTAGAGTTGGGAGAATTGTTTGGGAATCTTTATATATCTTTTGTTATTATTGCTTTTAAAAATGCTATTATGAATTGCTCTGTTGTGGTCAGGACCTCAGTGTTAATCTCTGTTTTGGCACAGTAGAAATGTCTATTTTGCTTTTATGTGTAAATATGTATATTTAACTTTTATGTCCAAATCTAATCCCTCTATGGCCACTTCTGCTTCAAAGTAGCCACATACTTTTAATTTTTTTTTCCTCTTTTTAATGTATATAAGGCCCACAAAACCCATTGAGTGTCCCATGTGGGTTTTGATGGTGTGGCAGAGCACAAGAGCCTGGAGAGGGGTTGACCACAAACATCCCCAGTCAGGAGCTCTCATTGCCAGAGTGTCCAGGTGTGCAGGGAGCACCTTGGCAGCTCTGCAGGGAAGGAATCCTCTGGGAATTCTGGGTTTCCCTGCAGGTGGAGCCAGCAGAGCCCACTGGTTCAGCACTGTGTTCAGACCAGGTGTGGATTTTGGTGCCAGCTCTGCTGAATTCCCTGCTCAGCAGCCTGGCACAGCCCTGGAGCTCCAGCTCTGTTTGTTACCAGGGAAGTTGTTTTTTATGCATTCTCATCTTGTAGAGCCAGCCATGCATGATTGTAATGAGTGATGGCCTGATTAAATCAAAAGCAGACATGGAAGAAACACTATTAATCTGTAAGCATATGTGATGCTAACAGCCATCACAACATAATGTTGCAATTATCCTAGGTAGGCAAGAATAATTCTCTCTAATTAAATTCTGAGGATATATATTTGGATGCATGCTCTGGATCCTCTGTCATTTCTGTCCTGCCAGAAAGGAAGGTACAGAATTATTTCCAGTTAGCCTGACCACGTGCCTTTTGATTCCAAATTCATTCCAGCACAGCCTGCCTGGGGACAGGCTTTGCAAATACAACGTGCTATCAAAACAGATCATGTTTTCTCAAACATGTCAGTGGCATCAGTCTCTTCTTCCTTTCTTCTTTTTTTTTTTCCTCCTTCTGTGGCAAAATAAGCTGTAATTTCATATCAGATTATACAGCTTCACAATTGTATTTTTAGAAGCATTAGAGTAATAGTAAAGAATGTGTAATGCACTGCAGGAAGTTGATTTAGATAGAGCAGCCTCACTGTGCCCATCAGCTGCAGCCCCAAAGACCCCTCTGGCAATCCTTGGAAGGTGGAGAGAGAAATAACTTTGGACTATTCCTTTTCAGGAATTCTTTGTATTTTTTTTTCCTGCCCCTCGTACCCCCACCTAGAAAATCTGGAAACTGCTTGTCATGTTTGTGTTGATGATCAAATGCTGCAATTCTCTGTGAACCCCCCCCAAAAATAATTCAGGGGAGAAGGGTCCCCCCCATCCTGGGGACCCTGGACACTGATGGGATGTGCAGCACCCTGAGATTTCTGCTTGCTCAGGGTTTTGTTCCTTTTTGGTGACTCAAATCCACCCTGCTGCAAAACACCAACAGCCCTTAACCCACATTAATGGGCCTGGTCATCTTCAGGTGCACACAAAATTCTACCAAAAATCAGAAGAGGCTCCATTTACCTTCAAAGTTTTCTGTATAATGGAGGCCTAGGCCCACACAAAATAGAAATATTTCCTCAGTCATAAATCCCTTTCAGTGTCCAGATAATCTCATTTGGTGCTGGAGATGGTTTGGAGTTGGGGTGAAAAACTTGCAGTTCCATTAGCTTTTATCACTCTTGAAAATCAAAAATTGTGGCTAATGAGGATATTTGATGATTTTTAGTGACTTTGATATAATAATTGACTTCAAATACATGGTTTCAAAGCAGCTTGATGAGATTTACCCTCCTGTCTTCTGTATTTATTCTATTCTTATCTTGAGTGTCTGTTATAAAGAGACCTCTCAATTTCTTTGTACTAAAACTCCTTTTATCACTTAAAGATTCTTGAAAAGTGTAAGAGGAGAAAGAAATTACTAGGAACACACCAGATTAATTCAGAAATTAATTGAGGCTAATTTAGATGACATTACAGCATGATGACTTTCATTAATAAATAAAACCATTATCAAAAGGAACACGCATTTTTTCCCTGAGTAAACCTGTTCAGCTGCCATCATTTCAATAATCAAAGAGTTTCTCACTTCCCAGTGATCACCAGGGGTGCAGCTCTTTGTGGTGGCTCCTGGAGCTCCTGTTGTGTGTTTTTTGGGTGCTGGTGGCTCCTGGAGCTCCTGTTGTGTGTTTTTTGGATGCTGGTGGCTCCTGGAGCTCCTGTTGTGTGTTTTTTGGATGCTGGTGGCTCCTGGAGCTCCTGTTTGTGTTTTTTGGGTGCTGCTGGTTCCTAGAGCTCCTGTTGTGTTTGGGGCTGTGTGAAGTGCAGGGAAAAATAAACAGATAGAAACTTTAAAAACAAGATAAAAGTATATATTTATGTATATAATTTTCTGAGGGGTGTGTTCACCCCAGTGTGCAGCAGTGCTGATGGGAGGTGGGTTTAGAGCCTCCCTCCCCACCCAGGCTGTGTCTGCCAGCAGCCTCTGCCTCACCATTGTCATCATGATGCCACATAAGGGTTCAGAGAGGAACCAGCTGGAGGAGGGGGTATTTTTAGTTATTCTAAATACCTCAGAAGCTTATGTAACTGGATTTGAGCAATAGTTGCTGCCAGACAATCTCACATAATCAGTTACAGCGCTCCATCAGCTCTCTGCTCGTGTTCACAGAACAGTTTGTGCCCCAGAGAGGGGGTCAGGCAGCAAGCATCACATCTAGAGCTGCAAAAGCTGCAGGGAAAAGGGGGCTGGAGGCTCCTGAGCAGTGAGAGCATCCATGAGAAATCCCAACCTTTGGATGACTTCCAAGTGGGAAGAAGTGCAGTGGTAGATGCACCCGGGCTGGAGCTGTAAGGCTCAGTGTGAATGCATTCAAGGAGCATTGCAGGATCCATTGATGCCTGTCCTGCTGGAGCTCCAGGCCCTGTGTGAGGAACAGGAGGGCTGCAGTCCACCACAGGCAGGAACCCCACTAACAGTCCTGGGGTCTGGTTGTGTTCAGTGGGACTTTCACTCATACAATGGCATCTTTATGGCATTTTGCTCAGCTTGTCTTTGTTTCTGTGTTTAAATAAACTCTATTGTGCCCATGCAGGGCAGCCTGAGCACTGCTGGTGAATTCTTACATTACAGAAGTTCATTGCTGCTTGCTCCTCTCTATCCAGCTGTGTGGTATCAAATACTCAAACATCTGGTGCTCCCTGGGGGAATTGTAGAAATGGCCAGGAAAGATAAAAATAGAAGGTCAAACAGCAAACTGCACTGTGCAATTAACCTGGATGCAATTCCTGAGTCACAAATGCAGGCTATTTTCCAGAAAAAGGGATCAATATCCAGTCTGTTATTGTTGCACATGAAGGAAAAATAAATAGAGACTTGAGCTCCTTTTCATGCAGAATTGCTTATCACTCCTGAGCAGCTTGGGATGGCACAGAGGCAAACAAACCTTCAAAGGCTCCCCTTGCAGGGAGCGTGGCTGGGGCACTGCAAGGACTTTGGGGCAGCTCCAGCATCAGATGTGCTGCCTTTGGAACCTCAGCCACACAGGAGCTGCCAGGCTGGGGGAAGAGCAGAGTCCCAGCCCCACTGCTGGGGCCACCCTGGTGTCCCTGTCTTGGCTTGCCATACAGGATGTGGCCAGCAATGTGAATTCTGTCCCCATCTGTTAAACCAGCTGGGGCAGTGCCCCTGATCTCCTGGCACACATTATCTGCTCATGGGCCAGCTTTAAACCAGCTGGGCAATCATCTTTATCTTCCCACAGGCCCATCCTCCCTCCAGGAGATCTCTCCTGTTCATGGCCATTGAGTGATCGGGAATGGCTGATAAAATTCCATCATCCCATGGGAGATGCTCCAGCCAGGGGGAGGAGCCAAGCCTTTCCTACCCAGATCAAAACTGACATTTTGGACACCACCATTGAATGGCACTGCTGCCAACACCCTGCCTGACTGACGGGTGTCAGCTTGGATTCTGGCTCTGGCAGGGTTTGGGATTGTTCTGTGTAATACTGCATTTCTATTTTAATTTTCCTAGTAAAGAACTGTTATTCCTATTTCCCATATCTTTGCCTGAGAGCCCCTTAATTTCAAAATTATAATAATTTGGAGGGAGGGGATTTACATTCTCCATTTCAAAGAGAAGTTCCTGCCTTTATTGGCAGACACCTGTCCTCCAAACCAGGACAGTCCCCCAGCCCTGTGCTGCATCCTCAGTGTGACTGGGGGTGTGCAGGCAAGTCAGGTTTGGGTTTTTGGGGCTGTATTGCCACGTGCTCCCTCCTGGCTGGCCAGGGCACTCAGTGTGACGTGGTTTGGGACAGAGCTGTGTGCTCCTGACAGCCCTCACTGCCAGCACAGCAGAAGCTGCAGGTGCTGGTGAAATATTTGGTTTTTTTAGCACATCAGAAGTGTCTGTTCTAGCCCTCCTCCAGCCCATGGGGCTGCCTTTGGACAGGTTCCTGTGTCTGAGCCCCTGTGATCACAGCTTCATGTGATGCTGACAGGGAGCCTTGAGAACCTGAGAGCATCAGTGTGTGCAGGGGACTACCTGACATTCTCCTACAGCAGATTTAGTGCCTGATAAAGTTATATGTACAGAAGAGAAGTGGGGAAAAAAAATATAATTTAAGGCCTGTTCTAAAATGAGAGGCATCTGATTTTCTGGCTTTAAAAAAAAAAAAAATCCATTTGCCTTGTTTTTTTAGAAAGTGAGGCCATTTCTCTTTTTGTAGCAGCTATTTTTAAGCAGCTGAATTAAAATTAATTATTTCATGTCTGCGATAACCCTTTTTGCACAGGGACCTGTCTGAAAGAGTCATTGATTTCCCCTCACAGCATGTTCACCAGCTGCACAACCAGAGCCTCATCTTTTAATCTCCAATATGAAAGGAACAACAGAGGTCACTGTGGACTTGTATTCTTCAAAGTGATTAAGGCAGAGCTGGGAGAGCTGGCAACAAGGCCAGCCTGCTCTTTATTTAAGTATATATATATTTATTTCTCTCTGCTCCCCCCTCACCTGGGACCCACATGTTCCTGAGTCCAGGGAGAGCTAATTAAAATGGCTTGTTCCTTTTAAATGAGTCTGCAAAGCAGCTTGGTGCAAAGCCAGAGCAGGTATCATTTTAATATCCCTGCTTTGAAAAGGAGGGTATTGTCCTTTGCTGTCTCTCAAGCAAAATCTCTCCTGGTTTTGATCCTCCCTACCCCTGTCTTTCAATGCTATTTATTAGAGATGTTCAACCCACTGCCCTGGAGACTTAAAGCCCAAGAGAGGTGGGCAGTGTGTTGGAGACCCTGCTGCATCAGGTGTCTTTGCTTTTCTACCTCTGTTATTTTGCAGTAGAGCCCATGATGAGAAACAGTCCATGTCTGAAAGAACTTCCAATAACAGGGGATACAGGCATAAAGAGAAAAATGATACTTTACATTATTTTCACACCATTTAACTACTCAGATCTGCTGTTGGCAAAGCAAATGCCATCATTCTTGGACCTTCACTTTCTCTTGGACTTTCAAAGATCTTGAAGCAAATGAACTAAATGAAAGAAATTAAATATGCTTTCCCTGTAATGGAAAAATACATAATGAGGCAGCAGCTTCAAGTCTGCTTGATGACTGTGTTCCAGTAAATTCCAGAGCTGACAGTCAGACAATAAACAGCACACTGAATCTTCCAGGTGAGGCTGAATGCACAGCTTTATCCTTAGAATGATGGGCATCCCAAGCTGGACCTCATGCTGGTAAATTTTATGGAATAATTACTTTTGAGGCATCTTTCAGTAGCTTTTACTGCAATTAAGACAAAATCCCACAACCTGCCTATGTGAATACATTTTGAACTTCTGATCATGCAGTCATGGGGGGCACTTGGTCTGACAGCTGCAAACCCAACCCAATGTTCTTTACATGGATTTTTCAGGCAGATGTTTCAAGTGACATTGCCAAAGCTGGCTGGGCTGCCAGCACCAGTGAGAGACAAATACCAGTTCTCACATTGCATTGCACATTCCATAAAGGCCAAAATCATCCCTTTCTGCTGCTCTGGTAAATGAAGAGCTGGCGTGGATCTGAGACCAAGGAGCTTATTCTGCTCCTTTCCACACTCTAATAAACTGATGTCTTGTAGCCACAGTTACAGTGCTTACCCATGGACTTGATGTTTCCATTACAAGAGAGCCATAAAAACCCTTGTAACTGGCCATTGCAGTGGCAGATTTACAAACTCCTTTTTTTACCCTCCTCTCTATTCTATTAGATGGAAGATCTTAGCCAGAGCTCATATTAAAAATGCCTTCACACATTAACTTAACACATTGCAGCCCCTCTAATAGGATGCATTGGAAGCTAATTCTAACTTTTACACAGCAGGCTATTAAATCATAAATATGGCATTTTTTGTGTGGTGCCTGTTGTGTATCAATTACAGAGCAATGCTCTGTTTGTCTCCAGCTATTCCTTCACTCCTGTTTGCTCTGTGCTTTCCTGAGCAGCTGAGTTTGGAGGGGCTGAAACAAGAACCACATCCAGGCTGGAATGGGACAGCCCTTAATGCTTCCTGTGCAAAGATGAGCACAAGGTCTCCCTTTACCTACTCAGATCAGGGGTTAAATGTTGCAGAGGAATGCTTTGCCCACAGTGAACTTCATCCTAACACCAGGATCAAAGCAATGTGGTCTTAACAAGCAGGTTTTTTTTTTCCCCTTCCAATTCTGTAATTGAAGCCTGGGAAAGGGAGTGAAGTACAATTGATTACTCAGTAAAACACTCAATTAGAGCAGATTATCTGAAGGAAAAGAATGGCAAACTAGAATTTTTCTGTGTCGTTAGGGAAGCCTGATAACAGAATCACTGCAGAGGCAAAGAGGAAAGCAGCAGCAGAGAAGGGAATTAACTCATTTAAAAACGTGCATTGTGCTTTTTGTCAGAGGCTTGTTTTGGGGGAAGGATGCTGGGTGTGTGTTTGGGGTTTTTTTGACTGTTGATTCCATGGACATGGCTTGGGGCTTTCTTCTGCTGCTGATGTCCCTCTCCTTTACATCTTTACAGTCTTTGCTGATCACTTACCCCACATTTACCCCAGCAGTGACAGTGGTCAGTCATTTCTCTGCTCAAGCAGGAAGATTTCTCCCCATTGAAACAGAGTCCAAATGCAAACCCAGCCATCACTGCTGAGCTTAGATGTTAAAGTTGATTGTTTTAAGCATTTTATTCTGCAAAAGAACAGTGATGAATTTCTCTGTTTTTTGCTGTATTTAGTGCTATGTGTTGGTTTTTGCCAAGGGCAGTGATGGGCCACTCATCCAAACCCTGAGCCTCCAGCACTCATTACTGCTCTGGGATGGCTCCTCTGCCTCCCTTTCCTCCTGGGAACTAAACTCTAAAATTATTGAGCCAACAGTCCATGACCAGTGCAAAAATACTGAAGGAAATGAGTTCTGCATGGTCACTAAGCAGAGTTTTGGGTCAGCTCTGGAGGCCAGAAAGCAGTGCCCATTAGGTTATGGGGGTTTCTGTGCCTCCTCTTTCTCCAGGTGCTTCTGAGGGGTTGGATTTTGCTCCAGCAGCAGGTGAGTGGCAAGGCAGGGCCAGGCTGGGGATGGAATTCCTGCTCTGCCCTCCCAGAAAACCAGATTGGTGTTTGTGATGGGCAAAAATCACCTGTGGCTGCTGGAGCCACCATCTCCAGGTACAGCTGTGCTGACCTTGCAGGAGTTGTGCTGCACCTCCCAGCCCCCTGTCAGGGCTCTGTCCTGTTTGTTTGTCACTGCTGGGTGACATTGCAGGAAAAGCTCTGTGTTCCCAAAACGTGCCCTGGATGGCACAACTGAGGAAAGGAAAGCACAGATTGCTCAGTGTAAAACGTCTCTGGCTGCACATAAACTGGATTTCAATGTTCTGCAGAACTGGCCTGGTTTTATGAATCTCAGCTCTATTGACAGACAATATATTGGCAAAATGCGATCGCAGCAGTTCTAAAAATCGTTTTAATGGTGTAAAGTGGCAATATTTTTCATCAGTTATAAAATTATATTGGCTTCCTATAATTCATTTAATGGCAATTATACTAAAAATACTTCCACTTGAAGTAAGTATCTGCAAGAGCTTCACAGAAGTGAAGTTTGACAGATATTTGCTTACACAAGCTACACCTTCACAATGTAATCAAAGAAGCTGTTTTGCCATTAGCTCTACTTGAATTTGTAGCCTCCAAGTGTCAAGGCACTGTGAAGGCTCAGAAGAAACCCAAAATTCCTGATATTTCAAATTATTCTCCAAAGCTTTCAAAATTGGATTCGATTGAATGAATTCTTGGAAAGAGAAAGTAATAGCTTGTCTGCATTTGTAGCTGGGCCAGGCATAAACTACAAGCTTTACTGCTGCTTCCTGCACTGCTCAGGAATTCAGAAATATTCTGAGTGATGAGCAGCTGGAAAGGTTTTGCCAGGGACTGGAGCTGTGTTATCTCTGCCTTGAATCATTTTAATGTTTGACTCTGCAGAGCCTCAGCTGGGGAAGCAAAGGGCTGGGCTCCTCAGCCTGCTAAATTGAACTGGCTGTTGAATTGGCAGGTCTGCTGTAAATGGAATGGGTTTGGCCAGATGAAGTCTCCATAAGCTTCACGTTTCTGTTAGCTGAGTACTGGGATTGCTTTTCTGTGGCTGCCCTTGCCCCAGCCCCACCAACCTGTGCTGCCCAGAGCTGAGGATGTGCGAGGGCAGCAGATGGGAGAGGGCAGAGCATGGAAGAAGTTCAGGATGGGAGGCTCAGCCACCCCTCCTTTCAGCTGGAGTCAGCTTGTGTCGCTTAAATTTGCCTGCCCAGAGCCTGGGGTGGGGCAGGAGGGGCAGAAATGAGGTGGAGCAGCTGCTTTCATCTCTGAGTCTTATTCTTTCCCTGGTGTTCATCTCTGTGTGGTGGAGAGCTGTGCTGGGGATGGACACAGGCTTGGTCATAAATGTCATAAATATCATAAATGTCATAAATATCAGCTGCAAACTTTACAATAAAGGCTGTTACAGCCTCTTCAATCTGAGAGGTTGTGTCAGCACTCAGGAGAAACCCCATTTTATCAAATGATGGAGAGGGCAGGGCTTGGTGCTCTGTGGGGAGGTTTCTGTGTTGGTTCTGCATCCTGAATAATCAGTGTGGCACCTCTGACCTGGGCAGCACAGAGCTGCCATTTGGCATTCTCTATTTTGGAAGTGTGAGGGGCACATCTGTCCTGCCTCTGCCCAGCCAGCCTCAGGGGCTGGCCCCTGACCCACCACCAAATGTGAAAGGTGCAGAGGTTCTGAGATTCTTCTGCTCCAGCAGTTAGCAGGGACAGAGAATTGAGGTCTGGACTTCTGGTTGTGTTTTATAAAATGGAATAAAAAATCAGATCTGTTTTGGAGGATGGCTTGGAAATTTGTTTTATCCTAAATGCAGGGGGTTAAGTGAGCTGGGCTCCTCATCCAGTGGGTCTTCAAGCTGTGATTAAACTTGGTTTAACCAGTGTTCCTTCTGTTTACAGACAATTGCAGTTTTCCTGTGTAACTTTGTGCTGTCACCCAAATTTTGATCTTGATCAAAGCTTCCTTAATTCATGCCCAGTGATTTCCAAAGATGCTGCTCTACACATCATAAACACAGGGTTTACATCATAAAAATGATTTTTTTTTCCATGTGGAGTAACTTTCATTGTAGAATAAATTCTCTTTCAGCCACTGGTGCTATTGGATTGCACTGACAATGGGATTCTTTCATGGTGGGGTTGTGGAAATTATTTTATAGATTACCTATCACTGCTTTCAATAGGAGACAGCTTTAGCTAATGTGGTGGAACTGGGATTTTTCCCCTTGATGTCTGCACTTTGTAGCCTTTTGTTCTATGTGCAAGAGGTGGAAAGTAATAGAGAGGAATGCATCGACCATCAGACCATTCCAGTCAGCTGTGGCTCCATGTGTGCTTGGAGGAATAAACAGGAGTGTCAGCTAATTTAATATCTGCTGATTTCCACTGGGGGATGGGTTCTTGGGGATTACATCATGGCTGCAGCTCAAGTCTCTTGTTGTGAATGGAGCATGGCAGATTGTGGGTATTCACAACTGGGAGCCAAGGAACTTGAATTCTTACATTTGGGGGTCTAAACAGAGCCAGGATCTGCCAGGAGAATTTTTCCATCTTTTTCCCCGTTCTCAGAATTACATCTCTCGGATTTGTAAATTCTGGAATTTTGCCTTTGGGCGGAAAATCACTTTAATACATCAGCACATTCTGTGATCTCTGTGGTGGCAGAAGGCAGCGAGTGTGGGGCACACACAGGAGAGAGGAGCTGGGGCCTGGGGCTGCTCCTCCAGCAGCAGCCTGGGGCTCCTCACTTGGCTCTCCCACAGTTACTTGCCTAAAATACTCACTTACCTCATCCCAAAGCTGCTTTCCATCCTGCTATGAATTTCCCACCTTGCCTGTTGTAGCTTCTGAGATATTTCAGGAGTGCCCTACTTGCAGCAAACGCTGTCAGAGCTGTTTCCCAGGGAGGAGTTTTTCTAAAGTAAAAAAAAAATATCTCCTTACAGCTCAGAGTCCTCAGCAGGTGGGAATGCTGTGGCTGGAACTCCCTGAGGTTCTGAGCCAGCCAGGGTGGCTGCAGGGGGATATTTGTGCATTGGGGATATTTGGGTATGGGGATATTCAGGCAGGTTCTTGGCCAGGCACGTTATCTCCCACAGCCAGAACACTTCATTAATGTAAAAGTGCTGACAGGAGAATACCTGGGCTGGCCCAGAGGTTTTGATTTTCTGGGTGCAGAGCAGGTTTTCAGTGCCCAAGGACAAGAGCAGAATCACCTGCAGAGACAGCCTGTCAGATTTTTGGGTCCTCCCCTTCTGCATCACCGCAGGGACAGCTCTGAAGAGACAAGTGACAAATAAGCAGAGCTCCTCCAGTACCCTGTGCTGGCTCCCAGCACTGATATTTTCCTGTAAGGACAGGGTTTACCTGTTCAGAGAGCTACAGGTGACTCCATCCTCTCCTCAAGTGAATTGCTTAAAGAGTACAGATCTTTTTTCCTTATTTTCTTTGTACTCCAGTGGGTTTCTGAGTGAGCTGTCAGATGATTTTTATGGTCCAACACCACCCCAACCCAGTATAAATACCCATTTTATGGGACAGTGAGTGGTTTTGAGTAGGAGAAAGGTGTTTAATGTGAATTGGAAAACCTTTCCATGCTCTGAGGAGCTGGTTGAAGAGGAATCCATCCCAGCCTGGCTCTGCCCTCTCTGGGGCTCCCTCCAGCCTCTCTTGCTGCCTGTGGTAAAACCCCTCTGGGGGTGCTCTGTCAGCTCCCAGCACCTGCAGCACTCAAATGCTGGAATGCTGTTTGGCTTCTGTTCTGTGCCCACACCCAAGAATTCCCAGGGAAAAGAGGACTCAGTGTTTGGTTTCAGAGCTCAGTGGGATGATCTGCAGCTTTTCTTGCTGCACTGCAGTTACCAGAGTGCAACACAGAGCTTGAGTGAAGAGCCCATGGCCACCAGCAGCTGCTGGATAAAACACCTTGTGGAATAGCACTCAAAAATATTGAAAGATGCCACCTGATGGAAAAAAAATTCGCTGCCATGGCCAATCTCACGGTGCCAGGAGCTGGCAGCACCACCTGGCTGTGACCCATGTGCAGCCAAGGGAGGTGCCAGGCAGAGATGCTGCTGAGTGCCAGCTCTGTGTGCCCCTGCTGTCCCCAGGGGGCTGGAGCAGAGGCACAGGGACCCTGGCCCTCCCCTGCACTGCTGCATTGCTATATGTCATCCAGGCACAAGATGTCTCTCTGGGCTCTCCAGAAATTTTAAGATTTAAAAAAAAAAACAAAAACAAAACAAACCACAAGAAGACAAATCTGTAGCTCAAGCTGTGTGGGAAACCTGTCAGCTTGTGTTTGTGCTTTTGTTTGTTTTCTTTAAGGAGTGTTTCCTGTGTTAAATAGGCTGGTGTGTTGGGTTTTATAGCTCCCCCCTGGCAAAGGAGAGACACCCAGGAAGGGAGGGAAGTGAAGAACCTGCAGGAACTGGGATTCAGAGGGATTGGGAAGGAGGCCCTCAGGGATGGGTAGATAACAAAGCACTTCATCTCTGATTTGTACATTGAGAGACACATTCCAATTGCCTGAGTGTGCAGGACATCAATAAACACCATATTCGTTTGGCTGAATTGATAAAACTGATGAAAACTCAAGGTTTGACATCTCCTAGAGTCTGAATGCTTGATTTGCACTCTAGAATTTTAATTAAGAAGTAATTCTGGGTTTAATATTTTTTAAAATGTAAATAATAATAATTCTTTAGAAATTTTTACATAATAGATCAGTAGAACTTCTTTCTAACCTTAAGAAGATTGCTACAATCACCTGTTACACCCAAGCATTCAGCAATGTCCAAGAAAAGATTGCAGAAGCGTTGTGAGCTGCTGTTCCACCTCTGGATCTCAGATTAATATCTTTGCTTTCTGGATTTGATGGTGGCCCCTTTGATGTTCCTGGCAGTTAAAGCCACATGAATGGAGCTCCATGCTCAGTGCAGCAGGGCAGAATTTTACACAGGGCACCAAGAGGGTTGGAAAGTCTCTGACTCATCTGGGCTCAAAGCTCTGGCCTGCCAAAAATGTAATAAACTTCTGGCTGTTGGAGCCAGATCTTCCCAGCAGTAGCAGAGAACCCATCCAGCCTTGCTGAAATAATTCCTTCACACCCTGCTCAACAAAGTCAGGAGCTCAGCAAGACCCTCCCTGCTCTCGAGGTGTAATGTGAGGTTTGACTGGAAAATGGAATTTCCATTGCTCAGGAATCCACCAGGGGTGCAGTGACAGCATCTCCACGTGAAGTCTGCTCAGTCTGGGTGCAGGTTCTCCTGCAGGGTTTTTAGGGCACAGCATGGAATTTGGATGCAGGAGGCAAACTGTAATGATGGTGATGTACAGGAATTGTGTTAGACTGTGCTGGAAAAATAATCTCCCTGTGAACAAAGCACATGATAACCAAGAGATGAACACTTAATTCAGTTATCCACTGCCACCCTGCCACTGCTGATTTAGCCTTGCTTCACAGGCACCACTTTATTTGTAATCATAGTGTTTGCAGTAAATCTGCAAACAATGGTTGTGCTCCTGCAAACTGGACGCAGGGAAATTATTCTTAAAATCACTTTCCCAGGTGGGATCTGAGGATGTACAACACCCCACTGACACAAATTGCTCCTCTGGGGCTGAAGGAAGTAAATAAGATATAAGGAAAACGACCTTGTGGTGTTAAATTCTTAATCCTTTATCTTTACTTAGGATTCCACCTAATACTCTTGCAATTAAGAGATTCTCAGATTACTTCATTGGCTCTCGTGTCTTTAGTCTTCCTTTACAACCTTGTCAATAGTAGGATTGATATTTCTTCCTGTGTGGTAGGACTTGATGCCCATCAGCAAAAATCCTGTGAGGAAGCCACTCTCCCAATCTAACTGGTTACATGAACTGCAAATATAATAATAATGTAACACAATAATCATAATATGAGCACAAAGCACTCTTGCCTACCCCAAAAGCGAGTTGTGAGGTTTTTGATGTGCAGTGTGTGAGTAGAGGGCTGACAGGAGGGGAGGGATTTGTCAAAGAACTGACCCTGGATGGTCTCAGCACACACAGCCAGGAGCAGGAATTCCTCCCTTCCCTGGTCAGCCCAGCTCAAACAAAGGGATGTGTGTGCAGCCTGAACCACTAACTTGGGGAAAACTCCCAAAATATTGACAACAGTTCATGTGCTGGAAGTACCAACTGCTGTTTAACCCAAGATTTCTGTCAGAGATGTGCTGGGAGTTGGGAAATGCTCCCAGGAGCAGCTGAGTGACAGTGACCCCTTGTGCAGGTACCCAGAGCTCTGTCCCCCTGCAGGGCCCTGCAGTGCTGATTCCCTGGATTGGAAATGAGGAAATGCAGGGTTTTACTGCTCATCAATAGCATTTAGGGTAACAAACCTCTCAAACATTCACGTCCAGTTGATGATTTAATGAGACAGAGGATGTTTCTTGTTTGGAGGTGCTTTGTGCAGACACTTGGTGCAGTTGGAGCTCGTGGCAATTTCTGAGGTTTTGCTGCTGTATTTCCTTCCTGAGTGTTTACAGAGGTTAGGATAGAGGATGAATGCAGGTGTAACACTGGAATTAAATGTGAAAATGGAATATCCATGTTGTGGGGGGATGACTCAATCCTGGATTTGGGCATTTTAGGAATTCAGGAACAAGGCAGGAATTATCACTGAGAGCTAAGTAGCCTTTCCTAAGGAAGGGGTGAGCAGCTGGAGGTTTTTGTGGCGTGGGGACCTGCTAATGAAACTGTCACTGCAGAGCCCAAAGCCAGCCCTGCAGCTTCCCATGAACCCCCCCTGCCTTTTAACCAACATTTTAAGGTTTCTCCCTGCCACACATGACTGAGCTCTGCTGCCTGGAAGATGCTGCCAGTAGTGAGTGTCTGTACATCAGAGTAATTTTAAGTTTTGCTCCCATAATGAATGGAAATTGAATCAATCTCTTCTGGGACTTACTCCAAGATTAGACATTAAAGCAGGATTTTTACACACACCCTACACACACTCTGGCAGTAAGCATAACTTCAGTTAATATTCCTAACAGCTACATTTTCTCCTCAAAAACGAGCTCATTAACTTGTAAAATATACAGGATTCAGGTGCTTGATAGCAAATAAAGCCTTTAAAAAATTACGTTTAACCAGGAGGGATTTTAGGAGCCTGACAAGAAACAGCTATTTCACACAGAGCTTTTTTTGAGTCGCTCTAGAGCAAGTTCAGAATTCTAATCTTGGAGTGAAAAAATTTCAAGGTTGTTCCTCAGAGGAGACAGGAGGAGAACGTGCTGCTTGGAGCACCAAAATCCTCTACTGAGTCAGAAAATGCCATGACTGCCTCTAGACCCAAGGCAAAATTATATCCTCAACCAGACAACTTGGAAGAATTCTTTTTTTTTTTTTAAGTGAATAAAACCAGGAAGGAAGAGCTGAAAGATTTCAAAAAGCTTAACCCCCAGTTAGTTCAGCACCTTAGGAAGTTCTTTATGGAGCTGAATGAGATGAGTGTTGAGGAAAGGTAGAAATGTAGAAGGAAAAGGAAAGTTCATCCTCCTTTGTGGGATGTGGGTGAGGCACAGGTTGATAATGAAATAATTCATAATGAAATGTGGGCAGTGGGAATTTGGGATCTTCTGAAGGCTCCTAGGATTAAAGGGAAATAAGACCCATTTCCATAACCTGTGTTGTGTAATCCCTGTATAAAACCAGCTACTGAGTTACTGCTTCATTCTTAATTCTCCTTGCTGTCTGACAAACACAGAAGTCTTTCAGCCCTAGTTCATAGCCCAGGCTCTCCTCTCTCACATCCTATTGCCAGGATTTTACCAGGTTTTACCAGGCCAGGCTGCTGCAAGCCCTGCCCAACCTGGCTGGGACATTTCCAGAGATCCATCCATTAATAAAGAGGTGAAAGAGCCCTGCTTCATTATTTATCCCTGGCTGGTATTTATTAGCCAAAACCAATTTGTGCTGGGTTTCCTTTATGGGTCTGTGATTGCAGGAGCTGGGGCAAGTGGTAATTTAAAAAGCTGAGATGATTCCTCTCACCTCAGAGCTGGGCTTTAAACTGGTGCCAGGATAAAAAATGGTGAAGTCTCCTCTCCATGCTGGTTCCTGAGGGTGCTCACACGTGTGGCTGGAGGCTCCAGGCTGGTGGCAGCCAGGACAGGCTGCTGCTGGCAGGGCCCATCTGCCTGATGTGACACGAGTGTCCCTTTGCACACCAGCCCTGCTCACATCAGTCTCCTCCAGATTTCCTCATCAGCTCATTTGGGTCAAGGAACATGGAGTTTGTTAATTTTGAGAGTTGGCAGAGCCCTGTGAGTGTAGGTAATAGGTGGGTATTTATCTTTTTTACCTATTTACAAATAAGTAAAATTACCTATTTACAAAGGTAAACTGGGGCACAGGCTCATGATCCCCAAAATCAGCTGTTTAAGCAGACTGGGCCTTGGAAATGAGGAAGGGTTGGTTCAAGTTACCAAACTCCCACTGAAAGCAAGAGCTGAAGAGGTGCTTTAGCAGGATTTTGGAGAATGTGTTCCACCCCTGGCACAGGTGTGCTCACCCTGTGCTGCTCCCTGGGCACAGGGCAGTGCTGGAGCCTGGCAGGGATGGATGGAGGGATGGATGGAGGGATGGATGGATGGATGGATGGATGGATGGATCCATGGCAGGGCACCTGGGGCTCTCAGCACAAGTTATGAACCCACAGCAGGGCACAGCTGGTGAGAGGGGGGTGAAAATTCCACCTGCATGGACATTTTGGAGCCCTGCCCAAAATCCCTTTGTGGCACAGGGAGAGGGCACCCCTGGCAGGAGCAGGATCTGAACCCTGAGGGAAAGCAGCACCAGCAGAGGGTTTTCCCAAAAGAGGGATTTACTCCCTGGCTCACTTTGGCCTTCTGGAATCACAAAAAGGCAGAAAGGGGCCCCACAGGTTTCACTCACCAGGGACAGGTTTGCCTCAGGCAAGGCAGGGATGTTTCTTACCCACAGACCAACTCACAACTAATTAAAAGTGATCTAATCCTTTTGATCACACCTTTAGGGAGTTGGTACAGGCTATTAATAAAACTCAAGCGGGAATATTTTTTTTGGTCATGTGGCAAATTCTGACATTTCATTATTTTTCTTACCCTCAATCAAGAAGAGAAGTAATGAATACAAATCCTAATTTTGTTCTCTCTGGGTTTGTGTTTTTATTAAAGGAACTAAAAGAACAGATAGCCAGCTGAAATAATTGTGCTTAAATTCAACGCTTTCTTTTCTGCAAGTAACCCTTCATGCTAGATTTTTTAATTTAAAGCATCTCAATTGGGAGATTCTAACAAGGGCAGATGTTCTTCAAATTGATGAATTCAATGAAATTGGCTCTTTAGCCTCAACTTTTTATTTCCACTCCTTGGTACTTTGCAGTACAGAGCCCTGTCAGCCTGTGCTGCTCTTGGGAGTCCCAGCCAGCTTCAGAATGCCTTTAGCACTCCTGGGGGCAGGAGAAGCTTTGGTTTTGCAGGACTGGGTGCAGCCAGTTGCATGTGCAAAGGAAAACAAGTCCAGCTCAATTAACTTCTTCTGTCCTATTAATCTTTTTAAAATTTCATTTTAAAGCTCCAGGCAATTTTCAGTTTCTTTTTGTGCAGCTCCTAATTCTGGAGTTACAAAATACTTAATTCCTACTCCTATCCCTTCCACTTAGTAGCCCATTTTTAAAACATGACCAAAAGTATAAATTCTAATGCAAAACTTGCTAATGCAACGAGAAGGAGTGCTGAGTTACCTTAATGCAACCCATTGGCCATTAATGTGTCCAACCCATTGGCCATTAATGTGTCTGCCCCTGGATTTGATATTGTTACTTTTCAATGAGGCAACATCATTTCTGTGCTCAGAAAACACCAGAATTTAATTAGTGCTGGCACAGAACAGTAGCACCTTGAGTAAAGCAAATGCTAAATTGCTTCGTTTCTGACACAGAAAATCAATGCATTCTCTATTCATTCATCCTCTGTTCAATTCTACTGACTTGGAAATTGTTTCATTATGCCTCTAAATAGATTTACAGGACTCTGTTTAGGATTTTAATATCGCTAGCACATTAAAAATTAAGATACAGCCAGGACTGGGTCAGTTACCCAGGTATCAAAGACAATGCACCATGATGATGATGGAGTCTGTTCATCCACTGAGTTCATGTACTCCTCACTTCTTTTGGTGGAAATGATGTTTGTGCCTGGCACAGAGTTTGCCATCATCCCCAGCTGCAGAATGTTTTCTGGGTGAGGTGAGGATGAGTTGGGTTCCCACGTGCTGGGGTTTGTGTGAGGGCTGGGGAGGGGCAGTGCTCAGCTGCCTGCTCATTCCTGCAGCTGGAGCAGGCTTCCAGCCATGGCTCTGCACCCTGAGGCTGGCTGGGAAGCTGATGCTCGGTGCTCCCTGCCTGTCCTGGCCTCCATTCCTAAGGCCCAAAGTTGAACTGAAAGTTTTCAGTGCAAGCTCACTGTTTGCCTGTGAGAAAAGCCAGGGTTTAGTAAGGTGTGAGTAGTCTGGGCTCAGAGATGGAGTCTAATGGGTCCAATTAATGCAGGGCCTGGCAGGGTGGTTACACCTGATTCCCTCCCCCTTGCTCTCCCTGAAAATCCAATCCCTGCAGCAGAATGGAGCCCATGAATCTCAATTATGTCCAAACACAGGCTGGAGCCAATACATCAGCACAGACACCTCTGCCAGGCAGCTGCTGCTGCTCCAAACCTCACCCCTGCACCAGGGCACTGCTGGGCTCCCTCTGCTCTTTCCAGGGGTCACCAGCACACATGTTTATTGCCCCATCACCAACCTGGTCATTTACTGGGATTTTCTGAATTCTCTTCTTGCTCTGTGCTGATTTCTGATCTCCTTTCTGCCTGCACCTGAAGGACATTCCACTGCTGTGTGTTTTAACCAAGTCTCACTGGAGAGCAGTTGTTTGTTTCCCAGTCCAGCTGAGCTCTGCTCCTGCCCACAAGCCACCCTACAACACCAGAGAGAAGGACTCAGGAACACCAGAAATTAGAATATTCTGGGACAGCCTTCCCATCTCTAATGATTTTATTTTGCCTTTGCAGAAGATGTGCCTCACTTTCTCTCTTTGGTTTGGCTTTTGAGGTGGCAAGCTCTCAAGAGAGTGAAGGGAAATCCAGAAGCATCAATCTTTCTATATGTTATACAGAAACATGTATTAGTGTCTGTATTGTCAGTACTTGGTAAAAAAGGGGTAACTTTCTGAAATCCCCAGAGCTTGTCACACGATTTTTGCAATCTGGAAAGCCTTGATGTGCTTCTTTTGGCTGTCAGTCAGCAGACAGGCAGATCCTTGGAAAGGAGCCCACGTGCAGGTGCTGTCCCTGGTGTGGCCCACAGAGCACCACAGCAGCCCACACTCATTACTGCCATTAATTAGTGAGGAGAAAGCAGTCCAGGCTGCCTTGAGGCTCTTCAAATACTCTAAATATTTATATTCCTTGAAGCACTGTGCCTGATCCTGCAAGGGTAACAGCAGAACTGACACTGGTGAGGAATTCACTTCTGGTTCAGGGAGCAGCCCTGCCCTGAGTTCTTGTCTGTGTAAAAGATGAATTTACAGTAACAGACTGGTAGCTGTTGCTTTTGCAAAGTTTTCCTGAGTTTTAATCTAATTGTTAATACAGCATTAAATACTTTTTGTTCATCATTAGACTTTCCTTCAGGGTGTGTGGATCTTTGTAGGACAAGAACAGGATTTAGTTTTGAGTAGCAGACTGAGACATGATGAAAGCAAGAGGCAAAGGCTGAGACCTTAATTAAAAGAGAGTTATATTTCAGAGATTTATTGAAGAAGAAGGAGGTGCTAGGGGCTAGAGAGTGGCTCTAAACGTTTCTCAAAGCCCATTTGTACAGAGAAGCAGCCAGTGCAGCAGCTCTGTTATCCACCTTTGCCATGTTGGTGTTTGGGAAAGGCAAACTTCAAACAGGTTCAGGCTGGGAGCAGCCTGGCCCAGGGTGATGGGCACATCAAGGAGCAGGGATGAAGGAAGGAATGCTGGCAGCTGGAAGCACAGAAGCTCCTCTGAAGCCTGCTAATGCTTTTTGACCTTGCTGGAATTGGCTGCACTTTGTGATCCTCTTGATTTCTGTGTAAGTTCTGGCTCCTGCTCTGCTCAGCCCTCGCTGTGAGGAGCTTTTCATTTATTCAGCTCCCTGCTGGAGCTCAGCCGTGCCTGCTGCCTGCCCCAGCCTCCAGCACCACGGGCAGGGAGCAGCCAGGTCCCTGGGAGAGGGAGCAGGGCTGAGCCAAGCTGGGCAGAACTGAACAAAAGCTCAGGTTGATGTGGTTTACAAAGGTTTAGGGTATTTTTCATTGCTTCTGGTTTATATCTCTGTTGTATCAGGGTATTTTCCCTGCTATGTGCATCACAATTGGCTCCTTCCAACCTAATTTATAATAATATATGTATTTTATAATCTATAAATAATATTAAATCTTTCATTAGCAAGCAAGTGTTATGGGAATATGGGCAGCAATGTTATTTTTATTTCTCCTGTGCACATCTCCCTACCATGGCTTCACTCTTCAGAGGCATCCAGGTCATCATCCCCTTCTGGGAGTCAAGCATCAGCTCAGAAATGCTCTCCAGCATGTTGTGGACCTGTCAGCTCCTGGCAGAACAGGACCAGAAATAACTTTTTACCACCAGAAAGAACTTTTTACCCCATACCACAAGATCCAAAGCTCAGAACAAGCCCTGGGATCTTTGCAGCTCTGCTGTGTGTTCCCCTGAGTGAGGGCTTTGCCCAGAGCTCGGAATATTCTCCCCAAACGTGGCCTGGGATTGAGAGAAATGTTGTTTTCTTACTTTGGGGAATTATCTGCTGAGCTATCACCACTTCTCCCTGCAGTTCTCTTGAGAGAAACTGAATTAAATATGATAAGAATTGATGAACTGTACTAGAAAACCCCTCAAGGCTATCAGATATTCATTTAGAGGAGCAGAGGGAAGCACTGTCCATACTCTGCTTCTGTTTTATCACATTATTGATGCTCTGGGACAGCTTTGGGGATCTCATTTCAAAGTTGGGCTGGCTGGTTTTTTCTCATTAGATCACATCATTTTTGGAAACTTCTAAGAATTTATTTTTGTGTCAGACTTTGGATTCCTTCTTTCTAGAAATTTGCTGATAGTCCTTAATAGCAGAATAATTTACATATACTGTGTACAGAAGTATAATATATACACAAAGGAGGTTCATAGAGGATTTGATTTCCTACATCAATTACTGATTCATTTTGATTTTTGCATAGCTTGTTCTGAAGAAGGCAGTAGTGGTTTGTGTTTGGGGTTTTTTTTGTGGTTGGTTTGGTTTTTCCTTGCTATTTGTGAAGGCTTTGGAATATATTTTCACATTTTTGATTCAGCAGACCAAGACTCTGGTTGTTGGTTGTTCAGGTTAATTGTTGTCCACTCAAGCAATACATAAAAAATCACTAATAAATGAGATTAGAAGACAGTAAAGCCTCAAACTTCCTGGCAAGATCAGGAGAAAAAAACCACCTGAGGTTTGTTGCTGGCAGCCCCTTGCTTCTCTCACAGAAACCTGAGTGTCACTGAACTCTGGGCCCACCCTGAGATCATTTGTTCACAGGAACAGGGCTCTGAAGCAGGAGGTGTTAACTGACAGAAAACTGATCTATGGAATCTCTGGATCTGCAGCCAGACAAACTCAGGGAACACTTTACTCATTTTACTCACTCACTAAAAATGTTGTACCCAGCAAACCTGCTGGGATGAGTGGTGCAGAAACTTGGTTTTCTGTGTTTGTGGAATCAGTGCTGCCTGCTGCAGCTGCCTGTGCTAATGAAGCAGCTCCCCAAGCAGCCCCAGGGCTGGGCTGGGCTCAGTGTTGGTGTGCTCCCACCCCACACTAACAGAGGCACTGCAGCGCTGGGATTCAACAATACTTAAAAATACTCCCCTCAAGTCCTCAGAATAATTTGATTTGGAGTAAATGAATTTCTTTCTAGACTTAGTCCAAGCAATTACATTTAACTAGATGCTGTATTATGGCATTGCATTTATCATCATTTAAGCACTGCAAAGTCCTAAAGAACCCAAACTTATCTTTATTCCTGTGCTGGCAGTTTGGTGGCCAGGCTGACTCTGCATTCCCTCCTCTGCTCACTGTTGGAAGAAATGTGAGATTCCAACAGAATTTGAAATGCTACCTCAGATGGAGCAAAGGATAGGTGGATCTAGGTTGATATGGGGTTTATTTACAAATCAAGTTTATATCTCACACTTCTTGGGTTTGGGGTTTTTTCCCCACCTGATACCAAAACATGAGCTAACAAAAAGCCTTTTTTTCTGTTCTTCTCTATTTACAACTTCTCTGTATGCTTCACCTTCAGCAGGATTTTTTTTTCTACATCGTACTCTGCCTTTTATTTTATTTACTGCATCATTTTGTGAAAAGAAAATCCTTTTACCTTCCTATTCTAAAAGAGTGCCTCCATGTACCTCCCTCAGGATGATGCCTGAGCCCTGGTCAAGGCACCAGTTAAGAATTCACCTGAATTTTCTGAGGTGCTTGACCACTCTCAGATCTCCTTTTGAAAGTGAGTTGGGACAGCTTTGCTTTGTTTCCAGTGAGGATCCTGAGCAGGGAAGGAGACTGGGATGTTTTCCCTCTCCAGCTCCCTCCAGCAGAAGGTTTTCCATGGAGCTGGGGTTTTCCTGGGGCCAGGCAGCCCAATAAGGGAAACTCAGTGATGTGAGGAAGATGAAGTCTGGCAGAACTCTGCAGATTGTAAAAGTGCCTTTCCAAACCAGCTGGGTGTGCTGGGCTCCGTGCTTGTGGATTTATTCTCATTGCTGTGTCTTGTTAAAGACAATGCCCCGAGGGTGGTAAGGTTTTGTTTGACTGCGGAGCTAAAATAGGAAATTCCAGAATCCCCTGTCCATGGTACCTGAGGAAGGAACCTCATTAACCCTCCCTGTGGACAGATTGAGAGGATGTCTCTGCTAATGGCTTTTCTGGTAGAACAGCAAATTTACCTGACCCCTGGGATTAGGTGCTGTGTTAAAGTACTCTGCCAGCTTGTGGCAGTGACATTTCCTTTTTTTGTCCATTATCTCTGAGAAACTTCTCTGATTTAAACCAATTTCTCTCTTCTCTTGCCCTGCCTCAGGAGCACTGCCAGTTCAAAGGCTGGGAAATCAGTCACCTAATCTCATGCAAGTTTTTGGGATTCAAAGGGACAAAGATCTGCTGGGTGATGGGGAGCTAAAATTCTGAGTCAGTTCCCTCAGCTGACCATGCAGAGATAACTGAACCAACAAATCCAGCACAATGCTGGACATAATTTTTCCTTCACATCATCTCTGTGCTATGGGAATTTTTTAAGGCGTGTGTAGCAGGCTGGTCTGTGTTCCACCAATGCCTCTTCTATATTTAGAAAGTTATCTGCTGTTCCATTTGTCAGGAAAGCAATGATCTGATAGTTCTCACATTCAGATCTGCTCTCTGGAGCCTGCTGGAGAAAATCTGGGCAGGGATGAGATGACAAAGGATGTGCTGCTGAGCCTGGCACAGGAGCAGTGCCCAGCACCAGCCCAGGGGCTCAGTCTGCTCCTGCAGCCCCAGTGAGGATGGGTGCAGTTCTTTCTGTGCCAGAAACCTGCTGCAGTAAAGCTGACAGGACTCAGCGTCTTCATGCAGGAAATTCTTTATTTGCATTACTCATTTTTACACAGTTTTTACTGACTTGGTGTTTAACTCCAGTTGGCTCGTGGCTTTGTTGCTGCTCAACTCATTGGTTAGTAACTGGCATGTTACTTTTTTATTAAATTGCTCTGTTCTTGGATTGTTTACATATTTTCTTCACTGATTCTCATGGGACAGATCTATTGTTTATATAGGTGCAAACTTATTTTTCTTACTAGAATAAGTTAACTCCTTTCATTCTTATGAATTTCCTTTTGGGAACTTACAATCTAGCTCAGCTAGAGCAGTTTCCTGCCCCAGGGGAATAGCAGGGTGTGGGTAAGGACTGCAGGGACACCTTGGGCAGTTCACAGACACCTCACACAGTTCAAATGTCTGGTCTGTGCTGGAATCACAGCGTGGGAAGTTCAAAAATACCCCTGGATTTCTGTTTGCTCAATGGAAGGAGCTGTGGCTGAATTCTTGCCACAAGGATTTGCTTGGGAAGGGAAGGATGTACTGCTTGCTTGGCCTTTTCAAATGGGGGGGCTGGTTTTATTGAGGGAGCTGGAAATAATGGAAAATCATTTAGCACAAGTCCAAAGAGCTGATCCAACTTGAGTGGTGGAAGAGCATGAGCAGAAATTATTTAATTTCCTGTCCCTCACTGGATGAGAGGAGTGGAAATATTTACCAGTGGTCTGTTTGAGCTAGGTGGTGTTGCTGAAACCCCCAAGATTCACAGTTGTGAAATGTTATAAAACCACTCGATTTCCAGGGGGCAGAGCAAAGCAGCAGGCAGGAGTGGCTGCACATCTGGAGCCCTTTATTTGAATATTTGAATACCAAGGGTGGCACAGGGCCAGCATCACCCCCTGCAGGCAGGATGTCTTGTTAAGATCCCTGTTTGCCCTTCCCTGCTCACTCTCAGCAGCCCTTTCATCCCTCACTCCTGGCCACAGCTGGCTCTGGGGGCTTCACCTGCCTGGCCCCTCCAGGGGAACTGCTGTGAGCTCATTAACTCATTAATTAACTGAGCAAGAGTCAGCCTTGTACCAGATTCACTCCAGGGCTCACAGCCTGAACAATATTAATTTTCATCACTTTTCTTCTGAAGATCCACGAGCTTGGACAACACAAGGTCACTGCAGAGTGCTGGGCAGGCACTGCAAATGATTTGGCACAAATTTAAATGGATTCTCTTTCACCCTGCTCATCCTTCTGTGCTGTTCATCTCCACAGAATCCTGAGTGCTCGAGTTTGCTTGGGTTGGCCACAGCAATTTTCAGAAGCAGCTCCTGCAGCAGTGTTGAAGGGTTTAAATGCCACAAGTGCCAGCAATGGTGCAGGAGCAACAGCAGCACATGGATTAGCCAATTAACAAAGGCACCTGGGAAAATAAATATGCAGGTACCCAAGGGAGCTTTCATTGAGTTGGATAAGGGAGGAAAAAAGTCACCTTAGCCATCAGAGTCAGATACTAAGCGATTATATTTAAGTGAAATATTAAGACTGCTATTCAGATTAAACCATTCCCCTGTGGCCTTTAAATCTGTGGCCTTTAAATCATTTTCTTGCATGCACCGAGCTATTCTGAGGCACAGAACTTGTGCAAAGTCCTCTTAAACGAAGAGAAAATATCAGTGAATTTTTTCTGCCTATTTTCCATGCAAAGGACAAGTCCAGCAGGGCACAGGGGATGCCAGGGGAGCTCTGTGCCTGTGCACCACTGCAGCCTGGCAGAAGAACATTTCTCTTACACAGAGAAGTTTGCATTTCTTTGTACCTGGCCATTTTCCCCAGGTGGAACGAGGTCAAGCAAGAACCAGCTTGTTAAATAGCTTTGCTGCACTTGGATTTTCCTTTTATTGAGTAGAACTTACTTTTAGTAGAGGGAATAGTGTATACTGAAAAAAACCAAACCAAAACAGCATAACAGATACACCTGTCCCAGGAAAAGCTCTGCAGATGCAGATTGTCCTGTGCATTTGCAAACTGGACCAGTTAGTTGAGTGTGTTGTTTTTCTGGCTAACACAAGGTGTGCCTCAAACTTCCACAGTGCCAGTGAACTTAAACAATTCCTCAGGATTCTGCCCTTTGCAAGCTCCTGGGAAACCCTAGGCTTGCTTGGCTGCTGTGTAAAGCCTAAAGCATCCTAATTACCTAATTTACAAATAAATCAGGGCTGACATATATGCTCCACGAGGTTAATTGCTCTTCTTGCTCAATTAGTAGGAACCTTTATGCTCTTTATTACATTAAAGTAAGCCATTATCACTTCCTGCATTTTCATATCTGAGGTTCCGTAGTGACAAAACTTTTATCTCAACTCTGCAAACCTTAATTGGTTTCTGTCTGAATCCCCATTTCAGCACAGAACCCCAACTCTGTGTCCTGTCCATCAAGATTTGCTCTGGGATTCCAGGATGGGATTTGTAAGCAGGATTTATGGACATTTTCTGCATGTCCTGCTTCAGTTCTTTTTGGAAGCTTTCTTATTTCTACAAATTCGTTCTCAACAAGTTGCTGGCTTAGTTGACTGTGAAAAGGTGATTTTTACTCAGTAGATCAGACCTTATTAAAGATCTTTTTCTATCATCTGCCAGATTCTCCCTTTTCCTAGAATTTGGGTGTTTCATGGAACACATTTTATTATTTTGTTGTGATTAGTCACAGATCAAAGGCAGTGTTGTTGATCTATTGGAAAACATAAGTTGGTTTTGAAATGACCTTTCAATGGGTAATTTTTTCTATATTGGAAAAGAAGTCAAAATGTTCATAAAATATTTTGATTTAACTGAAAAATTCCAACTTATTATTGTGCTTTTCTTTGGAACACATCTACAGAATGGACTCAAAAATTAATTTTTGCCTCCTGGAAACAGAAATTCCTTTTCCTTCTCAAGTTTAGTCAGAACCAGCGAGCTGGGCAGGTTCCCACTCTGCTCTGCAGGTCACAGTGGGGTGTGTGAGTCCCTCTGAGGTGAGACAGCACAAAAACTGGGCCATCCCTGGCACACTGAAATTCATTATCCCAGGCTCTGCTCCACAGCTGCAGATCTCTGAGGCTTGTAAATTGGAAGATGTAGCAGTTTCCAAGCTCCCAAGGCAGCAATTGCTGATGATGTGCTCCTATCCACATTAGTAGATGCTGGAACAAATAATTTATAAGTAAATGGTGGCTGCTGTTGAAAGGCTTTTGATGCTGCACACTTATTACCAGCAGGGTCTGCTTTTTGTCATTGTTTGTTCAGTGTTTGGAGGGTTTGTGTCGTTTCAAATCACCCTGAGATGGCTGATGATGTTTTTGTTTAAGTAGGTTAACTTGTCTGGATAATGAAACGCTTGCAGATGCTCTGACCCAAACTCACTGAGCACAGATGGGCTGTCTGGGATGAAAGGGGGAATCAATAGGATATTCCAGCCTGAATAAGTCAGGGAGTCACATCTCATCTTCCTGGTGCTGCACCTCTCTGATCTTGATCACTTCTGAAATAACATCATGTTCAGTTCCTATCCAGAGGAAAGGGAGCACATTTCCCGTGCCCCTCGCTGGCAGAGCCCTCCTGGGGCTGTCTCTGTGCCCTGCAGGGTCACTGCTGGCAGAGCTCACCTGGCTCTTGCAGCCCTGCCCCTTGTGTCTGAGACAGTTCTGGGCGATTTAAAACCTTAAGGTTCAGCTTTCACATTTTCCAGATTCTGCACTGCATTAGTGTGCACTCTGAACTCCACACAAAGTGTCCCAAGTTCTCCTCCCAGCTCAGGCACACAAACCAACCCTTGTCCAGCCCCAGAACCAAGGGCTGCAGCTCCAGCCCCAAAAAGTGCAACCAGAGAGAATGGAGGAGAGAATCTGGGAGGGTGGGACTGCAGAACCTGGAGCTGGGATGGGACAGTGAACCCCAGGATGGGAATGGACCCAAACTGATAAAAGAGTGAAACTCCTGACCCATTGTCCACCTTGGGTGTAACCACATCCAGGCTCTTGCACTGCCCAAGGTGAATCCTTTGAAGGCTTTTAATAAAACCCCATTTTATTCCTTTAACTCTGCCCAGCCTCTGTTCCAGGAGCCTCTCCAGGCATCAGGGTCTGGCCAGGAGAGCTCCCCTGGCAGTGGGTGCAGAGGGAACAGAACCTCTGTGGGTTTGGTTTGGTTTGGACTGTGGACATCCAGTGCAGGGGAAGCAAGGCTGCCAGAATTCCTGCTCCATGGCTTTCCCACCTTCCCTGCCTGGTGAAGCAGGTCCAAACCTGCTGAGCTGACAGCAAGGATCTCAGGCTCTGAACACTGAGCTCTCCATCCCTGTGCCTTTCCCCCCTCCACTGCAGACCCTGGAAAGGCAGCCCTGATCCTCTGCAGACAGCTCTAGGAAGGAAAAGTGGTTCTGTAGCTTCAACTCAGCTCTTGTTAGTGTGTCACTGACTGTAGGATTCTGTTTGGGAAGGGCACCTCTGATTCTGCCTGCAGTCACTGTGCTTGTGCCTTCTCATTTTCCCTATTTTATCTCAGCCACGTATCCCCCAGTCAGCTTGCACACCCAAAGGGAAAAGCTCCAGGAGGGTTTGATTCCCTGTCACTCCCACAATTTGGAACATATTTTTAGGGCTTTCTCCCTGCTGTTGTAGGGCCAAAGATTGGTGATGGAAAGTGGAACTGGTTGGTAGCAACAAGAATCCTGGTCAGGACTAGGAGTGGCCTTAAGAACCAGGGAAATAAACTTTCCTGAACCCAGGGAAGCTGCCATGGAGAGAATGAAACTCTGCATGTTCACCTTTGCCTTTTCTCTATCTCTGGGTCTGGACATGAAAAAAAGGAATGCAGTCCTCAGAGCAGTGAGCATCCTTCCAAAGTATTTTATTTCACTGGGGATTCTCTCAGGCCAGAGCCAGCACCCAGCACACAGGGGGATTTCTGTGCTGCTCCAGCAGGGTTTGCACTGCACAGGTGCAGGATTTCCATCTCCTAACCCACAGGTGCTCCCCACCCATCTGTGTGGAGCACAGAACCCCCTCTCCCCTGTTCCTTCAGGCTGTGCTTGCCCCAGGAGGGTGTTGGTAGCCAGGGAGGTGGATCTGGAGCAGCTCAGCCCCCAGTGAGCTGTGCTGAGGCAGCCAAGAGTGCAGAACTGTTTGCAATGTGCTGCAGTCAGTGAGTCGAGGGCCTCTCTGAATCCTTCAGAGAGAAATCAGAGGGCAGGGATTGAATTAAAGCCTTTGGACTGAAGTATGTTAAGCCACTCACACACAAAGTAGAGGTGTAAGTTTAAGTTTTAGGATAAGTAAGTAGGTAAGTTTTAGAATGAGCTTTAAGTGCTTTTAGTGAGTAAAAGGTTTCAGATGCCAGAGTAGCAGTGCAACTTCTAGTGAAGGCTGAAAAATATAATCCTAGATATGGGTGTTTATGTGGAGGCTCCAGGAACAGAGTTTTAGACATCATAAAGCTATAGTAAGAATATTGCTTTTTTTCCACATAGAACAAGACTGACCATATGTGTAGTTTATACATAACCTGGTGTGCTAAGAAACTGGAATTCGAATAGGTTAAGGAGTGGGGGGCCCAGTTTGTGTCTGAGCTTGTTGGGAGGATTCTGGTGCTTTCTGCTATTGCTTTTTCTTTGCTCTGATTTTGTTCCTGCTCTCTTGCTGCCATCATCAACACCCAGGCCCTGCCTGCATCCCCAGGGAGCCTGCCTGTCCCAATATTTCCCTGAAGTGACTCCCAACGCAGCCCAGCCTCTGCAAGAGAGATTGCAAGCAAATTCTCTTTCATGTCTGTGGGATGGAGGCTTGCTATTATCCTGTAACATCTTATTTATACATTTCATGTGCTGTTTCGAAAGGGCTGTCAAATAACTGTCAATTATTTATTCACCTCAGGTGGAGCAGATGCAGAGGAGTTCCATATCCAAAGTTAAAGAGCACTATTTCAAAACTCTGTAGAAAAGGAATAATTCAAATTTTAATAACTTTACCTTCGACTCTGTGTTTTTTTTCCCCATTTCTAAGCTTTTTAGCGTGGGTTGATTACCATACACATCGCTGTAGGTGATTTTGTTTGAAGGTAGTTGAGTGAAAAATAAAGATTAATCTTGGCTGAATTTTTAATCATGTTTGCAAATGAATTGCAGCAACCAAGTATCAGCTGGTGTGCAAATGCAGTTATTAAGAACATATGGAATTGAAAAACTCCAGAACTGAAACTGAGCCACTTGGTAACTCTACCAGCTTAAGAAGATTCTTATAACTTGTTCTAGAAAATGATTCCTTTGGTAAATGAGGGCTGCTCCATCCTTGCTTAGAAGGTTATAAATTGTTTGAGGCAGGTTTGTTTGTTTGTTTTTTAATCTTCTTTTGACAATTTCTCTTTTCCTGAAGCACCTGGCACTGGTCACTGGCAGTGAGAAACCATTTCAGCCAGGCTGGGATGAGAAGGGCCATCCTCTGTCTCTCCACATTTCTAAGGCCACATAATTTGGGATTGAGCTGGTTTAGGTTTTTGTATTGTTTTTTACCTTTCCCTCCACTCCCCAGCCCAGGGAAAACATTTGGGGGCATCCTTCCTGTTTTCACTGTAAAATCACCAAATAGCCTTGCAGTGTTCATCACTTTCCCTGAATTACCGTGGTAGGCAGTGCTAAGATTCCAGCTGATTGAGTTTATTGATTTCTGAGTGATCTCTTGAGTGTTATTTCACATTCATGATCTGTCAGCATTGAGTAGAGAGTCTGTTAGAGAATTTTGTGTTTATTATATGTGAAACTGCTGCTCTGCAAATTCCCCATCTCAGGATGCAGGAACATAAGGGACAATGGGCACAGTCAAACCACTTGGAATATTTCAGAAATCTTATAAAAAAATACAATTAAGAAAATTTGGAGAAGTATATCCAGGACAAATTTCTTTCTTATTTTCTCCACTAACTGAGTCAAGCCTCAGAGCAGAGGCACATCCCAAATTGGATGGTCAGGAGAGGGAGGAAGGAAAACAAAGCACTCTGACCTGAATTCTTTGTGTGAGGCACATTTTTCCATAAAGCTTCCACTCTTTGGTATGTCTGACAAATCATTTCTGTATTTCCTACAGCATCTTACCAGCATCTTCTAATTAATGCTGGTGCTAGGACACAGCTCAGGAAGGAGTTCAAACTCCAGAAAGCTGCTGCAGACCTTGACCTGCCCTGTCCCTCTCCAAGCTCAGCAATGAGGCTTTCTGAAGAATCATTTGCAGGTGTCACTGTGAAATTCCTCCCTGCAGCAGTGCAGCTGCCTTTGCCTCTCCTCTCTGGGCTATTTTAGGCAGGAGCCAGGTAATGCTTTTCTCTAACAAACCCCCTCAGAGGGCTTGCCCTGAGCTGTAATGTTGCACTCGCTCTAAAAGGATGCTCTTACAAAGCAGAGACCCAAATGCCCGATGGAAACAGCTCAGAAACGTGTTGTGCACAACATTACTGCTGCTTTCACACAGACCTTGGCATTAGCAAGTCAAAACATTGCTGTGGCTATCAGCATGGTGCACATTAAACCTGCCCCACTGGGTCATTTCATAAAGCGAGTGTTCAAAACGCCAGGAAATTGCAAACCAGTTTGAAATCAATGGAATTCGCCAGTCTTAAAAGGCAAGTTTTAATTCCTGCCATCGTGCACAGTTTGCATGTTCTTCAGTGGGACTCCTGGGGGCACGAGATGGGTTTGTATCTGTCAGCAATTACTCATCCTGGACTCCCTAAAAGGCTTATCCCATTCATTTCCCTGCTCCGAGTTGATTACAGTGATTAGCAGGAGCAGTGTTTTCTAGGGAGGGGAGTGGGGAGTTGTGTGAGACCTCTGGCAAAATGCACTTCGAGGGAAAAACTCAGATTATCCACTTGGAAAGAGCAGAGAGCAATCACCCAAATCTATTAAAGTCGTTTTCTCCCTTATTAAATGTTTTTATTTCCTTTTTCCCCCTTATCAAGTGATTTTTCCTGCTCATCCTTGGCTGGGAACTTGAGTCTCTCACATGATGGAAACAGCAGCTCCCCAACCAAGAGCTGCATCCATCTCGTCTGTCATTAACTTTCCACTTTCCCATCTGCCATCAAACTGGGCTGTGCCTGCTGGAAATCAGGCTGATCTGTCAGCAGCTTCCCTCTGCTCCTCTGAGCCCTCACTCCATCACAGATTGCTAATTTTTGTTCTCATACAATGAGGTTTTTCGTGTTGGTCTCCTATGAAAACTCTTCTGTGACTTTTTTTTCTTTCTTGCTGTGGCTTTGTTGTAATTAATGAGGAGTCAGCTTTAAGAAGTTGGTTCAGGTTTCTCAGAGGTTCAGAGTTCAGAAGCCAGAGCCCTGGGACACCACCCACAGGGGAGTATGACCCTCACTCAACCAGGATTCTCATGTACTGGCTTGGTTTCTAATATTATTCCCTCATTTTAGATTATTCTGATTGCTCCATTGAGTTCTCACTGCTTAAATTTAGTATATTTTATCAGCTCCTAATAATATTTGGTAACATTCTTCTTTAAAAGCACCAATTGGAAACCTTCATTGCATAAAGCTGAATTATGAAGCTGGGCTCTTTCTTTGTGCTGTGATTTGAGGCAGCCAAGCCCTTTCTGCTCTTTGAACTGATTTCTTTTTGTGGTTACTGAGTGAAGGTTGATACTCGAGGTGAATCAGCTACAGAGCCAGGAGTGGGGTGTGGTGAAGGACTGGGGTGCTGCTGGTGCTGCTCCTGTGAGAGATGGGCAAGGGCAGAGCTGCCAGGAGAAGATGGAGGTGGATTGCCACAGACACAGGAAATCTTCTGGGAGACATGCAGGCTTGAACGAAATGCCAATAAATGCAGCAAAAAGCAGGCAAGAGAGGTGTTAGGGAGATGAGCCAGGGGTTTGTGGGATGGGGAGAGGAGAGTTCCTGGGAGCCTCACCCAGACATTTAAATGGAAAAACCCACTGGGAATCCCCACCTCTGCCCCTCAAAGGACACTTTGCCATGTCCTCGTGTCTCTGGGCTCGGTGTAAATGCTGTTTGATGGATCCTGCAAGGACAGGGAGTCACTGAGGACAATCTTTGTTTTCCTTCTCTCCCACAATGGGATGTAGGTGCTGGCATGGCTCTGAGCAAAGGCAGGAAATTGTGCAATAATTAGCAAACTGAAAATCAACTCGTTCAACTTGATCTTTAGAGGGACAATAAGGTAAATGGTAACAAGCTTAGCATCAAATTGACATCAACCTCTCAACTTCACCAAAACTCTGCTTTAAACTACCTGAGCTTTGCTCTGCTGCTCTCAGCTCCTGGGCTGAAAATAAGAAATTCAGAATGATTTCCAGAAATCTTTCCCATGAGAAAAAAATTCTTTAAAAAATAAAAGCCTTTCCACCAAGAGTCTCCAAATACAACTTGGCTGTATTTTCATTTAGTCCATGGTGAGAAACCCACTGCTGCAGTGCTCAGCAGCCAGGGCTCCTTTTCCTGGAGGGGAAGGGTTAACTGGAGCCAGCCCATTGCACACAGCATTTTTGTCCTTGAACTGCCTCTCACATTTATTCCAAGCTCAGCTCCATGCACTGAATAATCTAGGAGCCAAGCCCAAAGTTTTCTGGCTCTGCCTTCGTCTCTGTTTGCCTGGTGCTGGCACTGAGCTCCTTGGAAACATTTCCTTCTGATGTCTGAGCACCGTGCAAAATCGAGTGCTGGAAATCCAGGCTGTGGGAGGCAGGGAAGGAGACACAAAAAGGCAAAGCACTTTTTGTCCCTCAGGTCCTTCCTGCCCTCACTGCTGTCCCCAGAGAGCTGCAGTCTCCTGGGCTGAGGGTGCCCACAGCAGTGAGCCCCTTCCCTGGCTCTGTCCTGTCCTCCTTGCTTTGTGCTCAGAGTGAGGGGCTGTGATGCCACAGCCACTCTGGCAAATTCAGAAGTTGGTCAATAAAATTCAGATCACAGCAGGGATTATAAATGTCATTCCAGGGCAGCTCAGCATTATCAGCACACCCTCCTTGCTGGGCTTGGTTTTGTTAATGAGGTGACAAACAGGAATGCAACAGAATATTCAGCTCCAACCTTCTCCTCCAATTTCCATGGAGGTTCCTGTTCCAGTTGCTGCCCCAGGATGGGATAATTGGCACCATGCCCTGCCTGCCCATCACCTTGGCACAGCTGCCCCTTCCAGAGGAGCTCTGCTGTTCTGGAAAAAGATGGGATGGGGTTCCCTGCCTGCATGGGCTGTGGGGCTTGAACCACCTGTGAGCACGAGATACAGGAATCTTTATCACCAGAGCTCAGCAGTTCCAACAGCTGTGCTTTGCTCCTCCAGTGGAGCCCTGTCCTTGCAGAAAAAATGTGTTATTTAGATCAGTTCATAAAACTGCAGAAGGAATGGGAAATTTTTAGTAGTTCTCTATTCAGTTCTGTATGGAATTGAAATTACTTAAGTGGTTTTAAAGACTTTGGCTAGTCATTATTTCTCAATAGTTAGCATTTTTAATATATTTGATCTGTCACTGTCAGGAATCAGAATTTGGGGCAAAAGGAGGTAACTGTGCCTGCAGTTAGGCTTTACCTCCCTGTGAAAGGCCCCAAGGACAGCCCCAATTTCAGGAGTTTGTGTCCCTGGGTTCTGGTAATCCCAGAGCTCAGCCCCACCAGTGCAGCTCTCCCCTGTGGAGTTATTTGGAATATTACCAATTCCTATCCCAGAGGGTTTTATGGCATTCCATTGCTTAAGGGGAAATGTGGATATGCCAAGCATCCCCACCCTGTTTATAGAAACCTTTTATTTTATATTTTGTATTCCTGCTTTAAAAGCAATATCAACTGAGCATTTCAATGCATTGTAACAAGTATTTTAAAGCCTTTTTCGGTGTGATTATGATGAACTGGCAAAGATTTTTTTTCTGCATGGCCATATTTAGCAAAGTTTTCCTCTTTACAAGTGGCAGTTTTCAAACAGCTGCAATACTGGGAGCTGTGTTCTCTCTGTCCTTTTATGTAAACACAACCTAAATCTCGTACTATTCTTTCATCCTGGCAGAAGTTGTTTTCTTCACACTCTTTTCATTATTTTTAAGCCATTGAACTCTCATTCCTACAAATTCTGGAGCTGCACAAAGGCCAAGCAAAGCAAGAGTGCTGATTTGCCATTGGCAGGGGGAAGGGGGAATATTTTCATCAGCACTGGATTCATGGCACAAAGTCAATAATAAAGCAATATTTATAGAACTTGGAGATGATTGTAAACATACTTCAAAAATTCCCTTCAGCAGCACTGAAAATGTAATAATCAGTGATCACAAGTGCTTGAGTTATTTCTCCTGTTCTCCCAGCCAGGCCTTCTTGCAATACTGTTCTTGCTGTTTCCACTCCTATCTTAATATCATTTGGATGCAAACAATAAACAGAGCAGGAAACCAATTAATCAGGCCCAGCTCCACCAGCCAGCAGAGCTCAGCACAAAGCTCAGCTTAACTCTGAGCCACCATCTGTGATGCATGTTCAGTGCCTCTCCTATCCACATTCTTGCTTTAATGGAAGTGTTCCAATAAAAGATGATCTGTGGGGTCTTTTGGGGCACAAAAATTGCTGCTTTGTTCAGTTCACCTTCAGAATTTTATGGTGATGCTGTGCTGGAACCAACTCCTGGTTTAACTCCTGGTTTAACTCCTGGTTCAGTGGTCAGACAAGAGGAGTTTTGCTGCTAAGATTCCACAATTTACAAGAGGACACAGTCTTATATACTTTAGACTTTGGCTGACACTTAATACATTTGAACAATCTTTCCTTTGCCATTCTATAGGAAAACCCCTGAACCACAAAGACAAATTTTCAGAGGCAACAGATAAAAAAAAAAAGCATTAATAAGTTTAAAAAAAAAAACAACAAAACAAAACAACCCACGAAGTGATTTGTTAAAAAATAAGAAGCAATAAGTGCAGTGAACAGATCAGTGCTCTGTGGAGATCATTCACGTTTGGCAGCAAAGGTCAGGATGGGATCACATGGCAGTTCTCCCACCTGGGTGTTCAGGTTAAAAAGATGTTTTATGAGGAGCCCTCCTCTGTTATCAGACCCTTAAAGGCAGCTGCAGAGCTCTTTTCTCCTTTGTTATTACGTGGCAATTTTCCAAAGGCAGGGAACAGCCTCGTCTTTAACCTCGTGCAGTTTCTGCCATTTCTGCAGAAGCCAAAGCTTTGCTGTTGTCTGGGGGAGAACATCAATAACAGCCAGAGGGTTTAATGAAAACAAACATCTGCAAGCTTCAGCCCAAGTGTGGAGAGGATTTTTTTTTTGTCCCACTCTTGCTCTCCATTAAAATAACAATATCTGCTTTGATACTTACCTACCTTCCTATTTGAGCTTTCTAAAAACTTGCTGTGTGTGCTTTGGCATAATGAAGAGAGAGATCTGAGTGCAGGGTTTGTTCTGGGTGCCTGCATCCCCAGGCACCCCTCCTGTCCCTCCCTGGTTTATTGGGGTATCCAGAGCTCTCTGTGCATCTCTGTCCCCCCCTGGTTAATTTGGATATCCACAGCCCTCTGTGCCCTCTCTGTCCCTCCCTGGTTTATTGGGGTATCCAGAGCTCTCTGTGCATCTCTGTCCCCCCCTGGTTAATTTGGATATCCAGAGCTCTCTGTGCCCTCTCTGTCCCTCCCTGGTTAATTTGGATATCCAGAGCTCTCTGTGCATCTCTGTCCCTCCCTGGTTAATTTGGATTTGGGGTATCCAGAGCTCTCTGTGCATCTCTGTCCCCCCCTGGTTAATTTGGATATCCAGAGCTCTCTGTGCCCTCTCTGTCCCTCCCTGGTTTATTGGGATATCCAGAGCTCTCTGTGCATCTCTGTCCCTCCCTGGTTTATTGGATGCTCCCCCTGGCTGGAGATCCCTGCAGCTCTCCCTCTGCTCTCAGCCCAAGGGCAGAACTGGGCTCAGATTTTGGCTTTTTAGTGCTTTGCTCCCTGACTTAGCACAGTTTCTGCCCAATGGAGTAGTGATATATTTGAATTTCTTCGTGTTTTTTTAAATGGAGCCCTGGGTTTTCTGAATTCAGCTTTTACCATCTGATAAAGCAGCTCAGGAGCTAAAGATAATCTGCCTTTTCAAAGGTGTCTATCAGACCTTCACTCTCTGCTCTTTGTCTGGAGGAAACTCCTAATTTCTGAACTCAGGAAAATACTTTGGAATAAACAACACAAGTGGGAGAAGAAACCCCAAATTTTGAAGATACTTAGATCTGGACTGTAAGTCCTTGAAATAAAATACACTAATGCATTTTACCATTTTAATAACACTTTGAGGTGGGGTGAGAAATTCTGACTACACTAATTCTGACATTCTCATTATGCCTCCCTGTGTTTTATCCTAATCACTTGGGGTATCATAATGCTGATTAATTTGTCTCCTGGAGGATCTCTTTTATATTAAAGTTCTGTCTGGCCTTTTTCTTTTCTTTTCTTTTTTTTTTTTTAAACACTGCACAAAGAAACAAAAGCTAATTAATTGCATTAATAACATCTTTTCAGTTCCTGTACTTTATCTCACACTCAGACTCTGCCATCGAGTCTGCTGCATAATGGACTGCTGGGATTTTAAGGTGAAAATAATTCACATTTTTTCTAAGTCTGCTTCTCTGTTCTTCTTGTGCCTGTAATGCACATTTAGTTTTTGCTCTTCACAATCAACCTGAGTCAGAATTACTTTGGGACAGTGGTGGAAATACTAATTCCAGCAGATGACTCTTCACACAAGTGTGTTTGTAGCTGGGTGAATTCAAACTTCTGGGAACTGAGTGTTCTGTGTGGGGTCAGAACACAGAACTCCAGATTTACACTCAAAGTTATTTTGTGTGGGTGGAGTGTGATTCTGCCCATCCCAAAATTCTACAAAATATTCGAAAGCAAGCAAATCTCAATCCCATTTCACTTCCCCTAAAACAAACCCAGCTAATGCCCTAGGCAGGCCTGGCAGCAGCACAGAAGGAGAAAAGCAAATTCTTTTCCATAATTGAGGTTTTCTTCCCCAGCAGCTCTTGGGAAGTGGATGTGGCTCTGTGAGCATCAGAGCATAATGCTTCCCATTGGGTGTCAGCCTTGGACAATTAGTAAGCAAAAGCCATCACCAGAAGGGAAAAAAAAAAAGGATTAAAAAGAATTAAATGAGGCAAAAGAAATGCAATAATTTCCATTTGTAAGGAAAGGATATAATAAGACAGTGAGGCAGTGCAGATTTATCTGTGGAGTAAAATCAGTCTTTATGAACATACAATGCCTTCCTTTACCCTCCTGTGCCATCCTTCCCCCTCGGAATCTCAATCCCACAATTCAGGGGAGCCTGGGGCCCTGAGGCTGCAGAAAGAGTGGCATTCACACTGCTGTGAGCAGAGGTGATTTATCTCCATCCCACTGGGCAGTGGCCATGAAGGATTTCCTATTAACACCATCCCTGGGTATGAAAAGATGGAGCTGTGCACCCAGTAGTGACCAGCCAGCATTGCAGCAGCTCCTGGCTGGAATTGCAGGGGGAGGGATCAGCATTCCTGGGGGGCAGCCAGTGTGAAACAAACCCACCCACCAGTAACAGCAGCATGCATGGAGCTCAGCACTGCTCACTGCTCCTGGGCCAGCTGAGCAGAAAACAGCCCTGCCCTGCAGCTCCCACTCCTCCCTGGGCTCTGAGCATCACTGCCAGCTGCAAGGGCACAGAGAGGGGCATCCTGCTGCAGCCTGACCCCAGCCAGCTCCC
>WBND01000041.1:1980418-2026488 GCA_013398595.1 Tychaedon coryphoeus | reverse complement strand
CCTCTGGATCCAGCTCCCCATCTCTGGATCCAGGTTCCTTTCTCTGGGGTCTGATAAAGGAGCATCCTCCTGTATCCTGACACCATCCAGGTCCTCTGTCTCTGGATCCAGCTCCCCATCTCTGGATCCAGGTCCCCATCTCTGGGATCTGCAGAAGGAACATCCCCCTGCATCCTGACCTGTCCCAGGTCCCCATCTCTGGGATCTGCAGGAACATCCCCCTGCATTCTGACCTGTCCCAGGTCCCCATTTCTGGGATCTGCAGGAACATCCCCCTGCAGCCTGACCTGTCCCAGGTCCCCATCTCTTGATCCAGGTCCCCATCTCTGGGGTCTGCAGGAAGGATTGAGGGTGGATGGCACAGAAAGGATCCAGTGAAAGGACAGAGCTGCCTCCTCAGATCTTTCATCAGGCCATGGCAGGGCTCTGCAGCCATAGAGCTGGTAGATAACATCAACCCACAGGGAGAAAAAAAATCCAGCAGGAAAAGCAAGATTAGAAATGAACATTTTGCAGAGGAGCACATCCTGCTTCTGACAGCAGTGGCTGCTCTCTGCAGCTTCTGGAATACCAAAAGTGATGCTTGGCTCTCCAAATCCAGTCCAAACTGGCCAGGTCTTCCTGCTTTGTTTGGTTTTTTCTCAGGGGATGGAATAAATTAGTGAAAACTGGAAATCTGATTCAAGCAGCAGCATTGGCGTTGGATTCAAACACAAAACGGGGATGAGATGTTGGTTGTTGGGGAGGAATTTCTGCATTTCCACAGGACATGTCGCTAAATAGCCTGGGCATGAGAACAAAGCAGCTGCAAAATAAATGAGGCAGAGAAAAAGCTAAAACCTGGGTTACTGGGAAAGAAGTGTAAGGAGAACTTGCCAAGGCCAGACACAAAGAAAGGAGGAGTGGAGACCTGGAAAAAGAGGCTTGGAAAGAATCACTGGAATGAAGATGAAGGATTATTGTACAGAGACACAGATCAGGGGACAGGAGAGACAGAAGCAAATGTTCTGTAACAGAGCCCAGCTTAGAGTGTCAGCCCAAATGTGGAAGGGGCTGGAAAGCACCAAGGCTGGAGAGAGTTTTCAAATCCATGTTTTAACATCTCCAGGAGTGGAAGTTGAATTGCTGAAAATCAAACCAACCATAAATACCTGTTATTAGTTTCAGGCCTGTAATATCCAGGTTATCTGTAAAAAGGGTAAAAAACCCCAATAATTAAGCATCTCTGTAGAACATGTGGATTGATAACAGGAAAAGAAGTTTTGTTCCAGAGCTCCCAGTAGGTTTTTCCCTCTGGGAGCACAGCAATGTCTGTATTGGTATTAACTACTGGCTCCCTCTAGTATGCAGCATTGGAGAAAACTCTGAGAATATAAACTTAATTACTTCTTTCTTTAAGCCACAGTTTTCAAAGAGATTTTTGAAAGCTAGATTTTGAACTTAAAAAGGAATTTGAGCTCCTTTTTTTAGGTTTCAAGTTGCAAAAGGACACTGAAAAGAGATTATTTTAAGAGCAGAGAATAATTACAGCTGGTTTAATTTGTAAGGTGTGATGCCATATAGAGTGCAAAACCAAGTCAACTCTGTACACACCATAAAATCATCAAGGCTTATAAAATGTCCTGGTAACCAGCAGCCAGGGAGCCACAGAAATCTGAAACTATGGCAACTCTGTGTAGGAAGAAGAGAGAGAGATTAAAAACAATAGCCCCTCAATCTCTGCATCAGTTTAGCTCCTCGTTTTCTCAGCAGTTTTCACTTTTTCAGCTTCCCAAATCGGATTTTCCTCCTGCAGCTTTCACCACAGCTGTCTGGGCAGTTGTTCTGAGGAAAGCTTGGTGGTTTCCAACAGCCCAGTTTCCTGGGAGGGCAGCCCTGGCAGCCTGCTCCTGTATGCAGAGAGTTGTGAAATGAAGAGTCAAAGAGGAACTCTGCTGAAAGCATCAAAAGTGCAGGGAGGAAAAAAAAAAGGGAAAATATCAACTTTTCCTGTTCCAGGATGTTTGAGCTCTTGCTGTTCCAGGAGGATTCTGGTTCCCAGCCAGTGGGGCTGGGTTGCTCCCCCTGGTTTGTCCTGTGCCTCTGGAATGGGATGTGAGCTGAACAATTAAAACCAGTGGCTGATTGTTCTTTATTTCCCTGCCCCCATTTCAGTCCTGGTTTAATCCAGCTCCTGGGCAGAATCCTGACTAGGTGGGCTCCTTTTGCTGAAGAGGAATAGAAGGCACGGAGACCTTGTGCTCTGTGTCCCTGTAAAGGGCACAGGGGTGTGACAGACCCAGCTGGGAGGATGTGCTGTGGCTCAGAGCTGCCTGTGTGTCCCCAGGAGAGGAGCTGTACCTGCATTAGCCCAGCCAAGGTCCTTTTCTGGGTCAGTCAAACCTCTCTATATTAATTTTTCTGTTAATCACGTTTTGCACAGTTAACACTCCTCCTTCCAATCCTTCACCCTCTTTCTGCAGCCATTTTCAGCAGGTAATTAGTGCAGTTTTATTCAGGGGAGAGAGGGTTGCAGGTGCTGCAGGTTGCAGTGTCCCCATGGCCTGAGAGCAAAGCCAGAAATGAATGTCTGGTCAGGCCTTGGAGAGTCTGCTCTTGTTTGACCTAATTTGTAGGAGTATTTGATGTTCCTTTTTATGTGTGGGTACATTTCAGCAGTGAATGACATTTCTCTACCTTCTATAGCTATCCAGAAAACCAAATTCTCACCTGGTTGAAGGTGCTGCTCCATGATCCTCCCCCAAATTTTATTAACCAACACAACAATGTGCTCAAACTCAGAAAGAAGCTGCTAGAAGCTCAGCATGAGGAGTATTTTGGTCATTTGTTTGAAACTCTCCTTAAAATTCTGGAGATGAAGAAGCTCTGTCTACATATCATCCCAAGCAAGGAGAATTGCCAAAAAAAATCTGAGGGTATAGCTTATTTATCTTCTTGTTTGAACCACTGGGGGAATTTATGTCTGGCTTAGCAAGGTGCATTGCTGATCTATAGCCCTGAGCTGTCAGATTCTCTGATGGGCTCAGGTACTCTGCCTGCTTCCCCCTTCAGTTAAGGCAACATTAATGGAGTTTTGCTAATTTTTAAGTGTGACAGTTACATGAACTGTTTTGTCTATAAATTTTCAATATGAGGGTTCAGAGTGACTGATGCCCTTCTGGAGAGCTGGTGGCAGAGCAGAGATCCAGTTCATCCAGTTCCCTTGCAGATTTTGGATGTGCATCAGTGAGCAGCACAGCCCAGCCTGGCTCACCTGGGGCAGGTGAGGGATCCCCTGCAGGGATGAGTGAAAATCCCCGAAGTCAGGATGTGGTACAAGCTCACAGCAAAGGTGGGCAAGCAGCTGAGAAGGCACAAAGGCCAGAGCTGGGTGTGTTCGTGTGTTGGAAGGAGCAGGACTGGCAGAGACAGCCCTGGGGGATTCTCTGTGATCAGGGGTCACTGACAGCCTGCACACAAACACAGGCACACCTGAGCCACTGACTCCTGCAGTCATCCTGGAGGATTCTCCTGGGCACAGCTCAGTCGTGGAATGTGTCATTTCTTTAAACACTGAGCTGCTGGTGACTGTTCAAATACAGCTGTGTGGCATTCTCTGACAATACAGGGTTAATTCTCACATATAAATGAGTTTAATGAGCCTTTGGCTTCCCCAAACTTCCATAAATTAGAAGGTTGAAAAGAACAAGACATACTCTGTCATGGGTTTGCTTTTAGTTTTAGCTTATTTCCTTGACTGTAGAAAAGACTCTGCTTTGAATTAATGCACAGTCCTGTGAATAAGATTTTTTGGACTCAATTATGAAAACCTTTGCTGAAAAGAAAAGAGAGCAACTCCCAAGGTATCTTGTTTTCCTGGCCACTTACCACTCTAGGCAGTGGTGTGAGCCCACCTTATTTTTCCATAGATATTAAATCCAAACTGGTGATGTTAACAGCTTTCAGTCCTTCTCCCCCTCAATTGCTGCTGCTCTGCCCCGAAGCAGCAGAGCTCTGGAGTCTCTTAATAAGTCCTTTACTAAGGAAAGGAACACTTTTATTTTTAGACCATCACAAATTGGCTGCTTTGTGCAGGTTGTCTAATGAAGGTGGAGCACAATCCCCGCTCACCTCTATTCAGAGGTGTTTATATAGAGTTTAACCAGCAATAATTCAAAGACCTGCTGGTATAATTAGAAAAGTGCTGGCTGAGCGTGGGTGTGCACTGCAGTTTTCAAAGATATCCTGAGCCCTCATCATCTCAGCCTACTTGGATGAAGGAAAAAAAGCCTTTGAGGGAAGGAAAATATATCCACAAAATGTACAATGCTGGAGGCCTCAAGAAACTGGGTATTTCTTTCACCTAAGCCTTCTACAAATCTTGTTTCCTTTGGAACATGCAGATTAAAGGAGGTCTTATTGCTAAGCAGCAGCCAGGCACAATTCCCAGAGATGGAACAGGCTGGCTGCTTGGAAGTCAAAATCCATTCCTCAAAAATCTCAGACTGAGAGATACAGCAACAATCTCTGAGATCACTCTTTTCTCCCTCCCAAAACATGTAATAGCATTGACTCAGGTGAACATGAAAGCTTCCTGAGACACCACAAGCTTTGGGAATCCTTCCTTTAAGCCTTTTTAAGCCCCCCTGCACATCGTGCATTGATTTTCCCACATATATTCATATTTGGTTTTCATTCCGTTTTGCTTTCACTCAAGTCAGCAAATCCCTTAATGACTTTGCTGCCTGTCCTGGTTTGAAGGGTTCAGGATTGCTGCAGAGGGGGAGCCCCAAAACCCACTGGAGTGGCAGAGGACAGGTTTGGCTGGGCTGAGAGCACAGAAATTCCCTCAGAGAGCTGTGCTGCAGGCTGCACTGTGGCTCCTGTCCTTACTCACAAGCTGCTTCTGGGAAATAATGAAAATATTGCCTTGTTCTGAGCCACCTGCCTTTGGGGCTCTGCATGAAATGGATTTTTTGTGCCACGTTCTGGATGCCACCGTGGCACAATGAGCCACAGCCCCCCATGGAAAACCAGGGAAGGGAGGAGCCTCTGGTGATGGTTTTGTTTGGGGCACTCTGCTTTAGATTTGGGCTCAAGTGGAAGGAGGTGCATGAAGTTCCAGCAATATTTTGTTATAAAACATCTTTCTGTCCTGATTTCTAGCCAGCAGGCTCTGGCACACCCTCCTCCCCTGTGGCCTAACCTGCCAGGAAATTTGGGGAGAGAAAGGCACTTTCAGCAGTAGATGTCCCTGAAATGGACGGTGAGGTGCAGCTCATTAGCCTGGCACAAAGAACAGATAATCTTTGTAAGGACACATTCAGAACGCAGCCCTACACATCACACAGGTTTTTCACAACAAAGTTAGCACAAAAATTGTCCCCAAACAGCAGCTGGGTCATTATGGAGCAGCTTTTGAAATGGGAAAGGTCGGGGAAATAACCAGCTGCTTCCTCATCCTGCCTGTGCTTTCACTCTGGGCTAAATTATTATTTCCCTAATTAATAATCTGCATGCAGATTAAAATGATTACTCTACAATATATATTGCATGACAATAAAAGAGTGACAGCAAATTATGCTTCAGTGTGTGTAACAGCTTAACTCTCTAAACAGGAGATGTTTTCTAACACTCAATTCATGTCCTTCTGCTGATGATTAAACCCTCACTGATTTTGTTTTTATTAGTCCTCAGCCATTATTTTTCTTTTATCACTATGGGGTCTTTGGAATTAGCCATAATGGCTCAGAAGCGTGGTTGCTGCTGCATCCCCTTATTAAATCAAGTTACCTCTCCAGTTGTCAGGGACTAAAATCAAACCCCTTTGTAACAATGTTCCACAACCCTTTAAATATTGATTATTGCCACTATGTAGAGCTGCTGAAAATTTATTTTTGTTTGGACTAGTTCAGAATGGGAAAAGCTTCCATGACAACAGTGACAATGCAGCTGCTGCTTTCTCCTTGGAAGGAGCAGCCTGGCTGTTTTCTCCTTGCAGCAGTGGTGTCCTGAGACTCCCACCTGGGCCCTGCTACCTGCAAGCTGGAAATCATCTTTAATGGGTTTGAGCTGGGCTGGGTTTGCACTGGGCTGCAAAGCAGCAGCTCTGGAGCAGAATTCTCAGGTCAGGGAGGTTTTGGAGAGCTCCTGGGTGGTGCTGGGGCTGCAGCAGTGAGGTTCTGCTCAGTGGCACAGGTGAGCAGTGGCACAGGTGAGCAGTGCCTGATCCAGAGCATCCCTGGCAGAGGTGACAAACAAGAGCCAGGGGCCTCCAACGCTGCCTGCAATGAGCTGTTTCATTGTCTGACTGGTCACTGCCTTCTCTGAATGTGGCAATAAATGGATTTTCTGATGTTTCTCTCCTATGCTTGAGCTTAATTGGCTAAATGAAAGCTGCCTTGTTTCACCATTAACTAAGAAACTTAACTAAACCCATCAGTTCCATCCTTCAGCAGTGTGGGCTCATTTATATTGAGGTCTCCCTGTGAAAAAAAAAACCTAAAATCATTGAAAGCAGAAATCAGTGTGGTCCTTCAAGGAGCTCCCCTCATTTTTCATGTCCTTGCTGCTTTCACTTCTCAGACACACTGGAAGTTTTTGTTGGAAATGATTTCTGAAGCAGTTAATGCTGTTGAATGGAAGAAGTCAGGTGAATGGAGAACTTTTCTGGTAATACTTTGCTCCTTTCTGATGGGAGCCTTGGCTTGTGAGAGCTTCCCCCCCGTGAGCCTTTCCCACAGGAGGGGTCACAGCACACCCTGGCCTGTCCTGCTCTAGAAGGGGGGTCCAGGGTGAAGAACAACCTCTGGCTGTGCTCTCAGGGTTCAGCCTGGGCTGCTCTCCTGTTCCAGAATTTAAAGTTAAAAGTCTTTCTGCAGAGTGCTCACCCAGGAACATTTTCCTTTCAAACCCCCCCTTCTGCTTCAACAACACTTTTATCCAATTGTCACCAGCAGAGATGAATCCTGTCCCTCCCCAGCATGTTTACAGTGGATGGAGAAGAGCAGTCACACACATTGATTTCCTTTCCTTCCTGTCTGCTCCTGGGTTTTTCTGAGAGTGCTGTGAGTAACTCAGCTCTGTTTCCCTTACTGCTGCTAGCTGCAGCCTCAGGTGAATGATAAATCCCTCCAGGAGGGTTTGAGGGTGTGCCAAGGCATCAACAGCACCTCGTGTGCTCCTTTTGGTGCAAGCCAGGGACAGGCAGTGGCAGGAGACAGGGAGGGAAAAGCTTCTGCTCCTTTCTTTTCATAGAATCCTTCAGGCTGGAGAAGATTATTGAGCTCAACCTGACCCCTCAGCTCCTCTCCTGCAGGTAGCACATGGCTGTGGGATCACTTCCCAGAGCAGGGCATGTGTGTCCAGGGCAGATGTGGCTGTTTGCTGCTCTTCCCTCACAAATAACAAACGTGAGCCAATGACAGAGGCTGCCTGCCAGGCTGAGAGGTCTGGGTTCAAGGCTGGAAATCCCATTATTCAACTGATTCCCACGGTGGATGGACTTGGCTGCTGACTGGGCTGTTTCTGCCAAGATGATTTTCAGAGAACCCTCCCCTTGCAGACAAGGTGCAGGAGCCCCCATTGCTGTCACAGCACAAAAATAAGAGATATCCCTTAAAGAATTTTACCCACGAGTTCATTACTGGCTTTGAATATGTATTTATTCTGTTTTGTGCCTCAACAATAAAAAAAAAAAGTTTGTTCCAAGTTGTCAGGAAGGGCTGTGTTTCAAAGCAGACATGAATAGGCATCACCTCTCTCAAGGTGTGAGTCTGACATGTCCTACTTTCACTGCTTGCCTGCCCCAAAATCAGCTTTGCCTGCTGCCAGCAGGATCCCCAGCTCCTGTGTTCCTCACACTTTGCTCTGGTTCTGGAGAAGCCCAGGGGATGCTGTTTGTGCAGAGGAGGGGAAGCCAAGCAGGAGCAGGTCCCTTGGCAGCGTGGGGCAGGGGAGGATGTGTGGCTGCAGCCACGGGGCACCAGATCTGGAGGCTGGTGTGGGGGTTCTTTCTGACCCTCAGGTGCTCTGTGGCACCTGACTCTGAGCTCTTAGGCTCTTACTTGTTGGGTAATCTCTAAATAAGCAAAGCAGCTAATAGTTAAAAAGGTTATTTATTACAGAGCACACCAGTCTCAACAGGCAATAGCAACAGCAATGGCAAAGCAGCAGCAATAAGCAAATGATTAGAAGCCCTGGCAAAAGCCAATAGCTAAAAGCACCAACTCTCCCAACACACACTGTTAGGATTTTCCCAACAAGCTAAGATGCAAACTGGGACCACTACTCTTTAACCTATTAGAATTCCAGTTTCTCAGCACACCAGGTTACGTACAGAACTACTCATACAATCTATCTTGTTCTATCTAAGAAATGTGAGCAATATTCTTACTATAGCTCTGTTATGTCTGAGTCCTGTCTACAGCTGTGGTTCTGGAGCCTCTACTGAAGATATCAGTGTGTTTACAGCCTTCAGCAGAACACTCTCAGCTACTGTGGTATTTGAGGCCTTTCACTTCCTAAAAACACTGCAGCTCCTGCTAAACCTTATTCAATCCCTACACTCAGATTTCTCTCTGAAGAATTCACAGAGACCTTGACTCACTGACTCCAGCAAGGATGGGCAGGGACAGCAGCACCCTGCCCTGCCCCTGTGAGTGCCAGGGGGGCTGGCACCCCGTGCCAGGAGGGTCTGGGGCTCTCCAGCTGCCAGCAGGGTGGGCTGGCACTGCCCCCCTGCCCTCTGGGTTACTGTGGCACCTGCTGTGCCCTCGCTCTGCAGTGCCAGCTCTCTCCTGCAAAGCCCAGCTGATTCCAGCCCCTGAGCCCTCTCTGGGTCAGTGCTGCAGGAGCACCTCCCCGGGCTCAGGGCTTACACCTCAGAGAAACTGGGGTTTTGGGGGAGCCCTCCAGAGCCCTGAAACCTGCTGCTGCTCTGAATTGCCCTCTGAAGGTGCCTCTCTCTTCCCATTGGCTACAGAAAGTGCTCACAGAGCCTTCTGCACCCAAAATCAGCCTTTGTGGAGAGCCCTATGTGTATTTCTTATTTCAGCCTATTGTGGAATGGGAGCAGACAATAATTTCTTTGATTATTGCATTCTCTACTCTGCTTTGCTTGATGGTATTGAAGCCCTATACAAACATGAATGATTTGAGCCTTTCAGTGCCTCTTTGGAGTAAATAAGGGTTATTAAGTCTATATTTGGACATGGCAGAACGCTTTGCTGTTGGTTTTAATAAACACAGTGAAACAGAGCAGATTTAGAAACCCAAGCAAGGCAATAAAAAACAATTGTGACAAGTCAAAATAAATGAAGTCACCTCGTAGGAAGGTAGCAACCAATTTATTTATTAAGAAAATCTTCATTAGAATCATCCCTCTATGTCCTCTGACCTGTCAGTGCTGCAGTTCTTTGTCTGGTAAAGGGTTTGCTCCAGCCTGGGCAGGACTCAGAGATTTCTCCAGACCCTGCCAGGGCAGCCTGGGAGCGTTTCTCCAAACCTGGCTCTGTGTCACAGCTCTGCAGGAGCAGCTCAGGACCCCACAGACAAATTACAGCCAGCTCAGGCTCTCCCTGCTTGTTTGCAAGGAGTTGGAGCCTCATTCTCCAGTTCTTGCACAGCACAGGCTTTGTTCAGCCCTGCCTGGGTGGCTGAGCCCTCTGTGCCCCCCAGCTCTGGGACATTCCCTGTCCTTGCCCTGCAGAGCCATCAGCCACCTGCCAGAAAAGCTTCAGGGGGGTTTTCATCTTCAAGATTTTCATCTTTAATAAAAGATGCTCGAAAAAACCACCCCCACTATTCTGACTTCCCATTTCACAGCCATCTGAAGCTGCTTTGGTGTCAGAAGCTCCTTTTCCACGTGGGTGATGGGGACTCAGGAGGGGCAGTGGGAAATGGCCCAGGAATCTCTGCATGCTCCACTTGGTTACTGTTTTCTGTTGTTTAACTGACAGAGCCCGTTATGGAAGGAATATAAATTATTACATCCACAGAAAAGAAGCCTGTAAATGTTAATTTGCTTTTTGAGGGCACAGACAATATAATTTGGGGCACAAGTGGGAGAAATTACTTAGGAGCTGTGAAAGCAAACCAGAATAAAATTTACATTACCTCCTTTATTTTCCCTTCCCTTTGTCTCATCTTCTCTCTGAATTATTTCTCGCTTACTTTTCCCCTCCAGGCATCACAGAGTTTTGATTTTCTTCTCACTACTTTCTTTAAATGGCCTAATGATAAAAAGTCTCCAGAATATTTCCACCAAGCCCCCTTGATTTCATTAATGGAAAAGTTATGCCTTAAATTAAATATTTCAGTAGCTGGAAGATTAAAAAAAATTACCTGCAGGACTTGCCAGTTGAGCATTGCCAAGCAGGAGTGATGGGGCTGTTCCAGAGGTCAAAATGTGCCTTGGCCCTGGACAAATGCACAATTTTGAGTAAAAGCAAGATGAATGCAGGTGTTCAGAGCTGGTTGACCACAGAACTAATCTGTTTTTCTGTGGGAATTTGCAAAATGTGCTCCTGCCTTCTGGGGTTTTTCACGTTGATTTGGTATTTCTGTCCATTATTTAAGGAAAAAGAAGTGGAAGGATAGTGTTTAACTTTGAGAGCCATGTGGCAAATTGAAATTCTTTCTGTTCTGGATTTTTAAATTGAAAAATTACAGTTGTTTTGATTGGAAAAGGAAGTTTCACAAGAAGATTATGGTGCAGTGGTGACAAGGCTGTACCTGAAATCAAACAGAAATTGAAAAAAGGATGGTTTTGAGGGGCCATAACCCAGTGAGAAACAATTTCCCTATGAAATATCAGCATTTTCTCAAGGAAGGAAAGACAAGAGCAGAGCCCCTGTGGCCAGGGCCATCCTTGGAGTGCTCTGGGCTGGGACAGGTCTGTCCTTCACTGGGAGAAAAGTGCAATTGAGGATTGCTGATCCTGTCCCTGGCTGTGGAATTATCCTGCCTGGAGCCTGCATTCAGAGAGGTGGGTTCCTAAAATAACCACTCAGGCACTAATTCAGGAAATAGCTATTATTGTAACTGGAGTGTGTGTGCTGCACAGGAGAAGAGCAAATGTTAAGTGTCTGGGAAATTATAGTCATGTCACCACGAGTGACAGGTTCATTCCAAACATCATTTAATGACTTTTTTTGTTGTTTTTTTTTTTTTTGCAATCTTTAATTTTTGTTTAATCCACAGCACTGTGTGTTTTTTACAGATATTTTTAAGTTGTTTAAATCACTGATATGAGTTTTATAATGATGTTGATGTGGATTTTCCCCCCCATTCCATCCTGTTCACTTCTTCTGCATCCCCTTCCCTCCTCTCTCTGCAATTCCAGGACACTGCACAGCCTCAGCAAACCTCACCTCATTTTAAGGAAAAAAGCAAATAATCAGTGTGAGGAATAGCACAGCTCTGACTTGATTACTGCTGCAATCAGCATGAGGTATTACTTTGACTTCAGTGTCTGTTGGAGCAACTGCTATTTCTTTTTATTTTCTAGAACAGAGAAAAGAGAACAGCTTTTAACATATGTCTCCTTCTCGTGTGAGCTACCACACAGCTCCAGCTCCAATGCATACACAGAGAAGACATATGGTTAAAAAGAAGTTCTTTTTCTTCAAAGAAATCCAGAAAGAAAATTCACTTTTAAAAGGAGAAATTACACTTTCACCACATGTCTGCTGATAGGAATGGAGAGTCAAAGACCTTGCACCAGATCTTGCTGCTCTTCAAAATAAAAAGCCAGATGAATGCCCATGTTTAGGTTTAATTTGAACCCACATCTCTTGTGCATGTGTGTGTTGTTGGTGTGAGTTTGTGAAGCTTCCAGTGCTGGCAGGGCCCTGGAGCAGGGGACAAATGTTCTACAGCTCCTCAGAGGGTTTTGTTGGTGTAGCCAAGGAAACACAAGTGTGTTCTTGACCTTCTCTGGGCTCCCTGCTTGCTTTGAGAGGACTGTGACAGAAAAAAACCCCGTGTAACCTTTGCCAACATTAACCAAGGTAAAAGGCACTGGTGTGACTGGAATGCAGGGGAAGTTCTGACCACAGGAGCCTTGGGGGTGTCCAGGTGCTCAGAAAACACTGGTACCACTGTGCTGTGGTCCAGGGGATGGAACCTGACCCTGGAAATGAATTATTGTCAAGCCAGCATAGCCCTCTGTTCCCTGCATGGACAGGACCCTGCTAGAAATAATACTGCTCATTTTTATATTTTACTTGAAAAGCTTAAAAATGGGTTTGGAGTATCCCAGTCTAGCTACATGCAAGGAAAATGCAATAAAAATCTATTATCAGCAAAGCAATCCATTCAGAAACGTTCTGTCAGATTCTCACTCATTCCAGGTGATGATCAAGTCCCATTTTCTGTATTTGCAGTTTGGTTTAGGTTTTCATTAAGGAATGTGGTTTGTTTCTTTCTGGAATGGAGGGAAGTATTTTGCTGGATGCCCAAACACTGATAAATGCAACCATTTGATACCCAGTGGGATCCCTGGCAAGGCTTTGATCCCAATCTCCCAGCAATCAGGAGACAGTGGAGCAAATCCATCCCTAACACAAACTCCACTGGATTCCCACCGAGCTGCACCGAGCCAGAATTCCATGCAGGGCTCCTGACAAGCCTGAGTTAGCTGTGTTTGTGCTTGGAGGGGGTGAGGAGCAGTAATTCTGAAATCACAGGCAGTAACTCTCAGAGCTTCAGTCACTGCAGAATGGCTGTGCTGCAGTCACTCAGCTGAACTGATGGGTTACAGCAATATTATTGCAGAATATTATTAGAATATCTATATAATATATAGAATATATTATTGCATGGAATAATATGGAATAATATGCCCTGGCACAGGGCATGGAAACTATCCCAAAAGTACTGCTAGTCTAAGAAGTGCCTCTGGCAGTCCATAATTAAGACTCCACTGTGAAACTTTGAAGGTCATTTTAATTGCACTGTTTATAAATTGCTTTCTTGGCCACACAGTGCCACTCACAGCAGATTAAACCCAGGATTCTCTCTCTGCCTTTGTTTTATGGAAAAGATTGATAAGCTATTTACTCTCACTAGAATGGTTTACAAGTGAGCTCTCAGATAAATGATCAGGAAGAAGTTGGGGTTTTTTCATGTGGAATTATTTTCCAGAGAGAAGAATTGGGTTGTTTTTCTCCATACTAATATGAGGATGCCCAGACCAGATTCTGAGATGGGGTAAATGAAGAGTCAGTATTGATTTACACCATTTTCCCCATAATATTTTCCCTTGTATTGTAGTTTTTTCTTAATGCAAACCCTAATTTCTTCTCCCCAAACTCAAATTCTGTGCTCCTGTAATTCCCACATCTGTTTATTTACTTTCTGCTTTGTATTCTTTTAGCTGGGTTTATTCACATGCTACATTTTCCTCCCCTGTTCCACACTATGTGCACTGCATGTTTGAGCTCTCATTTATAGTCCACGTTTGCTTGCTGGGATACTCTTATGTGGAAAATCAATAAAAAGGCAATTTAGGAATTTTCTCTGAAGTTTGGTTAAAGAAACTGCCAATAATTAACACAGGAGAACAATCCTGCTGCTTGGAATCCCTCGGATTTCTGACAGATTTCAGCAGATTTCGAGGGGTCCATGGACTCCAGAGCTTTAATCCATTGTCAGAGCAGGAAAATCAGGCTCTGTGCAAATCAGCTCAGCTCCAGGAAAAGGAAAATGCTCCTGGCCTCTCCTCCAGACAGGAAACGTAAGAATATGATTTCGTAATTTCATCTCCTAGCAGAAAGAAGCTGTGAAATATCCTTTCAAGAGGGTTTTGTTGGTGCTTCCTTGGCAAATCTCTGCTTGCAGAGATGCTGAAGGCTGGAAGGGAATCACCCAGAGCACGTCAGAGCTTTGGGATGTTTGCTCTGAGCTGCACATCCCCACCACAGCTGATGACAAAGCTTCAGCCTTGCTGGGCCTGGAAATTCCATGGCTTTGAGTTGGGTTGGGGATGTGCACAGCTCTACAGGGTTTTTCTTGTTTTTTTTGGTTTTTTTCCCCCCCAGAAAAGCTGAAAATAAGGTAAATAAAGTGTTAAATATACATCTGCTTCCATAGAAAGCTGGGACTGTGTGATGAGCACAGCCATACCTGCACTTCTGTCTATCCCACGCACTAATCAGTGCACAGATAAATGCATTTTAATAATTTATTATCATTTATCTTCAGTGCAGCTCTATTATGCTTTTCACTCTTGCTGTAAATATGTAAAATGCTGTTAATCAACCTTTGTTAGTGAATATTTGATTAATAGGTAGCAGATGTACTTGCCCCTGTGTATGCTGCGTTTAATGCAATGTACCAACACATAATTCATTATTTTAATAACACACTGGGCTCATAAATCAAAGGAACACTTGAGAATGCAAGAGCCAGAATTACTGAAGGAATAGCTGTGCATTGTTTTAAAAGTGATACATTTGGGCACTGTTTTAAGTGTGGTGTGGACTTGGCAATCAGCTGCTGATGAGCTCTAATGTGACATTCCTGTGGGAATGACAGAGGAGCAGCAAACAGCTCCTGATTTCCCCAGCACAGAGAAAAAAACCAACCCCTGACCCCAAACCCTTCAGAATCCAGAGGCAGGATGGATGGGGTGAGGAGAAGGAGCAGCAGGTGCTGATGGGCACAGAAATGTCCCTTTTCACCCCGGGCTGGGGACATTGTGCAGCTCCAGGCTGGGGGCTCAGGGTGGGAGGGTGATGGAGCTCTGAGCAGAGCAGAGGGAGGAAGGAGAGAATTTGGGGTGAGGAGTGGTGCAGGGGGCAGGCAGTGACCCCATCAGTGTTGCACACTGAAATGTAACAGTGAGGCTCAGCTGGAGCAGCCTGGTGCTTTCTGGGATGGGCAATCACCAGCTCAAATTCTGCTCAAAATCTTTCCTGGGCATTCCTCATTGACATCCAGCCCCTTTTGGGGACAGAACTCACCCAGCCCCTTTTGGGGACAGAACTCACCCAACCCCTTTTGGGGACAGAACTCACCCAGCCCATTTTGGGGACAGAACTCACCCAACCCCTTTTGGGGACAGATGCCACCCAGCCCCTTTTGGGGACAGAACTCACCCAGCCCATTTTGGGGACAGATGCCACCCAGCCCCTTTTGGGGACAGATGCCACCCAGCCCCTGACATTCAGCTGAGGATTCCCCAGGCTGAGTGGGGGATGCAAAGATTGGGACTCAGGGTTAGTTCCAGAGCACACAGACATGGGGTGATGGGCACAAATTACCAGACTAAGCCAAGAACTGAGCTTTAATTCCATGAGTCCCACATGGGACTCCTTCCCTCCTTCCTCAGGACTGCCCATTTCTAAGGGCAAATATATATATTTTTAATGATAGTGTCTGTTGTGGGTATCCCTGGTGCTGCCCAGGGTGTGCAGTACAGTGCCCAGAGCTCTGTGTGTGATTTACTCTGATACATTTCACAGGCTGCTTATTTTGGGTGACCTTGGCCATGTGTTTGATTCAGCCAGGGATTATCAGCTTTGATAGGCCCTGTGTTTAATTCTGTAGCTTGGTTGAAAGCTCCACTGCTCTGCATTGATTTCCATGTGCAATTAATACATTTTGTCAGCAACAAATGCGTGCAGAGATAATATACTCAGCTCATTTTCATCTCTCCTGTGTACATTTTAAATCAAAATAGCACCTGGTGGCCGAGCCCTCCTGAGAAGTGGTGGATTTAATGTGGAAAAGGAGCATTAAGAACTGCTTGAGTGATATTATCATAGTTTTCAGGAGTGAAATAACAAATAATTCCCTGGAAATCTGAGTGACTCAAAAGCTTAGCCACCTTCAAATCAACACCATGGTTAAATGGCTGCTTGTGCTGGATCTTACTCATACTCACAGTGCAACTGAATGGCAAATTACATGAGTAAGACAAGAAACAATCCCCTGAAATGTTGTAATGCCTTCAGTCTGATGCTCCTCCAAGACAGGCCCTTGCAGGACTGGCAGATAACAGCATTTCCTGCTCGAGTTGGTATCCTGGAGGGAGCTGGCTCTGCCATGGGGTTTGAGCTCCTTGAGGATGTGCCATCTCTTACTCTGGGCTTGTTCCAAATGCAGGAAAAAAAAAAAACAAACCCAACAAGCTGGAATTTCTCTGAAATCTCAGAGATCTTATTTTAACTTTGCTGAAATATTTCATTTTGGTTTTTCTGTCATATTCCAGCTGTATCTTTTTGACAGGTATCACTTAGCATATAATCTAAAAATCAGAGCTACCTAAAACATTTAGTTCATGCTTCAAGACAAACAAATGTTTCAGCCTTATTCAACAGATTTTTATCTACAGTCTTGGAGAGATCAAGATCTGCTTGTGAAGAGTTTCAATTCAGTCAAATCTGTGTTTTCAGACATTTAGAAGTGCAGCTCTGTGAAGCTGCAGACTTTTTCATCTGCCCAATATAGAAATGGACCTTGACTGGTAAGAATGTTTCAGGACTGCTCCTGTCAAACTTCACAGAATGAGACCATTGGAATGTAGATCAAAATCCTCTCCCTTTGTTTGTTTCAAAACCAGCCAAATAAAAACGTGGCTTTGTAGGATTGCCTTTGATATTGTATAGAGCTCCCTTTAGAGCTGCAGTTCACTGGAGCCTTTAATTTCTGATAGGAAAAATAAAAAGCTAGCGTTGAAACCTAGAGCACAAATAAATAATAACAATTTAAAAAAAAGCAACCCTCTGCCTTTTAAAAATCTGTTTATATTCTTAGAGAGCTGTTGGTACAATTGCAAGTGAAACAGGAATGGATGATGTCTTCAGAGTTCAGCATCATCACTGCAGATGTTTTTCCCAGTTTGCTGACAGATTTCAGAAAAAGGGGAGAAAAAACAGTGAGGCTCATGTCACGTAACTTTGGACATCTGAAAAATAGATTTCTGGCCTAAATAAACTAGACTCCCTCTACATTCAGTAAATAGAAAGGGACTTTCAGGGGATGATTTATTCTACTTATTTCAAGAGGTGTCATCTGTCTTGTGGAGGTGGCTTAGCCTGGGCAGCAAACAGCCAGAGCTCAGGGAGTGGTGTGGGAGCCAAGGGGACCGAGGTGTCCAGGCCTGGGGTGGGGGATAAGGCTGTAAATCCTCTTCTGGAATGCTTTAATTTGACTGCTTGGTGGAATTTTGAATTCTGCTTTCCCCACTTTGCCAGTCCAGTCAGCCCTGGAGAGCAGGACTCTGATAAAAGCTGGATTTGATGACCTCAAAGGTTCTTTCAGCTTTAACAGTTCCATGATTGCACCACTATCCTCCTGCACTGCACACCTCCAGCAGCTGATCACAGCCCCACTTCTCTGGGAATGTCCTGGACCCCAGGACTCAGCTGAGTGGGGATTTACCCAGCCAGGGTCTGTGTGCTCCACCTGCTCTGTGTCCAGGCTAGAGAGGAGCTGACCCCTGCCAGTCCCACCCCCTCTGCACCCAGAGCTGCCTTTCTGGCCGTGCTCACCCCTGCTCAGGACTTTTCTCCATCAGCTCTGGCAGGGCTGTGCCTCTGCAGCTCCCTGTGCCAGCAGTGCCCTGGCCTGGGCTCAGGGATGGGGTGCCATTCCATGGAGTGGCTGTCCCCAGCTGCTTCCAGTCTGTCTGTCTGTCTGTCCTCCCCAGTTTCCTGAGCCAGTGCTGGCAGCTCTCACTCCACGTGGATGTTTCCTTGCACAGATGTTTGTCCTGAGCCAGCCTGTGCTGCTTGCCAGTCACAAACATTCCTCCTGCAGATGTTGCTATCACTGTGCCCTCCCACCTTTGCCTCTGTCCCTCTCTCCTACGTGCACAGATTGCTGAATTTTTGCTTTTTTTCCCCTCCAGAGAGCTAAATCCCAAGCCAGCCCTCTAGATTTTCCTTCCATGCTCCTGAGCAGCAGCTCATGCAGGCATATGGCTCTCTCTCCTTCCTCACTGCTTGGACAGATGTTTTCCCTTGACTCAGTACATCCTTAATCCACGAGAGAAATCAGAACATTTGCATGATTTGTTAAGAAAAAAAGAATAAAACCAGCTTATTTTGTTCTGATGCAAACTGCTTCCCAGTTGCACCTTTCCTTTTTGCTGTGATTTCCATATCAAACCCAGTTCATACAAGACCAGAGGTTTATTCTGGTGCCAGCTGAACCCCAGTGGGGTGGCTGCTCTGCAAGAACACAAGAAAGATTTCCTCTGCCTGAAACAGCTTCTGCACAGTAAGGACAGCAAGCACTGCCACCAGCAGAGGAGAGGATTCGAGGTGGAGATGAGACTTCTGTGCTCCACATTTTCAGCACCCCTCTGCCTAATTATAATGGTTGGTTTATAGGTGAATGTTTGAGGGATAAGGAGTTATTAGTAATAAATGTCTGATTAAGGGCAGGCAGAAAATGCTGGAAGTGTATTTAAACAATCAGGCTAAAACCTTGGAAATTAATTCTGGGCCATTTTAAGGTCAGCATTAGCAGAAGTTTTTGAAGAATTCATTTTCTGCTCTGTTCATCTGCTATGAGGGAAAGAGGAATCTTGCTATATTCCCTGCTTATGTGAAAACACATTTTCTTACACACATCATGCAGCTTTTATGTGCTCTTCATCTCCTCGTGCTCCCCAGACTGAGGCAGGATGAGAAGGTGAATATTTGGGTGTGCAGCAAACACGGGGAGTTCCCAAGCCAGCAGAAGCTGAGGGTGCACATGGGCAGGGCTCTCCATTGCTGTTGTCTGTCTCTTTCCAGACAGAAATGAATGAAAAATGCTTCTCCAAACCCTTCATTCTCCACTTCTTGCCACAATTTCCTTAAATTAATGATTACAACCAAGATCCCTCGTGTTTCCCACACACATTCACACCTCCCACCCTGGCAGCTGAGGCAGCAGGAATGAGCACAGCCCCCCTGGAACAGCATTTATTTTAGATTTGTTCAGATTTATTCAGCAGATTGGGATGCAAGGAGCTCCTCTCTGGCAATGGGCTGATGCTCAAGGTGATTTCCCCGAGCCTCATTCAAGTTGTCTTCTGTAGCTGGGTTAAAACAGGAGGCTGGTGGCTTCCTGAGCTGGAGGATGAGCTTCATCTCTGCTGCAGAGATTAATTTTATTTCCTAGTGCAGGTCTCTGTCCCTGGTAACCCCACTGAAATCAGCTGAATTGGGGTAGAGGATGGACTCAGGAGCACAGAAATTCTCAAAAGAATTATTCTTATCCTCCAAATGTCATTTATTTTGGTGGGAACTGCTCTGTTCAGCTGCAGATGTTCCTCAAACCCCAGCCTAGTGAGCCAATATTGCTCTTTTATGAAACCCCAATACCAGCAGGTCGTTTTCAGCCTCCTGCTGTGAATCTGTGCGGCTGAAATGCTGCAGCAGGGATGTCTGGGTGAGGAGGGGACTGGGGGATGCTCCCCTGCACAGCTTCAGCACTGCTCTGGGTGATTGAAAAGCAGGGAATAAATAAAAATACCCGCCCACACCCCAGTGCTGGTGAGCACTGGAGTATTTATTTAAATGATGAATAAATTATTTATTATTTAAACGATCAGCTAAACGGTGCAGCATGGCCTGAGTGACTGCAGCCACCCCCTAATCAAAGCTGACAGCTCCATTGCCTCATAATTATGGACTGCCAGAGGCACTTCTTAGACTATCAGTACTTTTGGGATAGTTTGCATCTAAATTAAAATTGAACTTCAAAGCGGTTTGATGGAGGGAGATGTGTTTCCAAGGAGTTTCAGGAATGTGGAAGACACTCCCTGATTAGCACGATGCACTGTACCAGCTGGTTGCTACTGTAAAAAAAATAACAGAAAGAGTAGCATCCGTGCTGATAATCAGAAAGTGTGTCTTGAATCCTATTAATTTTCTTTTGAATTATTTATGGGGGTTTTGTTCCAGTCGTGCATCTCTTTTCAAATGTTTATTTAGTTTCTCCATAAAGACAAAAAAAAAAAAAAAAAGGTGGAGGAAGAGAGAGAAATCTGGAAAAGCTCCAAGGGTTAGCTCACCAGCAATCTGTTTAGATGTCCTCTTCTCAACTGAGCCCTGCTCTGCTAAATATTTATGGCAGTGTTTAACAAATAAATGTCACCCACCTCCCCATTTACAGTAAAGCAGAAAATAGAACTGCTGGGAGGGGGGATTACCTCTTCTCTGCCACGAAGGGAACAGGAATTCCGTGAGTGTTTGTTAATTCCTGGGGAAAGCAGCTACAGCACAGAACTGCCAGTGCAAACATCTGGCTGTCCACGTTACAGATGTTCTGCCTGGAGGATTTTTTCTGCTCCCATCCCCAGCACTGTCTGGACATCCCTGAGCTCCTGTGCCTGCTTCCCACAGCTCCTGGCCTCTGATGGGAAGGATTCTGTAACAAAGATCCTTTTCTGGGTTAATTGTTTTAGCTGTGCTTCCCCCCTCTGCTGGATCCACCCAGCTCCAAATCCTCCCAAGGATTTAATTCAGCCTCTCAGACCAACCCTGCGTGTCCAGCAATACCTGAATTCTCCACAGGGTTGCATTTAAACCACTGAGATCCACAGATTATATTCCCCCCATCTATTTATTCCTGGCTGGAAACAGTGAGTAGATGGAGCCCTTCGAGGGGGATTTATAGGACTTGAAAATTTTATTGAGTCTGATGGCTGTAGGAGAAAGAAATACCATTGCATAATTCAGAGCTGCACAGCTTGGCTCCTGTATTTCCAATACTGTCGATTGGGATCTGTGAGGCCTGTCAAGATTTTTCTCAGGATACTGAATCCATGTGAATGCCTCCACACTTATCTGCCTGCCTATATTGTGCCAATCTGTGCAAGTGTGGTGCCTGCAGAACCCATGTAAACAGCTTGTGCTGAGGAATTTGAAGCTTAACTTACCATTAGACCAGTTTTTAGGAGATAACTTCTAGCAAAAGTATCTAAACTTTTTTATCTGATGGACTGATTCCCACCCTGACTTGTGTGTTAGGAGCACCTTTTAAAAAAACCCAATGTTTCCTTCATAGTTTCATTATTTTTGCTTTCCTGCTGTTGCTGACTTTGGATGTTTGTGTTTATTCATGATAATTTATTCATTACTTCATTTGCAGATGGGGCATATAGTTAATAGCATATAGGAACTCCTTCCAAAAATTGAAACCTGTTAAATGAAACAGCTTCAGGACTGCACCACCCCTATTTTCCAAGGCAGAGCCTTCATTTTCTCAGGGAAAAAGAGATGGCCAGAAACCAATGGATCTTTCATGAAATGTTTTCTGGGAAGGTATTTATGTTTGACAAGAAGGGAAATTCACCAGGTATCTTTCACAAGAAAATGATGAAAGTTTCACCAGGTATCTCTCAAAAATGGGACACTTCATTGTCATGGAGGCCAGGTGGATGTGCAGAAGTGCTCAGGCCTGACTTGTCCAGCCCTGCCCACCTGCCCAGGTACTGCTTGTGCCCAGCTGAGCTCATTTCCAGCCCTGTGAGCAAATCTGGGCCCCACCAGCTGCAGACCTCTCAGTATTCACCTGTATTGGGGTGAATGGTGAGGAGCACAAACCCAGATTTCGGTGGCAGATTGAACTGCAGGTTGGGGTGCTGAGCACTTCAGCTTGGAAGGATTAAAGATCCATTCTTGGCTTCCCCAGCTCTGCCTGGATCCCTGGAAAAGGTGTCTGACCCTGGCAGACACCTCCCAGACTGACAGAAATCATTTCTTGCCCAGTTCTGCTCGTTCCTTCACTCAGCTGACACAGATTCTGTGACCCACTAGCACAGCAGGGTTTAATTTTCATAATTCAGCAGTGTTTCTTCCTGGTAGCATCACCACCACAAATCTCTGCTGGGGAAAGCTCTTTTTTACCAAGAACTGACAAGTTATTAAAGAAAAACGCTTGGAGACATTTAAACAGAAAGCTGGCATTCCCATTTCCCTCCTGACAGCACATCAGCTGCTCCCACAGACAGGGCAAGGCACATTTTTTTGGAGCCTCTCTGCTTCACTGCAGACACTCTCCTTCCCTCTTTCTCACTTACACATGGAAATTCAGAACATTTCCCCAAAAATAGAGTTCAGATCTGAAGGCTGGGGATGTCTGTGCTGGTACCTTGTGATTCCTGACACACTTCTGGTGGTTTCAAAGGGCACTGGCAGCAGCCAGCCCAGGGCTGTGGGATCTGAGCAGCACATCCCAGGGAGTCTCGTGCCTGTGAAAGCCACCAGGGAGCTCTGAAATGGGGATTTAACAGAGTCTGTCCATCCTGGGCCTGCTCCCCACTCTCACTTTGCCCTGATTTACCTGCATTTACCTTCTCCCTACCAGGACAGCTTGGAAAATCAGCCTTGGCCGAGTGGAAAACAGAAATCTGTAGAAATCCCCACGTGCCAGGATTGTTTTAACTGTGGCACATCCTCTTTTCATATCTGTCTATTCCTCTTTGCTTTCTGGCTGGCCAGTTCAGGGGGAAGGCAACACAAAAAGCTGAGTTTGGAAAGGTGTCCCTGTCCAGAACACTCTGGATGCAGTGGGGACACGAGGGATGTGCACAGATCCTCCTGGAGCTTCCCTGAGTAAAGCATCCCTCAATTAAATGTTTTAGCCAACAGCAGATTTAAAAATTATTTGGGAGCCTGGTTAAATCTGTGTATACACAACTCCTGTGCTTTTGATTTCTGTGGCAATTTATTTATTTATACAGCACCTTCTTCAAGCAGGGGTCTGTATGTGCACATGAAATGGTATTATAAACATTTCAATGATATTATAAACGCATCAATGATATTATAAACATATCAATGATATTATAAACACATAAACAATATTATAAACACATCAATGATATTATAAACATATCAATGATATAAATATTTCAATGATATTATAAATATATCAATGATATTACAGCATTCAATGATATTATAAACCTATCAATGACATTATAAGCATTTCAGTGATATTATAAGATTTCAGTGATATTATAAAAGTATCAATGATACTAAAATAATTTCAATGATATTATAAACATATCAATGACACTGTGAGCATTTCAGTGATAAGATTTCAGTGATATTATAAACATGCCTACTCTAAAAAGGAAGCACAGGAAAATCTTTGCTACCTCGAAAGCTGCAGGATGAATCAAACTCCCTATTTTTAATTAACCACTTGTAAGAGGATTTCCTGCCTTTTAGGGGAACGTTTCTTCTAATTGAACCTGGATAAGTGACTTTTAGACAGCCAGCACAGGCTGAAATCCATCCCAGCAGTGTAACTCTGTTCCTGTTGGCATCATCTGAGATTGAGTCCTCGGGAACATATGGAGTGCACGGAGTGAGAATAGATTCAGTGCTGCTCTCCCTGTCTGCTGGCTGGGAAGTAATTGCAGCAGAAAAAGAAGAAATCACCAACTTGTCCTGGCATGTTCTTCTGCCTGCTTGGATTTATAAATGTAGGCGTGCATGGCCAGCACAGGCTTGGCAGTGAGGGAGTGCTGCAGCTATTCCTGAATGAGATGTGCTGGTGACAACATCCCCGTGTGTCATTTGGCTACCAGGAGCTGCTCTCAGTCTGTTCCAAAACAAAGGAGTAGCTGAGGTTCCCACAAGCTCTCTGGCCTGCTGTGGCAAAGGGTGAACCAATTTAAGATGGTTTGGTGATTATTATAAAAAAACCTCAGTTTTAAATGCTGTCAGCTGAGTTGCTGCTTGGCCACAGAGGCTGGCTGAGTGAGGACACACCATGGAATGCCCTGTGCCAGGCAGGATGGGAGGATGCTCTGCTGGGCCGTGGGGGATGGATAAACCAGCCCAGCAGTCCCAGTTTGGAGCTGGGATATTCTCCTGCAGGTGGAAGCTCTCAGCCAGAGGAGAGCATTTCCCCACAGCATGGGAAGAAGTGCTGCTTGTGGCTCACAAAGTCACTGCAGGAAAGAAGGAAACAGCTTTCCTGTGTGATGGCAGGTTCACACCACAGCCACACACCACAAAAAAAGCTGCATCTGCTTTTTTTTGGGGGGGTGAATTGACATTGGCCAGCTGCCAGACACCCACCCAGCCATTCCCTCACTTCCCATCCTCAACAGGACAGGGGAGAAAAGGGAAAAATCCTGGGATTCAATAAATGGGCAGAGAAATGGCTTAGAAACCACGGGCAGCAGGGGCTGTGGTCAGTCCCTGCAGCCCCATCCCCTCCCACCCCTCCATGGCACAAGGGACCCTGCCTGGCCCCTGCAGCTCCTCCTGGCTGGCCTCAGGGGTGTTTCCACAGGCTTGTCCTCAGCCATGCAGGTTTTCCCTGTTAGGAAATGTCCTTGCATGGTGCTGGATGCACTGGGACCAGCCTGGAGCAGCTCCAGGCTCCCCCAGAGCCCCCAGCCCCTGGAGCAGGAGCTGCAGAGAGATCTCCAGGGTGTGAGCAGTAAATCAGTGTCCATCCCTCTGCCCACTGAGCAGCCAGCCCACGGCTCTGTGGGAGCAGGAGATGGATTTCCTTCCCCCACAGAAGCTGTAGGGAATGAGGGAGCTGTGCTGGCTGGGGCTGGGAGTCCCTGAATGATTGATTTGAGAGCATTTTGTCCCCAGGGGCTCTCTGATCTTACTACTAAATGCACGAAATGCTGATGGGAGTAACACTGTGGGAAGGAATGAGGCACTGCAGCTTCACATCTCAGAGCAAAATGCAGGCAGCTCCAGATACTCTGGGAAAACGATGCTGTGGCTCCAGCTCAGGGAACAGTGAGCTGCTGAAAGGTCTGAGGTTTAGATGCTGGAAAACAGCACGAGTCAGAATCTCAGTCTCAGCTCCTTGGAGATGAATTCAGTGAGAAAATGCATGTGGCTGACACGAGGAGCTGCTCCCAGGATCAGGTTCGTGGTGCTGAAGCCAGGACTGGGTCCCAAACCCCCAGTGGCTCTCTGAGCTCCTCCAGCCCAGCTCCCAGCTCTGTGCAGGGAGCCTTGCACTGGCATTTCTGCTGAGCAGCAGAACCAAACCTGCCCACACCTCGTCCCTGGGAGTGTCCCTGCAGCCCCAGAGGGTCTGAGCTGTGCAAATACCCAGGGTGAGATGGATCCTGCAGGAGCAGCAGCATTTCAGCCTCAGCTCATCCCATCACTCACCATCAGACACCTCTCCAGCTCAGCACCCCTTGGATCTGAAATGCAGGGGAGAGAAATGAGCAGTAGGAAGGGGGAGCAGAGCTTTTCCTTTGAGCATGGAAATTATTCTTCAAATGTCTTTGTTGACAGCTGGCGTGGCACAAAATAAACACAGGTCTATTTGCAAGTAAGCAGGAATTACCATAAACAGCAGCTGCTGTATTACCAGAAAACATGTAGCAATAAAGGAATTTTTTCTGCCTTCAGAAACAAAGGTAGGTAAAAAGCCTGAACAAAATAATGAGTTAGTTACCCACCTGTTAAGGGTCTGAGCACCAACAAAATGAAAGAACTATTTGTTGATGACAAAAGTCCTTTTTTGAAGAAGGCTTTCTGGTTGAAACAGAACCTTTCCTTCTGGCTCTTCACAAAGTCTAGTATCAAAAATATCTTCTTTCTCAGCTCTTCTCTCCCTCAGATCAGGGGATTTCCTACACTTTGCTTCTCATTTGCCTTCCTGCTGCATCAGGTAATAATTTTAAATTTTTCTGAGGCTGTTTGGATGTGATTTCCAGCTCCCTCTTCCCCAGCTGCACGGAGCAGAAAGGCAAGTCAAACCACGGGGACACAGGATTGTATTTATGACCAGATCACATTCTGCAGGATAACTTTATGGTCTTTTGTCTCTCTTTCTTTCCCTGCTAAAAGCCAGTTAGGAGCAGACTCAACAGCACTGTCATATTTTAATAAAAACTAATGAGCCAAGGCAGTGCAATGCAGGAATGAGAGCAGAAGCAATTTTAAGTGCATCGTTTTTGATTGGTGATGCTGGGATTTATGGCTTAATCTGCTTCCCACGGAAGGTGCCTCACCTGCCCAATTCCCCTGCCAGGGGCAGCTCTGCTCCTGCTCTGCTCCTGCTCTGCTCCTGGCCATCTGCAGGTGCTGCTGCAGCCACTTTGGCTTTGGGCTGCAGCCTTGGGAACCACATCTGGTGGGCACTTGTTTGGAATTGCAGCTCTTTGTGTCTGGAGTTTTCTGCAAACAGGATTTTTTTTTTTTTTTGTTAAATATAACCACACAAACCAGCCCTATCTGGAGTTTACACAGAGATTTACATCCACAAAAAGTCACTTTAACACAAGGCTCAACAGACAGCGAATCAATTTCCGTGTTTCCACAGCAAGCTTGGGTTCAGAGTCAGATCTTCCTTACCAGAATATTCACTTTGGCTCCTGAGCCAGTAAAATTAGCTGAGTAAAACATCACTCCCACTCCATCAGGAGCTGAGGAAATAAATCTGGTCCTTGGGGGAGGATGAGGGGGCTGTGATGTGCTGTGGCCATGGAAAAAGTCAGTGTCAAAAGCAGCATGAGAGAATTCAGGAGTTTCTTGTTTGAGGTCCCATCTTCTTTTCATTCTTTCCTCTCTCACTATTCCTGAGTTTAAAAACAGGGTTTGTTTTGGGTTCCTGCTGTGTCAATAGACACTTGCTTTAGCTGATAAAGGATTTTGGACAATATTTGGTATGGGAAGACTTATGTGGCCTGTGTGGGATGTTTGTGAAACAACACATTTTTCATTTGATCACAGTTTCCTTGTATTTCTTCTGTTTCCACTGTCAGCTTCTGTTTTCAAGGTAACCATATTTCAGAAGTGTGGTATCATTTCGGTGGGTGAAATACTTTGGAAGCTTTTGAAGTAAAAAACACACATAAATTTTCCACAGCAGGTTTCTTTAACAGGCAGAGAGAATCAGATCTCACAATTTGCATACAGATTGGGCCAAGTTTTCTTCAATACCAGTTATTAAAAACACATTTCTGCTTGGCTGTGGGCTTTTCTGAAGGCGTTAAAAATCCAGTTATTTACATTATTGATGGAGACATCAGCATCCCAGCCACGGAGAGCACAGGGCTTTTATTGTGATACCATTCACAAGGAGGTTTTGTTTTGGTTTTTTTTTTGTTTTGTTTTGTTTGTTTGTTTGTTTGTTTGTTTTTTGTTTTTTTTTCCTGAGTCTTATTTTTGATTTCTTTTTTTTTCTGAGAACATTTCATCCATGTATATTGCTCATTCTTGATCTTTATATCTCCAAGTGCCTGGGCACGTGAGCCTGTTTGTTATGCAGAAAGACACACAGAATCCTTCTTTTCTGACTACATAATAAACTAAAATAAGTGGAGTCTTTCCACTCCCAAAGCAGACCTCATTGTGGTCAAATGCTATTTTATTTTAGGGGAGATAATTTTAATTTCTCTCTCCTTACACTGATGCAGACTCTGATTCTTTCACCTCCTTCAAACAGCCCCTCAGCCCTGAGGAGCTGGGTGTAATCTCCAGGGGTTGCTCTTGCTATAAAATAGTTTGCAATAGATGCAAGAACGTCTCTGCTCTCCTTGGCTTGACAGTGACAACAGCAGCTGAACGAGATCTGATCAAATCTCAAGTCAAAATGGGAACATTTGCATTTGCTGTGTCTGTTTTAGATCAGATATCAATCTGATACCAGATTTAAGTTCAGACTGAAAGTAGAAGAGTTAAGATCCTGCCAGATTAAGGTTTTCTCACTCTACAGAAGAGAGAAATTACTCTAGGTGGGAAAATATGTCAAGGTGTGGGAAGGGTAACAAGAGAACGAGACCAAACCTGAATTCACTGAAGATGGTGAAGTTTTTCTTTTGATTTTAGTAAGTTCAGTGTGTTACACTTGAATTTAACCCTTCAGTGGAGCCCCTGAAAGATCTGGTGTGGTTCAGCAGGAGCAGTGCCAGCATCTCTTCCCTCCTCTGTGATGTTCTAACCCTTCCTTCCCACATCTGGTGGGAGAAGAATCCCTTTGGGGATTTGGGGCTCAGAAATCCCAGTGGCACAGCAGCAGATCTGTCCAGTGTGAAACCAGCATCACCTGTGTGTGCACACGGGGCTCCCCTCAGAGTTCATCTCTGCTCTCTGAGCTGCACTTTTGGAGGTTTTTTGTCTTTTTTTTGACTCTCCAAGCTTGGGTTTCCCTCAGTGGCAGCAGCCAGATGTGGAGCACAGGGAACAAACCCCCTCCTGAAATCCCACAGGAACAAATCACGAGGAGAATAAATCTCACCCAAAATTAAAAATTGTTAAATACCAAGAGTCACTTTTCTGGCAGATGAATATCCCTATTTCCATATTTCCTTTTCCACACTAGGCATATAGATGAGCTCCTGATTCTTTAACTTTCCTCAGGCTCTTACACAGAACTGCTGTGTCTGTTTAGACTCTTATTTATATTTATTGTCCAAGGGCAGTGAACATCCATCATTTGTCTCCTAGGGCTGGTGGCAGGCACTTAGAGGGTGAGAAACGTTCTGGATAATTACTCTGAGGTGCTGCACAGAATTCCACAGTGGGACTTTAAAAACACTTGCCTGTGTCCAAACCTCCCAGCCCAGGGAGGGATTTGTCACTCGAGCATCCCCAGTTCCTGTGCTCAGAGTCAAGCAGAAACTTCGAGGAGGAAAATCAAACCACGCTGCTCTTGTTGGGAAAACTTTCTTTCCTTTCATGTTCTGTTTGTGCCCGGACCTCTCCCATAATCAGCTTTTAATGACTGTTCCCACTGCTACCAGAGCAGCTGATGCTTTGTGTGCAGCCTTTGTTTGATGGGATAAAATCAATTAAGCTCCTTGTTTCTCTGACCCCATCTCACACTAAGGCTTTGCACAACAACTGCAGCACATTTTGGTCTTCATTTTTGGATTATTTTGGTTCTACAGGCACTGCAGCAAGGCAGGTGTCAGTGCAAGGATTCATTTCAGTGCATGTGTGTGTGTATTTCAAGTCTGCACTGATCTAATTATTACACTTACATGCTTCACTTTTGCAAAAACAATTTAATGAGCCCGTGACACCTTTCAACAGCCTTCTTGAATATTTTTGTTTGGTGAATATTCCAATGGACAAAGTGATAATTTTATGGCAGGCAATTTTGAAGATTTTCACAGACTTAAAATACCGAGCTGTTGGAAAGATGCTTCTAGAACACAACACTAAACTTCTGTTGCTTGTTGAAACACTTTGTTTCCAAATTAACTTCAAGAAAGTTGAGCATTTCAAATTAAAGTTTTAGAAGATGAGCTTTTGTAGAAAGATTTTTTTTTTTCTGTCAAAACTACTTCAACTTATTTTGGGCCAGCTTTAGAGAAAACGTTCTTCAGTCACCATGGCTGATTCACTTCATTGTGATCAGCTCTGCCCTTTGCATTCTGTTTTAAAATTGCTTTTGACTTTAAGCAGGTTATGAGGCCTAATTGATCAGCTCCTGCAATCTCTTGCTGCTAATTGGCTCGATGGGAGGTGATAAAAAAAAATCTTTGTAGCAGAGATTCCCTGTTCTCATCAAGTGCAGCATCTGTGCTTGTGCAATAAGTCCTGAGAGCAACCAGGAGAAGAAAAAGGCTGAAGGAGCATCTGAGTTTAGGTTGTTCACAGAAAAGTCCTATCCTACAACTATCAAGATTTAATTAAAAAATGAAAAGAACAGAACCAGACTGAACTGCACTCTTGGTCGTGTTATCACCAATCCTGCCTTGGCAGCTCCTGGAATATTGAATAAATTGCTGTGCTTGCTGTGATAGTCTCTGTTGAAAACATCAGTGACATTTCACTTTGAAAACAGAATTCATTGTTCACCCCAAATGGGATTTTCTAAAAGCCACACTTCCCTTTCATGTCTGTAAGCAAAATTTTCAAAGAATTTAGTAAATAATTGGACAGAGCTATTCAGGGGACTGCACTGTCTTCAGGAAAGTCTGGTTTTGTTTATGAGTGGGACATTCTTGTAAAATGAACAAGAACCTCTGGGTTACAGGCAGGTCCTGCCTCTCTCCCTGTGGGAAATCCCAGGAGTTCACCAAGGAGAAGGAATTTCTCAAAGCCCAGGATGGATCATAAATCAGAGCCCATCAGTGCCCAGCCCCTGTTTCCCAAACACAAGGACACCAATGACCCAAACCCTGGCCTCAGCAGGAGAATGGGGACATGGCTGTAATTGTGATTAAATAACTGTAAAATACCATATAAATAATAGTAATATAAATACCATATAAATATAATATTAGTAATATAAATAATAAGTACACAATATAAGTACAGTATTCCTCTTCCTGGCTGAAACATGAAGATTTTTGTTTTTCAGGGGCAAAAAGTCAATTCCACAAGTGCCATGTGAGACTGGCAGCTGTGCCTGTGCACTCTGGGCAGTGTTTCCTTTCCAGTCTGGACTGGGAGGTGCTGCCACAGCCTGGGCTTAAAATACCTGTGCAGCAGAGGCTGCCAGAGAGCTCCAAGTGCCTGAGCCTCTGGTGTTTGTGGAAATGCTGCTGGACTGTGCCCAAGAGCGAGCAGAGAGGGACAGCAGTGCTCTCACTAGAGCCTGGATGGCTCCCAGGAGAATAAGGGAGCTGTGGAAATCACTTGATGAAATCTTTCCTCAGCCAGTCCTGGACTGTGTCTTGTGCCCAGAACCTCCCTGAGAGGAGCCAAAGGAGGGCACAGGTGACAGAACATTTTGCTGCAGGCACTGGCCCTGTGTGTTTCACTGACTGCTCACTGGGTGCTGCTCTCAGCACTGCAGGGCTTTGCTTTGGGAGGTGGCTCTGCAGTGGAGAAAGGAGCTGCTTTTGTGAGCAGCTCCTGCTCTCAGGTGCTTTTGTGGCTCCCTGAGCCCCAGAGAGCTGCTGCCTCTCAGCAGCGTGCACAGAGCCAACTTCTAATTATTTCCAGACATGTATCTGAAAAGTCTTCTCGCCTCCCTGACACAAGCTGTAATTATGAGGTGGAGCAAAGCAAAAAACCCAGTGTTTTAAAGGGGAGTTGAGCTGGGATTGTTCTGTAGCTGCTGGGACCTGCTTTGGTGCACTAGCATCCCACATTGCAGCTCCTGGAGTTCCTGCAGGGCCCCCCAGAACTGCACCCTCTGCTCTCAGCAAGAGATGATCTGCCCTGGACAGGTGCAGGGAGAGCCTTTGTCTCTTCTGCAGACACAGGAACTGAAAAGAGAGCCAAGAAAATCAACAGGAATATTGCTGATGGTATTTAACACAGCCTGGAAATGGAGAACAAGGACAAATAATTGTGTAACAGAAATGTGCTTTAACACTTGTGGGCATGGCCAGGGAGCTGGAAGTGACAGGTTTGTGATTTGGAGCATCAAGGATGTGTCAGCAGCTCCTGGTGTTGCAGGACTGCTGGAGCAATGCTCAGCAGATCCTGCTCTGCCAGGGCACCAGAGCTGATGGAATTACCTCTAATTCCTTTGCATCCTCCCATGATATTCAAATCCTGCTTACTCTTCCACAGGGGATGGCCCTGCTGACAGAAATGGGACTTTCTTGCCAAATTTCACCCAGCACAAACCTTTTCTCCTTTTTTTCTGTGTATTCCTGCCTTCCCACCCTCACTCTCATCACAGGGCCATCAAAGGAGTTGGATCACTTGTTATTCACACCTTTTACTCAAAGCTTCTCTATACAGTATAAATCTTTTTGTTTTCCTTAATTAACCTTAAACATTTCAAGTCTGTTTCTTTCTGAAGTCCCTCCAAGTGAAGTGACAGCCATAATGGGGCTATTCTGGATTCTGATCATTATATTTCTCCAAAAATAAAAGCTCAATATGAGACTCATTTAGAATTGTGCACCTGGGGAAACTCTGATTACTGCCTGCGGTATTCAAGGCTATTAAAATATTCACAGAGCAAGTGCCTCTGGCAGCCAGGGAGGATTTCAGCTCCTCGTGGGTGGAAAGAATGAATGTGTGACTCTGCTGCCATGGCACAGGCCTGGCTTGCTTAGGAGGGCGGTGTGGCTTAAGTGGTGAGGCAGATCCCAAACCCAGAGGTTCCTTGATGAGGCATTTCTGCTTGTGAAGTTTTGCTAGTCCTGGCAAAGAAACAATTTGGTCCCTGGAGCACCTTGAGCAGCAGGGTTTGGTCAAGGGAGCACTTTTGGTGATGCAGGAGGTTTTACCTATTGTGCAGTTTCTAGGTTTGGCCTCACTGTGAACCCCAAGATTGCAGCACTAAAAGAAATCTGATTTTCCCCAGGATTTTTTGCCAGTCTCTTTGGAGCTCTGTGTTTACAAGGATTTCTGCAAATCCACTCTAAGTGTCTTCTCCTTGAAAATGCCAATTCCTGCTTGTGCCTTGGAGCACTCTCCTCCTCAGCTGTTCTCTCTCATCCAGCACAACACAAAGCCAGAAGGATCAGGACCACTTTTATATTTACTCCTTTCAAGTGGAAGCTGTAAGAAAGGGCAGTGAATAAATATTTGTTGTCTCACATTCAATAAGACTAAAGCCATGTCAATACACTGAAAGGAAACCTGGGATGGGACTGTGGCTGGAAAAAGGCAGGAATCCAGGTGGGGAGGAGAGGCAAAGGATGGGTCCAGAGGAAAATAAAACTGTCCAGAGGAAAATCAGGCATTCAGAGGGGAGCTGTGGGCTGGAACAGTTTGTGCCTGTCAGAAATTGAGGTTCATTCAGGTTCACTCTGCACTGGGCTCTTGTTTGGTTTCAGTTAAGTTAATACTCAGTGTTTACTGTCTGGCTTTGTGTAACTCAAGCTCTTTTAAAGTTTAAAAATTTGAGGAAGTCCAAGGTGTTGCCATTTTCACATGTTGAACCATAATGGTGGCAAAAAAGAAAAATTATTTATTAAAGTCCCCTCTCCTTCTCTTATTTAGGCACTAGAGTGAGCTGGAAAAACTATTAAAATGCAATAAAGTTCAAGCAGAAAAACAAACTAAAGAGCTGAAACGTAATTATCTCTTCCTGCAAATGATGCACAAGCAGCATGTAAAGCTACCAAACAAATGATTCGAGTAATTTGATGGTGTGAGAGGACACTGAGGAGATTTGGAGACAGGACCAAAGCACACTCAGATGAAACAGCACTGACACCATTGGAACTGAACTCAAAAAGGGTTTGTTGTGCACAGTAGTCCTGATACTCTCTGGGGCTTAGCCTATCATTTTTAACCTGCCTTAATTAAATATTAGGCACGTGTGTACTTTGTACTTCAGGGCTAACAAATCTAGATTTTGAAAAGCTGTTGCCCAAACTGGCTTTTCAAGCACAATAAGCAAAGGAGCCCATCGTTCTCAGCTAATTACCACGGTAACCTTGCTCTTGCTGTTGGGAGGAGAATAATTGTCTGAGAAGCTTCCATCATTTCTGAAAATATCTTTTTCTTTCCACCGCCTGCTCACCTTTTCAGCCTAAATATTTATTGGTTTGGGTATGGTGGTGATTTATTTCAATTTGTTTTTAATTTCCTGGTGCAGTGTTTCAAGCAGTACCACCAGCCATGAATGGATTGCTGTTAAATCACGTGGAGGTGCCACATTGCTCTGGAGCGCCTGTTCCTGATGAGGTTATTAAAACTTCCACAATACAAACTGCCACAGCAACCAAAAGCATAAATCCAGAGCCTGTTCCAGCCCCTGGAGTATGGGAATAGCTCGGAGCACTCCAGCACAGCTCCTGTGCTCGGCTCACAGCTCCTCGCTGTCCTCACGCACATCAGCAGCACTGCTCCTCCATCTCTCACCAGGCAAAAGTGGTGGCTTTGTTCTCTTTATTTTTATGGGGAGTGTTTGATCCAGCTCCAGCCCTTGCTGGTGGCTCCCCCAGTGACCTTTTGGTGATGATTTGAGTGTCACCCTTAGCCAGAAGCAGAGGAACAAACGTGTGAGCAGGGCTGTGTCTGCTGGTGATGGAGTGGGGCTCTGGCTTTGGCTCCCATCTCAGCCCTCATAAAACAGCTTCTAATTTCTGGTTTTGTGTTTTAAGAGCTCTGTTTTTGGGAATGGCTCTGTAGGGCAAGGTTCTGTGAAAATGCTGTAAATCCTTACTTCACAAACAGGTGTTAGTTAGGAAATCCCAGCACAGTGCTGGAATGCAGGAATTTCCCCTTCACAGCAATGGAAAAGTTGGAGGCAGAACCAGGACTAGGAGAACTCTCTTAATTTCTCCCCTCCCACAGATTTCACAGCAGTTATTTTACTCCTAAAAAATACATTTTTACCAGCATCCAGTAAAAAATACACCTGGGTGACTGCAGGAAATGGCACTGGCAGCTGCCCTGTGTGTGAGGAGCGAGGCTGAAGTGCCACCTTTCCTCAGTGTGCTCAGGTGACCTTGATTTGTGTTTCAGGTGTGTTTGTGGTGCAGAATGCTTTGGTTGGAGGTGAAGGATGTGTCTGGAGGAGCAGGGAGGGCAGGGCTCAGAGCTGGGGGCTCTGCTGGTTATTGATGCAGTAATTTCCCTGGAGTCAATAGCACAGAAGTAAGAAGAAGTGATCTGGGTGAAATCCTTCCAGGGCCAGCAGTGGGCATTATTTGATATCTCTGTGGTTTATGGGGCAGCTCTGCACTCCAAGGTTTATGGGGTTTATGAAGGTAACCCTGCTAATGCTGCTGTCTGCTGTTCTGCTGTGCAATCACACTGCAGAATTTAATCTGGAAATCTGTTCCCACTTCCCTCAGCCCTCTCTCTCTGCTCTGGTGGTCATTCCACACCTCTGAAATCTGCTGGGGGCTGATCCCCCACTGAAAGTCCCAGGTTTGACCCTGCAGGGGTTGGAATTCTCAGCTCTGCATGTGCTGGGAATGAGCACTGTCCCTTGGGCAGACAAGGACACCCAAACTGCAGCAGGGAACGAGTCTGGACCCAGCTGTGATCAAAATGGACACTACAAATCCCCTTCATGGCTTGATTTAGTAAGATATATCTATATCTATATATCTATATCTATATCTATATCTATATCTATGTCTATATCTATATCTATCTATATCTATATCTATATCTATATCTATCTATATCTATATCTATATCTGTATCTGTATCTATATCTATATCTATATCTATCTATATAACTACATATCTACATATCTATATGTATACGTTTATAGATATATAGATATATAGATATATAGATATATATAGATATATACATATATACATATACATATATACATATATACATATATACATATAATAACCAGCAATGTGGTGTTACAGTTCTCCCAGCTCAATCATAAACAAGAAAACAAGAATCAGGATTCCACAGCAAAGTACATTCTTTAGAACCTGCATAGTCTGTTTCTATATGGAGCACAGAATCAGATTTATGTCATGGAAAAAAAGTGCTAATCTTAATTTTATACTATTAAAAAATTTAAGTAGTTTTAAACTGTTTCTTTCTTTATTAATAGACTGTAATTCAGCTTCAGAACAAACAGCAAATCCTAATCTGCAGAAAGTGTAACGTGGCAGATTCTGTCCCACAGCTCATTTGCTTCATCCCTGTGCCTAAATACCAGCAAATAACAGAACAAGTCTCCACTTGTTGAGGGCTGAGGGAAAAACCTCCTGGCACAGAGGATCTGTGTGCAGTCAGAGCTGCTGATGTGTTTTACAATTATCATCGTTACCAAGCTCTCAGATTCCCATTTTCCCAGCACTTCTACCCTCCAGTGGGAAATTGCTATAATTCTACTCTGTAAAGAAAGTCACTCTTGTCATAGCTGGAGTTGAACCCTGAGATTATTTTTTTTTTTTAATCACAGCAAATGATCCAACTTGCCTTTCCCTTGATTTCCTCTGCAAGTGAGAAAGCACTGCCATGTTCCATTTCTTTTCCTGGCACCAGGAACCAGCAAGAACATCACTTCTGCAATACAGGGGAGAAAAACTGAGTTTTCAGCCAAAATTCCAACTATTCTATTAGCAAAATTAAAAAAAAAAATTAAATCTGTTTGTGCCAGACTTGTCATGCATTTTTGTGACAGTGAAGGAAATGCTGTTATTCCTTCTCCTGCATCTGAAGCACTGCCCCAGCAAAGCTACCAAAATTCTGCACTAAGGATTTCCAGAGATCTGAAATGAGCTCTGTTGTGGTTGTAGGGGATGGAAAGGAGGACACATAGAGCCACAATAAGGATATTTTTCCTTTTAAGAAGTGTAGGAGGAACTTGAGAAAGTGCAGAGCAGCAGCTCTGACTTTTCTCCTGGATGAAATGGTAGAAAACTGTAATAAACAGACCTGATAGACACCCAGATAAATATCCTGGGAAAGAGACAACATTGTTTTTGTAGAGGGAAGTCATATTTCACAAACCCATTAGAGTTTTTGGATAGAATCAATAAATATGTGAAGGGTGATCTGGTTTGTGCTGCATTAGATGGATTTCCAAAGTCTTCCTGGTAAGATTCATCAGAAAAACTTTTGAAATAACTGAGCTGCCATGGGCTGACAGAAAAGCTTTCTCTGTGCACTGACTGCTTGAAGAAATAGGAAACAAAGGAATTTTTTTGGTGCTTTGTAGTGTTTTAATGTCTTATCCCTACTTTGAGCAGGGCTGGAGCAGGTGACCCCTCAGATCCCTCCCATCCCAAATTTCACTGGGATTCTAGGTGAGGGAGCTGCACAGGGGGAAGCAAAGGAAAAGGGACAGGATTGAATCATTGGTGCCAAAACAGAACCATGACACCAGGCTGGCATCACTGCTTAAGAATAAAGTGCTTTTTCTGATTCAAACTTAAAAATACACACATAAATATATATTTTTGTATAAAATGTAATTATTTTTCTTTAACTGCATGGTCCTATTGAAGCCTGTCAATCCATAGAATAACAGAGACTGCAGACTGGAAAAGCTTTGAAAGGGAAGAAATTCGTGTTTTGGAAGGAATTGTTGGTCCCTCCAATCTGATTTTCATGCTGCTGCAGTGAATGAAATGATCATAAATTCTAAGCCAAGTTCATAGGACCATCCAGGTGATGGAGGTGACTGTCTAGGGGAGTTTTCTCTTGATTTTAATTTGGATAGGAATGCTTAGGAGAGCTTTGTCAGAGGGCCTGGGCTGTGGGGAAAGGTGGCAGCTGACAAAGGGATCATCACACTGAGACCTGATGGTGCAGGCAGAGGTTAAAAAGAACATGATGGGACCAGAATCATTTCAGAGAATTATCTAACATCACAAAACACTTTATTTTCCTTCCCCCACAGTAAACTTGAACGATCTTAATGACAGAAAATGAGATCCAGCAGGTGTAAACTACAGCAGTTAAATATTCATGAGTGAAGGAAAAGCAGAACTGAATTTCAGCTCGGGGTCAGCACAGGGTGAGACTTTTCAGGGCACTGAAGCAGAATATCAGTCAGCCTGCAGTGCAGAAAGTGGGGATGGTCAGAGTCAGTTCATTGATAAAGCCATGAGGAAGGCACTGATTGGAAACTGTGCTTGGAATGTGGCTGCAGCATTTCCAGGGATAGGGAATTTAGTGCCTGAGAGTGCAGCAGAAGCCCTGGGGCAGAATTCATGAGAGATCTGACTCCTGACCTGTGCTGGGTGTTTGGGCACTGTGGATAAACCTGCAGCCTGCAGCCCCATGTCCCAGAGCAGATCACCCAGATCCCGAGGGCTCTCCCTGATTTCCCTCTGGGGAGTGTCACTGGGCGAGGAAAGCAATCCTGAAAGTGATAAAAGAGTGAGATCAGACATTCAGAGTAAGAAAAATGAGCTGGAGGATTTAAACCGAGACCTGGCTCTGTGGCACGATTGGGAAAAGGGTTTTTTTGCCTGGAGGCAGAGCAGGACTGATTGCACTCAGGTCCCAAATTCCCTCTCTGTGCCTGGGGACAGTCAGGGATGGCTCCTGGGGAGTGGCTGCTCCCCAGACTGTGTGCAGGGGGCAAAGACTCGGTGCCTCTCAAATGGCAAAAGTTCACCCAACGTGGCCCAGGAATGCTCTGTGAAACTGGTGATTATTGCAGAGTCCAGAAGGGTTCTGCCTCCAGACATCCCTGTGCATTTCAGGAACTCCTACTCAGACATCTCTGAATGCCAGCTCAGTAAAAGGTGGGGGAGGCTTCCAGTTTGAAATTGTTATTTCATTTTTTGTCATTGTAGGAGCTGGTATCAGACACATCCCAGGCCTAAATGTGCATCAGAGCCTTCCCAAGAGAGCAGAATTCCTCCCCAAAGGCAGGAGGAGCTCTGTTGGCAAGGATTGGAATGACCTGGGGGTCTTGGGAAGTGTCACTGGGTGCAGTGTAATGCAGTTTTTCATCTGGTCACCTCAGCCAGTGTCCATCCACAGAGGAGGCAAATTCATTCTCTAAATGTTAATACAAAAGAAATGAGAAAAACTGACCCTGTCCTTGAAAGATCATTACAGTAAGTTAAATCACAGTGTGACATCTGAGGAGTTAGAAATGGAGCTGTCACCAGGACAAAAAAGAGTTCTAGAAGGGTCCTGGCTCTGCTGGGATTGCAGATATTGCTGGAGAATATTGGCTTTGTATTATTGCTCCACATGGGCAGTGCTCACACACCCCAGCCAAGGTCCCAAACCCTGGATGCTGAGGATATTCCCTCGTTTGTGTAATTTAATTCTGCAGGAGCTGTGATTGGCATCCATCCTGCTGCTGAGCTCTGTGGAGCCCACCCACAAATGCAGCCAGGCCTGTCCTGCTGCTGCCCCACTCCCTGTTATGGAGCACTGGGGAGAGGAATGGAGCACTTAGGGCAAAATTTTCAGCCTGTTTATAATTTTTGGATGAGTGTTAGTTAGAGGCAGAAGGCTGGAAACAGTGGGGATTATCTTGCATTTATAAAGTATATACTGTTCCAAAGGATTCCCAAGCATGTTATAAAACTAAATGGGATTTTTCAGGAGTAAGTTTTAGATAAGAATAAAATCTGCTGGGGAGGGAACAAATCAGATGAAGAAAATCTATTGACCCATTCTTCAAAATGTGTGCAGAGAGCAGTAGGATTATTTCTCTCTCTGCTGATAAAAGATATTTGCCACTCTCATTTTGCAGTTTCCATCAGAAGACTCTCAAACACTTGTAGGAGGAGGATGGCATTGCCCTGTTCTTGTGGAAAGGGAAACTGAGGCAGGGGGACTCAGGATGACTTCTGCCAAGATGCTGGAAATCCCAGCAGAGGCAGAAGGAAAATCCTGATTTTCCCAGGCCCACATCAGACCCTCATCTCCTGGGTCTGGCCTTTGGGTAATGGAGGTTTAATTGTATAAAAATCTCTGTATGTGGCCAGGGATGAATGAGGGGGGCACTGGAGGCACTGAATGGCTGCAGGCTGTGATCCCAGCTCCGTGGGGCACACGTTTTACCTTTGGAGCAGCCACTGGGAATTCCTGGGTGAGTGCAGCAGTGTGTGCTCCTCCCAGGATTCCCACTGAGGGTTGGACACCCCAGACACAGCAGGCACTGATCCAAACCCTGCTCCAGCTGTTCCAGCTGCTCAGGGGGAGGCAGCTGAGCCCACCCTGGGAAAAGGAATTGTCGTGGTGAGGGAGTGCTGTCCTTCTCTGGAGGAGAAGCTTTTAGAAACGGAGACCATTGTGCAGGAAACAAAAGAGATTGTTTCCATAGCTACTTAGGTTCCATCAGGAAATTGCTCCTGGGAATTACTGGAAATCTTAGAGGGCTTGGATCCTCTACATAAACTGTGCTTTTGAGACCAAGCATAAAAAAATGAGATGCTTTTGTGTACAGATCTCAAGTTTTCTGGGAAGCAAGAGTGTGTGACTGAAAGCAAAGTGAAGGATGCACAGGATAGGGCAGTTTTGCTTGGAAATTTAAATTGTTTCTCGGCAGCTCAGCATTATTTTACAGAAATCCTTTTTCACAAGATTTTCACCTGTCCTGTGGCCAGTGGGACCTCAGAAGCACCTGCACTGACAGCAACAGCAAAATGAGTTATTCCTGTGGCACAACATAAAAAATGTGACAAAGTTCAAGCCATTATGACAATCTAAATATGAAATGTGTTAGAGAGTGTTTCAATAGATCAGTATCAGTAGGGACTTTGTATTTGGGGGAGGTTTTGACCCCCTTTTTTGCTGAAGAAGAGCCTTCTCTTCCTGGCACGCTGCTCCCCTTGGGAATGCTTACACATTTGGAGGCACTGAATATGCTCAGAGATAAAATAATAACTGATTACACACAGTGCATTTTTATTAACACTGCAGTAATGCAGGTCACCTTCAAAACCAGATTCCTTTTAGGAAACGTGGGGAATGGCACGAGCTGGGATTGGAGGCAAATTGTTATCTGAAACTGTCTGTTTTGTTTTTATAAAATAATAATGTTGGAATAAGTCTTCTTTTAATGACGCTGCAGGGAGGTTGGAGGTTTCCAGATAAGAGGGAAAAGTTGGCATGCAATTTTCAAGCAGGATTTGGGAATTATTCAGAGTTCCATATAAGCCTTGATCTCCTTTGTAAAGTACTGGGGCTGATTCTGTTAGCCCTGTTTTACAGATAATGAGAAAGTGGCATGAGGACTTAATAACTTGCCCAGGAAGTTCAGTCAAATTAATTGATAACACAATATCAAAACAGAAGTGATTCAGCCCCCACAACTTGGAGCAGAGAGGTTTCCAAAGCCCCGTTTCATTTTGATGAGAAACTGCATCTATTTGTACAATTGCTGCAAAGGATTTATGGTTAGCATGCATTCCCCTCCATTTCTGCCTTCCTGCCTTGTTTGGGACACAAATTCATGGATTTGTTTGTCTTTTTGCTGCTTGTGTGGTTGGTTGGTTGTATTTTGTGTCTTGCATGCACAGGAATACACCCATTTTTGGGGAAATTCTGGGCCAGCAGCACAGAAGTGCCCACCTTGCCCCTGTAACACTGATCCACTGCTTCAGAAAGGGCTGTGGAACCAATTAATGATAAATTCTTGTTATTGGCAGCTGCTGTGCAGTTTTCCCCAGCTGTTCCTCACACTTGGACATGCCATGTGTCTTCAGCTCAGTTCTGATTTACAGAAGTTCACCCTAAAAGCAGACAAGACATTTGTCCATGTCCTTGGGTTTGAGTATGGGAATTTCCCTTCCAGGTGTGACAAACTGGTGCTTTCCTGCCTCCTCGAATGTCTTAGTGTTAAACTTCAGTTTAAAATTCCATGTTAACCCTGTGTGAAATACAGAATCAGTCCAAGCATTTGAAATTTTGCAGCCAAACCTGGGGTTTAATTTGCTGAGCTGAGCTCTCGTGGTCCCCCCCTGCCAGCCTGAAGGTGACCCCCAGGGGTGGCCCTGCAGAGATTTCAGGATGAATTATCCCAACCTGCATCATCCCCTCTGACTCCTCAGTGCTAATGGACAGCTGATGACTCATTCCAGAGCACACACTCTGATTTTATTTAAAAAAAAAAATTAAAAATTTATCCTGTCACTTTTACAACTATCCAAACCTTCCAGAATAATGAAGAGCAGATGAAAGGGCTGCTGGGCTTTTAGGATGAGGCAGCCCTGCCACTCTGATGTTCTCTGCTGCTAATTGCAAGAAGCATCTGAGTTACACTTTTCCCACTTGGTTAGTCCAAGGGCTTTGCTGCCTGATGAGATCTGTCCTGTCTCCCCCAGAACTGAGCTCTGTCTCCATTGCACGTGCAGGCATTCCAGCCTCCAGCCCCAAGATCTGGGGACCAGTTCTGCTCTGCACTGGGGTTGTTTGGTGTTCTCACAGCAACCCTTCTACAGGAGATGTTTATGGGATCATAGCAATGTTCCTACAGGAGATGTTTATGGGATCATACCAACCTTTAGATGTTTATGGGATCATAGCAACCCTTAGATGTTTGTGGGATCATTCCAACCCTTCTACAGGAGATGTTTATGGGATCATAGCAACCCTTAGATGTTTGTGGGATCATTCCAACCCTTCTACAGGAGATGTTTATGGGATCATACCAATGTTCCTACAGGAGATGTTTATGGGATCATACCAACCCTTAGATGTTTATGGGATCATAGCAACCCTTAGATGTTTGTGGGATCATTCCAGTGTTCCTACAGGAGATGTTTATGGGATCATAGCAACCCTTCTACAGGAGATGTTTATGGGATCATAGCAGCCCTTCTATAGGAGATCTTTGTGGGATCATGTCAACCATTCTATAGAAGATGTTTATGGGATTATACCAATGTTCCTACAAGAGATGTTCATGGGACCATACCAACCCTTAGATGTTTATGAGATCATAGCAACCCTTCCATAGGAGATGTTTATGGGACCATACCAACCCTTAGATGTTTATGAGATCATAGCAACCCTTCCATAGGAGATGTTTATGGGATCATACCAACCCTTAGATGTTTGTGGGATCATGGCAACCCTTAGATGTTTGTGGGATCATGGCAACCCTTAGATGTTTATGGGATCATACCAACCCTTAGATGTTTGTGGGATCATGCCAACCCTTAGATGTTTATGGGATCATGCCAACCCTCCCTCTGCTGGGGCTGTTTGAAGTTCTGGAGCTGGACATGGGTTTGTGTGGACCCAGGGGTTTGCTCACCAAAATGCACTAAGGAGGTTTTACCTCTGAAATGCTGCATAGAAATCTGAGAGCATTGCTGCATTTCTGAAAGGGAGGAATGAATTTTCTTGTCTTGTTTAGAAGATTTCTTTCTGATTATTCTTCCTTTTTTCATTTTTATGATACCTCAAGTTAAATATATATATTTTAAGCTGTTTGCAGGCGGCAGTTTTCACATCTGAGGGAGGGTGGACGTGGATTATGAGGATTTTTTCCAGTAAAAGGCTTCCTGACAATCCTGCATTTATGTCTTTTCTATTACATTGCTGTTTACACTCCCCACCTCTGTTACAAAAACAGTGCTGCAGAATGTGAGACGCTGCTCAAGTTCTCTGAATCTCAGGATAACCTCAGGGAAAATTCAATAGATTCATTCTCTAACACCTTCACACAAAATACAAATGCTCAGCCCCCAGCTTCAGCTGCCAGACTGTTACAAAACTCAGCTAAAACTCAACATTAGCAACACACACACACACAAATCTCAATTTTGGTGGAGATGAAAGTTGTAATTATTTTAAGACAACACAGAGCATGGGTGTGTGTTGAGCTACATCTCCAAACCCTGAGTCTGCTGACAGCTGGCAGCAAGGGTGGGTTTTCATTAAGTAGGCCAAGAGCACTGGAAAAAGGAGAAATTCTGTTGAGCCTCTGGATTTGTCTCTCCTGCAGACAGAGGTGGGCGAGCAGCTGCTCAAATGGATTAAAGGAGCCCAGGGTTTGGTTTTCTGTTGTTCAGGGGGAAACAGAGCATGGAGGAAGCTGAGAGAGGAAATATTGCCAGCCCCCTGCAGATCCAAGTTTTATTTGTTCAGCAGGGAAGTGTCCAGTCCCTCTGTCATCAACTGAGAGTGTGGGTTTGTAAAAAGCTAAAGAAAAAACTCAGCTTTGTTACCCAGCAAATACCACACCAATATTTCATAGACAATTGGAATTCTCTGATTAACTTGTTCTTGCTTGAGTGCCATTTCTTTGTGAGGAGAATTGAAGGAATTTGGAAAAGTTCAAGACATTCCATTAAAATCGTTGATCACCCAATAATTTATCACATGGGTGCAAGTGAAAACCTGTGAGAAAATCTGCTGAGCTTCCACTTGCCCAGTTGATGACTTAGTTTATCAAAACCTTTTTCTCCAGGATGATTCCCCTCATCCTTCACTCCTTTAACTGTCAAGACCATGGGATGGTCCTCAGGGCTTGACCTCAATTCCAATCCAATTGGAGGGGATTTTGGAACTGTTCCATTATTTTACAAAATTATTTCTTTGCTTCCTGGTAATTGTCCCTTTGCTTCCAGGGTAAACTTGAGAAGGCAAAATAAAATTTACATGTGGTAAGGTTACAAAAGGAAGATTTTGAGGAATGAATAAATAAATAAATAGAGCCAGTGCCTTGTGTAATGTGAAACCCACATTCTCACCTGACAAAGTAAAAGATCTACTTGGCAATGCTCAGGTTTGAGAGGTTTTTCATTCCTAAACTGGATCCTGGACCTGTAGGATGTAGAGATGGTCTGAAGTCTCACAAGTGGCATTGGGAGTGTAACCTAGAGTCTGGATTTTATTGCTAAAATTACCTGAATAATGGCCATTCCTAGATGAAGGTGATTTCAAAGGCATGGATGTTCACGTGAGCTGTGGGGGAAGCTTGCAGAGATTTTAATCAGTGAAGCAAAATCTCTGGAGAGGATTGAATCTGCTCTCCCCCTTTGGGACCCTGGAGTTTGTGAAGGCAGTGCTGGCAGTGCCTGACACAGCCAAGAGCAGCACAGTGCTGGGGGATGATTTTCCCAGCCCTGAAAAGAGCCCTGCTGGTTTGAGTGAGTCCAGCTCCTCAGTGCAGGCTCCTTCCTCACTGACTGCTCCATCTGGCTTGGCTGGAGTTTATCCAAGAGCTCTGAGTTTCTGACCTGTCAGTGCAGGTGTGGGCTGTGCACTTAATTCAGATTTATTTTCCTAAGCAAGAGCAGCAGAGGGGAGCAATGTTGGTTTGCTAGCCCTGGGAAAGGAGGTGGGTAGAACAAATGCCAAGTCTGCTCTTACCATCATTCCTGCCCTGCAACAACCAATTAAAAGTTGCTCAGCAGTGCTGTGGAGGCAGTGCTTCAAAGCCAGGGACTCAGAATTTGGTCCTCTTCTACTCAACTGATAGAATATCTCCCTGCCAGGTGTTTATAAGCACTTCCAAAAATAGCAGAAACTTTTATCTAGGTACACGAGATCCATGTGATTTAAGGATTTCACAGAGTAGCCAGATTTGCCCGTTTACATGTGGAAAATTAAAATACCAGGTGGCAGCCAAGGAGCCCAAGGCAACTCTGCAGAGCTGATAATGGAACCTCTGAACTGCAGGCAGGGCTCTGCCCTGTAAGTTACATAAATTGTCACTGATAAATGTCACTAACAGTGCTCCCACCACGTCCATTAACTCTCCCACTGCAGCAAATTCCTGCTCAGAGCAGCACAGGGGATGTGGCTTGCAGTGACTCCCCTTGTGAAGAGGAATTTGGGGAGGGAAGAGTGAGGAGCAGAGATCTGTGAGCCACAGCCCAGCCAGCTCAGGGACAGGGCTTTGGGGTGTGCAGGGAGGGCCTTGCCTGTGGAGGAGTGTTCTGTGAGACAGAAATGAATAAATTGAGAGAATGGAACTTACTGGTGGGGCTGAGAGGTGGAAACGTGCACAAAGAATGGCAGGGGAGGAAAAATAGAGCCCAGCTTGAGTTGCTCTCTGACCTGAAATCTGCAGCCATGAGCTAGTCAGGTGAGAAATCTGCACAATCTTGAGAATAAAACTCAGCTGTCATCTCATAGTAAAAGTGACTGGTGCCTCTGGGAATGAAGAACAAGCTCTGGCTAAGCAAATTGCAAGGGCTGTTTATCACCACGGTGTTGGATGTGCTTTTCATTTACTTGTTACCTTTTTTCCCCCCCCTTTCAAATTGCACCCATAAGTCATGGGAGGGGAAAAATCTCAACACTCAGCTTCATTAGACAAAGTTATTCTTTGAAATTCAGGGCAAGGAGCATATGGAAATTTCTACAGCAAAGAACAGACACGACACCCAGAATAAGAATCAGCGTGGTGCAATATTGAAATGAGTGCCATTATGGGTTATTTTAAGTCAGACCATGATATGATTGAAATTCAATTACCTCTCCTGCTTTGAAGGGCCAAGCAGCTCAGAGAACACAAAGTTAGATCATAAGGATTAAGAGAACAAAGAATCTGTGTTGGTTGTTGTTCTTGGCAATTCTCTTGTGGCTGTAACCTGTTCTGAGAGCCCGGGGGTTCCAGGCAGTAAATGTTGTTTGTGCCATGGCTGTGTCCAGATTTCCTGCTCAGAGGCTGTGGACAGTTGATCTTTTAATCAGCCAGAACCAACCTTGTTTGTAACTCACCCTGAATCTCTGATTTGTCCTGAAAACTTGTTGAGTAAATGACTTTAGATCTAGTTTGCATATTCTTCTTTTAGCCTGCATTTCTGTCTCTAGTCAAAGGCTCTTCTCTTCTCTTCTCTTTTCTCTTCTCTTCTCTTCTCTTCTCTTCTCTTCTCTTCTCTTCTCTTCTCTTCTCTTCTCTTCTCTTCTCTTCTCTCTCT
>WBND01000041.1:1958336-1971258 GCA_013398595.1 Tychaedon coryphoeus | reverse complement strand
CCAGCAGTTTCTCAGCACTTGGGCATTAAAGACCCAACATATCACCAGAGTTACCCAGAGCTCTGCAGAATGCAGGTCCACACAGTGATGTCTCCATGTTGTGATTTTTTTGGTTATTTTTCCCCCTAGGAACTCATGCTTGTTCCTTAACTCACTCTTCTTTCTGAAGCTCTCATGTCTGGTCCATTTGCAGCTGCCACCACTTTTCTAACCCCACTTCTTAGATTACACCAGTCTGTGGTGCTGCAAGATCTTGACATTTCCCAAAATCCCAAAACACAACCACTGTGTCCATCCCCCCCATACCCAGCTCCTCTTGTCCATCTCTAACACGACTTAATCTCTCCTGCCTCTTTTCCATTCAATTTTTCTTCATTTCAATAGGTTTAAAAATAGCTCCTGCATATTTAATTATGCTTCACTTCCCTCTCTTCCTTCCAGTCCATTCAGTCTCCAGGGCAGTGCTTTGTCTGCTGGCAGAATTCTCATTCAGCCTGGCCCACGTTCAGCCCATCATACCCAGCCCATATCAACTGGAAAAGGCTTTTCTGTTGTAAGGCTGGGAGCCTCTGCAGCACAGCATTGACCAAAATCAGGTCAGCAATGTCACACAAGTGCCCTGCAGTTCATGGGGAAATTGGTCATTAAGAGCCATGAAAGCAGGGTATAACCATGGACAGAGAAGTGAAGAAGTAATCAGAGGAATATTTCCCATTTCTCTTTTAATAAGCTATCATTTACCCTTGTTCTGTTTTGATCCCTTTGGGGCATATATCTTGTGCAGGGAAATGTAAAAATAAAATAGAGAGAGAGGACAGTAATAATGAAATAGTGCATGTGTTTAAATATTTGCAGGAGAAAGGAAACATCACAGAATTTCTCACCAAGTCTGTGATGAAATGGAAGAAGTGCAGGCTTGTCAAAGCAATAATTAAGTTCAGTTCCAGAGGGCTGTTTGTGTTAAATCTGCTGGGGTTTCTCTCAGGGAATGGTGTCTCTGGAGGGCTCTGGTGCAGAAGCCCACTGAAGTCAGCTTTTCCCACTGACTCAAACAATCTGAGTAAAACCCTGAACAGCAGCTGGAGCTTTGTCTGTGCCCAGGTTATCACCAGGACAATCTCACCAATTTCTTGGTGTAACACCCCTGTCTGTGGTCAGTAAAAGATGCACAAACAGCAAACAGGGGATGGTCCCTGTGTTGAAACACATCAGAAAAGGAGCTTTACTTTATTCTACAAATTCATGCAGAATATGAATAGAATGGGGTTATTATGTAGAATATTATTTCTGTGTTTATGAATATATTTACCTCAGCACATCGGGATGCACATCAGGGGAATTCCACCAAACATGAAGGTGCTGGAGGTGGTGTGAACCCAAATTTAGCTGTTTGAATATCCTCTCATTTCAGATTTCTGGGTTTGCAGGGCCCTGAGCCAAGGTGTCTGACCGACCCCATCTCAGACGAGTGCAGTTCATCTGCAAGTGGCACTTTGAGCTGCTGGAGGTGTTTGTTTCCTCTGAGATGCACTCTTCATTTGCTGCACTAGTGGGAGAGAGGGGTGAAAGCACTTCTGGTAATGCAGGGATTGAGTGAGGGATCAGTGGGGGAAAGGGCAGGGAGCTGAGACAGTCTGTGGTATAATAACACATTTAAACTGGTTTGATTCTCCCATTGAAGGAGTTCTCAGGGCAGGGGCAGCCAAGGCACCAAAGGATGTGAAAGGTGGGAAAATAAAAAGACACAGCAGCAGCTGACTAACCTGCACCAAAAACCCCAAAGGGATTTTCTGTCCCATCCTGCTGCTGTGGCTCAGGGCTGGGGACTCTGGGCATCCATCCAGGAGCTCTGTGGGCACGACCTGCAACCTGCTGACCCCAATCAAAAGATGCTCATTGATCTCACAGGATGATGAAGCAAGTTTGGAGTGGTTTTGTGCTGTTAAATTCAGTTTTGATGATCTTGTCTTTGCTGTGTGTGAGCTGGCACCACAGGGAGGTGAGTGCTGAGCCTGAGAACAGTCCATGCCCCCCAGGCCTGGCAGAAACATCAATTAGAGCTGGGATATGACAACAAAAGAGGAGTGCTAAAGAGGCATCACATTTCAGAAAAAATGTGAGAAAATTAATGACAGAACATACTTGCTGTTTTTTTTTTTTTGTGTGTGTTTTTTTTTTTTAATAAGCAAAATTTGAAGTGCAAAACTTAAAAATTTGCTGCAATAATATCAGCCTGCTTAAGCTGCCAAGTTGTGCAAAACCTGGATTGGTGCACACTCACACAGACAAAGACAAAAGAATTCTGCTTTTTGTTTCCTAGAAAATCTATGGAGGGTCTCCATCCTGAAAAGACAATAATTGGAATGAATTGATGATGCTGATTAATTAATCACCTTTAGAAATACTTCCCAGAGCACCCACATAGCCAAAGGTGTGACACAGATTTTACCACCTTTGACCTTCCAGAGGTCAGGCACTGTCCTAAACATTTCACAGGGGTTCAGTTAAATCCCAGAGGAGAAACCCACTTCTCCAATAGGCAGTATGTTCATACTGTTACAGTTGCTGTATTTTTTGAATGACTTCACTGATATATTTTGAGTTTGTTAACCCCAATTCTTGCTTCAGATCCACTGGAACATTGCATAATTAATAATTGCAAATGTCAGCAGTCTAGGGTGGTCTGATGTTTTTCTGATGCCACTTTGAGCTTGGTGCTTCTCCCTTGGCTTTTGCTCTCTGAAATACATTTTTTGAAATAGCAAACATTTGCTAAAACACACCTCCCACAAGCCTGCTTACATCTTGTGAAAGCCTTGCCCACAAGCCATTACAATTTTTTCTCCACTTAAAAAGCAGTTTAAAACTTACAATAAACAATTACACTTTTCCACCTAAAGCAAATCAGCTGTGTGAGAGCCAGCCCCAGTAAGCACTCAGGACATGTGTGAGCTCATTGGCATTCAGTGCCCGGGCAGGAGTCTCCTGTTCCCTCCTGAGCTGGTTTTTGGAGAGAACACACCCATAAATCACCCGCAGAGGAGGGCGAGGCACACAGCCGGGCAGGAGGAGCAGAGATTTTAAGGCCACGACAGAATCCTGTGTCTCGTTTTGTGCATATTTATGGTGCAGAGATGGGGAGAGGCCCGGGCAGAGAGCACAGCTCACAAATCACAGCCCTCAGCCTGCTCTGGAGTTTGTTAAAGTTCACTCGTGTCTCCTCTGCTGGTACTCCATTAATCATCCCTGCCTCTTGGAAGGAAAATGAATCCACAAACACCAGAGGTTTATGTCCAAAAAGGAGACAGAGGAGTCCTTTTTGCTTTATTCAAATAAAGGGAGAGGCCATGGGACATTCCCCTGGGATCTCTCAGATTTTTGGAGGAGGCAGCCTCCTTTTTATCCCAATTTCCCTCTCTCTTTCCCCATGGGCTGAGGTACTTGAGAGGCAGAAACTTCCCAAACACCTGATACCTGAGATTCCCCTCTAATGTATAACCCTTCCTTTTCATTTTTAATTATTATAGAATTCATAGTTCCCCCCCTGCCCCCTTGCTTCTTTCATCTTCCAATATCCAATTTCATTTACCAGCAAACCCACAGTTTGTTTGTAAAGGCAAATCTCTCTTCCCATTCACCAACCAGTGGAATCCCTCCCATTGTTTCTTTTATCTCTCAGTGCTGACTCTATCTACCAACAGATCTTGTAAAGACAAATCCTACATTCCTCTCACTCTGCAAGCAGGGGAAGCTCCAGCCCCACATCTGCAGTGGGATGTGTCCATTCCCTTCCTCCTCACAGGGAAGGGCTGGGAGGTCTCAGCTTTGGGACAGGAATGTGACATCTCCTGTAGGTTCCCCTACCCCAACCCCATAGATTCCTGCAGGTTCCCCTACACCAACCCCATAGATTCCTGTAGGTTCCCCTACACCAACCCCATAGATTCCTGTAGGTTCCCCTACCCCAACCCCACAGATTCCTGCAGGTTCCCCTACACCAACCCCATAGATTCCTGCAGGTTCCCCTACACCAACCCCATAGATTCCTGTAGGTTCCCCTGTACCAACCCCACAGATTCCTGTAGGTTCCCCTACACCAACCCCATAGATTCCTGTAGGTTCCCCTACACCAACCCCATAGATTCCTGTAGGTTCCCCTACACCAACCCCACAGATTCCTATAGGGTCCCCTGTACCAACCCTGTAGGTTCCCCTACACCAATCCCAGCCTCTCCATGCAGGGACCTGTCCTCTGCCTCCAAAACAATCCTGGGTGTGTGCAAGGGCAGAGAGCTCTTTTATTCAGTCTTAAAACCCTTAAAAATCCCCAAATAACCCAAGAAATACTTGATCTGGAATTAAGGGATTGTAATATTTTCTCCCTCTGTGTTTTGACCTAGTGTGGAAGGGGAGTAAAAGTTGGAAGTGGGTATTTTATTGTATTTTTATAATTGACTTAAAGAAACCTATGAAGGTTCAGACTAGGTTGTAGGGTTTTTGTTTTGGTTTGGTTTTGGTTTTGGTTTGCTTTTTCCAGTGGAAGGGTTTTGGGGGTTGCAGACATTATTCTATTCCCTCATAAAGATGAGGTTCTGCTCTAGCTGGGAGTGGAATCAGTATTTTCAGTGATAAATATTTGGGTGCTCTAGGTTCAAAAGTCCCTGGAAACCAAACAGAGGCTTGGTCATTATGAAGGTAAAAAAAAGCAAATCCTGAAAGAAATGGAACAGATTCATTTCTGCACCAGCTGGGGTTTGCCCTTCCCAGCAGCTGCTGATTCCCAGCGTGGTTTCCTTCACTCCTCCCTGTGTCCTTTCCCTCTGCACTGGCATTTATGGGCACCAGGGGTTCTGGTCCAGTCTGTTCCAGCTGAGCAGCCCAACAGGAAAGCCCTGAGAGGACAGGGATGGAGCACAGGGATGGAACTCAAGGATGTGATGCCTCCTGATGGAGCTGAGTGTGGCACAGCATCCTTGAGACCAAAAGCAAATGCTGTATAATCCAAATGTTTTTATTCCTCAGACGTATCTGCTGTGTGCCACAGGGAAACGCTCTGGCTTTTAACATTCCTGCCTCACTTTGCTGTATTGATTTCATGCTAAGTTGCATGGCATTACCTGCAATTATTTGTCATTTTGCTCTTTTTAAAAAAATCATCCCAAGTCGTGGCCTGGGCTGCAAATGAGATGATCACTGGAGTGGAACTGCAGTATCCAAGTTACACTGGCTGCTGCTTAAGGGAATTCAACTTGCATATTTACAGCACAGCCCTCCAAATTTCTGCCTAGTTTTGTTGGAGTTGAAAATGCTGAAGATTTTGTACAGGAGGGGAAATAAAACTATAAAGGGCTGCCTGAAAAATCAGAAGCAATTTGCTAAAATTCTTGTTAAGATTTCATCCCAACACTGTGAAAATTAAAAAAAAATAATTAAAAAACGATAAATTGTCACAATAATGTTTGTAAAAATATTTGGAGGAAGTGTCAGCTCAAAATTCTAAGTGGTGATAATTCTCTTCCAAACCCAAGTGTTTTTAGTGTAAGGTAATGGTCTTGTTTTGGTTCAAAGGTACACCCAGGCATCATCAGAAATCCTGCTGCTGAGCACTCCTAATTTCAGTGAGGGCATCCTTGGCTGCCACAGAAATTCCCTCTGCTCCCAGTTCTTCCTCCCTTCATGGGCAGGACCAGGAGGGTCCCACATCTGATCACAAAGCAGCACAAACCCTGAGCCTGCAGAACCAAACCACATCAACATGAGTTAATAAATCAGATAACTCAGCTCCAATATGCAATAGAAATGAGGCTATTGGAGTATTCAGAGGTCAGAATGTAAAGCTCCCCTTCCCAGGTGCTAAAATGCATTTTGCAGAGTTGTCAGAGGTCTCACACAGGCTGAGACCTGGGCAGGACCACTCTGAGCTCCCCTGCAGGGAGGGACTGAGCCCCATCTGCCCATGAGTGACCCAGTCATGACAAAAAGTCACTTCATTTGATTTTGGTTTGATCATTTTTTAAAAATTATGCTAATCTTAGCAAATAGCTTTTTAATTTTTAGTATTCAGGCTTCATTAAAATGCAAAGGGAAGTTTAGAGGCACAAGCTCTCATCTCCCACACACTCTACCAGCTGCAAAATTTTATAGAAAAAAAAGGGAAAAAGATACCTGAAGTTCTTAAATGTGTCTCATAAGTGAGACTCCAGAGCCCTGCTTTTTCACCCTGATGTGGGTTTGTGACATTGTGTGATGGGCAAAGAGAATCTGAGAGTTCCTGCCAGGCAGGGCATGGTTATTGTTTAATGGGTGAGAAGATTTCTGGGCACTTGGTTGTGTTGGAGCAGTCAGGGGTGGCACATTGCACATCAGATCCAGAGAAGGACGTGTTTTCCTTCATCCTTCCTTTCACTTTCCCATCCTGATGACACATATTAGAGCTCAGCAGGAAATAACCACGTTCACTCTGCCAGCTCTGCCACAAGCCTGCTTTAAATTGGGAAAGCTCTTGGCAGTGGGTCCCTTTTTGCATACTTTTAAGGGATAAAGTATCCAAATAGTAAAGAAATCTGACTCATGAGCAGCAGCAGTGGAGAATATCAACTGACATAAAATAACAATGCTTTGTAAATCCAATCCTGTTCCTCCCATGCTCTTCTGTTACTTTGAGTTATGATTGGAAGTGACAGAAAGATGTCCAAATTTGTCACTCCTAGTGCAGCATTCTCCAGTTCCTAAATATATCCTGCTACAACTGATCCCTCCAAGACAGGAGGGATTTAAATAAAAATATTTCAAATGTTTTTGAGGAAATATTTGAAAAGTGAAGACATTGTAGAGCCCAGCAGTGTTTGTTTTCCCTGTGTGTCTGTGGCATTACACAGGGCACCAGTTTGGCCCAGTAATTAAGTACCAAATGTTCTGGTGACCTGCAAACAGCTCCAGGCCAAAACCAAACTTCCTTGAGGCAATAGATGAGCCACTGGAGGAAAAAATCATTTGTGTGGTTCTTTGGGCAGCATTTTGGATGGTGTGAGTCCCTTGGGAGTGGGTTTAGAATCCAGCTCCCAGTGGAGAAGTTCCTGTAAACCACAGCACTTCAGTGCTTTCATGGACCAGGAACACTGATCTCTACATTATTTCCACTGACCCCTGTATCTTTGAAGTGACATTTTCTGCTGGTGACAACCTTGTGGAAATGTTTTAGTGCCAGCTGAGAGATCCTGGCAGGCTGAGGGTCCCAGCAGCTCCCCAGGCTGTTAGAATAGAACAGAAAATAGAATAGAATAGAATAGAATAGAATAGAATAGAATAGAATAGAATAGAATAGAAAATAGAATAGAATAGAATTCTATTGCACAGTTCCCTTCATTAACAATCAATACTTTCAATTCCTGCCTTTCAATTCAACACTTATCCATTTTTTATGTGTTGTTGCATTGAATGTGTGTATCAGTCTGGTTGGTTGGGTGAAAGTAATCACTTCCTAATTTGCTAATCATACCTGCAGCTTAAGGGGAAAAGTTGGCAACCTCAGAAAGATGAAATGAGTGAGACTCCCAGAGATTCCTTTAGCTACAGAAATTGGTTTGGAGCATGCAGGAAAATCTTTCTTTTGGAAATGGAATGAGCAGGTGGCTGCAATTTATATAAATTAAACCTTGGGCTTGTTCCTCTGGCTTGAGTGGTTTTTTCCCTGTTTTTAACAAAGCTACTGGTGCATAAATAGTGTTTGATTCTTCTTCTAAATGTTGGTTCTGTACAGTTGTTTTTAATCATTGAACCTTTTGGAATCAATTGTAGGATTAATCTAATTGCAGGGTCCTTATTCTGTGGAGCACAGTGCAAGAGAAAAGCTGTGGCCAGGGAGGGAAATCACAGCTTTGCATTCCTGTCTCATGCCACTTTCCTCCACCAGCCTCTGCTCTGTCATTACAATCAAAATTCTTTATCCTGAAAATTGCAACATGGAATTTTAGAGCTTAAAATAGCACTTCTGTAAGGCAGAGATTAGATTATGCAAAGTGTTAATGCAGCATTAGCTTAAGAGTCCCAATTAAATAATTATAAATAGTTACAAGTCTAGTCTCTTTATTTCCAGAGCAGAGTTTGAAAGTTTGCACTCTGCCAGTGCTCCTGCTAGTTAAGAAGGACCGAGACCTGTGCAGCATTTCCTTTGTCTTCTTTTTTTTTCTTTTTTCTTTTTTTAAGGGAAGACATGAAATTTCAGTTTCAAAACTAGCAAGTATTGCTTTCAAAGAAAGTGATGTCTGTTCCTGAGGCACAGCCAGGCTGATTTTCAGAGGTTCAAGAGGCACCTGCTGCCACTGGATGGTGAAAGTCCAGCCCAGTGGAAATCGTGTATAGAGAATAACCCACAGTCATGGGTAAGGTCAAGAGCAGAGCTCTGCCTGTTTCATTGCCTGGATAAGATATTTTAAACCCATGCAGTGATCTGGGTTGTGAGCAGCTGTTTCAAACTCTGCAGAGGTTTTCAGGGTGAGGAGCACGTTCCTGCTGAGGAGGAGCTGCAGGTGCAGGCTGAGCACAGCCCCATCCCCACGCTCCTGCCTCTGCAGGAACTGCCAGGAAATCACAGGAAAATGGAGTTTTGGACACCTTGGGGATGGGATGTGAGCAGGAAAGCTCTGAGGTTTTTTGCTGTCCTGTGGTTGTTGTTTTTCCGTGGTCACACACGCCTCTGTTCCTTTTCACTCTGTTCCTTTTCACTCTGTTCCTTTTCACTCTGTTCCTTTTCACTCTGTTCCTGCTGCGCCCTTCCCAGCAGAGCACTGTCCTTCCACCCCACAACATGGGGTTTGCTTTTTTTATGTTCTGAAAACACTTTTCTGGGACTCAGGGAGTGGCTGTTTTAGCATTCCACCAGGAATCCCAGCCAGCTGGAATATCATATTAGCTGTTCTGCAGAGCCAGGAGAATAACAAATAAACAGCAGCATGGGCTGGAATCTGTTTGTCCCCCATGGATGTCCAAGTTATGCTTGAGCAGTTGGTTTTGGCTGTAGTGTGACAAATTAGCTCTGATTCACACCTTGGTGTGACACTAATTATTTACCTAAGCTGTTCCTTGTCTCATGATAATGCACTGCACAATTTATTATAATTCCTCCTCTCTGAAACACCATTTCCCAAGGCCAGCTTTTAAAGGGAAATCTAAAGATGTGGCTTTAGATTTTAGATTTAGATTTTAGATTTACATTTTAGGTGTGGCTAACCACGAGTCATTATCACAACCTTGCCACAGCAGGGACAGAAGGGGAGAAATCTGATATCAGAGGGGAGATGGGATAAACCAGAAAATGAAATTTGCATTTAGCATTAAGGAGCAGGGATGCAATTGCAGGCTGGTGGATAAAAGCAGTGGGATAAAGAGTTTTTGAACTCTATTAAAGCAATTACACAGGCTGCTGAAACATTTGCTTGCTGGTGAGACATCTTGCTTAATTGCTGAACTGAAAACTATTTATAAAATGGCCCCATTCCTGGAGGCACAGGTAAAGGAGAGCAGGTGTTCTGCAGGAGAAAACCTCCTTTTTTATGTGTGTTATATCCAGGTTTCACCTCAGAGATGCTGATGTGTATCTTGGTGAAGGCGTTGTCTCAAATAATGTCATGGGAACACAGAAAATGGAATTTTAGGCCTCCCCTGCTGGGTGTGTGGCGTGGGGGGTGTTTCCAAACAAAACCCCAGTGGTCACTGCTGGGAAATCTCCAGAGCTGGGCAGTGCAGGGCACCTGGTACCTTTGCTTTTGGAGCTGCCCTTGTGCAATGCTGCAAACTGGGTTTTGGCTTTCCAGGTAAATGCATTTAAAGTGGCAAAAAGGCCTCTCTCAAGTCTTTACAGCAGAAAAATTGATTAATCAAGTTAAAGAGAGGTGGGAGTGGGAGAAAAGCAATGCTGCCATGACATTGAGCTGGACTTTGCTATCAAAGCATTGAAGCCTGTTCTTTTGGGGGTGGATTTAATTTGTTGGGGTTTGTTTTGTGGGTTTTTTTGTTTGGGTTTTTTTTTTTTTTTGTTTTGTTTTGTTTTTTGTTTGGTTGGTTTTGGGGTTTTTTGTGTGGTTTTTTTTGTTGTTTTGTTTTGGTTTTTTTTTGTTTGGTTTTGGGGTTTTTTGTGTGTTTTTTTTTTTTGTTGATTGTTTGTTTTTGTGGGGTTTTTTGTTTTGTTTTTTTTCTCAGATAGCAAATATTTCTCAGTTCCTCTTATCAGGAATATTCAGGTTCTTTTCCAAACCCCCATTCCTCAGGGGACTGAGGGACTTTCCCTCCCTCTCCGAGCTGGATCTCCAAAGGCAGCACATCTGTCTGAGCACATCTGTCTGAGCACATCTGTCTGAGCACACCCCTGCCCTGACAAGGAGCAGTTGTGACAGGCTGGGGGAGCTCAGGCCTGGCACTTGTCCCTGCTGCACCTGGGGTGTGCCCATCCCCAGCACCACGGCTGGGCTCTGCTGGGGGCATTTTCTGGCTCCAGGTTCTGGTTCTGGTGCTGTGGGATCCTTTCAATTATCCCTTCCCTGCTTTGCCTCCTTTGCCCTTAACCCTTTTTGGCCACTGAATGTGGTGGAATGGAGGATTTTTGGGTTTGTGGTTGTTGCTGTAACTCTGAGAGTGTGTGAAAATAGAGCATAGAAAATGACTTTGCTGAAAAAATGAGATCAGTGATCTTGTTGGATGCAGTAGAAGACAACACAACGATTGTGGGCTTTATCATTAAATTAGCCCAGTGTAACTCTGTGATTTTGGGGGATTAATTTGTACAAGCACTGAAATTGCTGGTGTTTGTATCACCAAAACTTAGATGCTGCATCATCTTTCCCATTCCCCTCTGGGCAGGACAAGATAAATGGTCATAATGTTTTCTCTGCAGTGAAATTTCAAGATGCAGCAAAATAAGCCTGAGGGCTGTGGACCAGCTGACCTCTGGAATGCTGCTTTTCTGCCTGACCTCCTTCTCTTAAAAAAGAAAAAAAATCAATTCTATTGTGTCTAAACATCTCGAGTTTGAAGATCAGCATTAGGTTGTCATAATCTTTATTTAGTGCAGCGTTGTGTTGAGTTATTTGTTTAAAGCTGACACTTCCTGACAGTATTAGGTTACATCTCAGGGAGATGCTGTGAGTTGTGTTTGAAGCTGCATCTTGGATTTACTGCAGCTGCTGTAAATACCAGCTAAGCAACCTTCATAAATTATGCTAAAGGTATTTCTCAGTTATATAAGAATTATTCTGGTACAGAACTTAATATCTGCCATCAGACACTTGCAAACTGTGATAAGGCTGGAAGTGGAAGTATAGCATTTAAAAGTGGAAGTATGGCATTTAAAATCAGATATTCAGGAGTCATTGCAGTTTCCAGCAATATGAACACACATGTTGTTTTCTGTGCTCCCACACTTGGAATTGATTTTGCCATTGGTGAAGCTGCTGCAGCCTGGCACAAATTGCAGCTGTAGAAGAAGCTGGGAAGCTTTGTAGCTCAGCTGGAAAAAGAGGTTTCCCAAATCTGTGTTATAAACAGGATTTGCTCTGAGCACACAGAGCTCACAAGGCAGCAGCTCAGAATTGCAACGAGCAAACCCAGTAAGTTCAGAAGTGCTGTGAGAGAGCCCAGCACTGCCCAGAAACCACTGAACAGCTTCTGATGCCTTAAGGTTCAGCTTTCACATTTTCCAGATTCTGCACTGCATTAGTGTGCACTCTGAACTCCACACAAAGTGTCCCAAGTTCTCCTCCCAGCTCAGTCACACAAACCAACCCTTGTCCAGCCCCAGAACCAAGGGCTGCAGCTCCAGCCCCAAAAGTGCAACCAGAGAGAATGGAGGAGAGAATCTGGGAGGGTGGGACTGCAGAACCTGGAGCTGGGATGGGACAGTGAACCCCAGGATGGGAATGGACCCAAACTGATCAAAGAGTGAAACTCCTGACCCATTGTCCACCTTGGGTGTAACCACATCCAGGCTCTTGCACTGCCCAAGGTGAATCCTTTGAAGGCTTTTAATAAATTTTACTTTATTCCTTTACCTCTGCCCAGCCTCTGTTCCAGACACACCTGATGAGCTGGCAGGTGTCCCTCACATGAAGCCCCCTTTGTCCCAGAGGAACAAAACAATTTGATTTGGCTGCCACGAGCCTTGCAGTGGCCTGAGCTCTTGTGCACAGGTCTGGGAACGATTCCTGGTGGGATGAATTGTCCAGTTCTGGATGTTACAGGAGACACTAAGAAAATCCAGGCACTGAATACGATTTTGGGCCACCTGGGCATGTGCAGGGAAAGGATTTACAAGGCCAAAGTCACCTGCTAGTGGCAGGAACCCCGTGACAGTCTCAGGGTAATGAATCCTGCCTGGCCCTGGATTATCAGAAAGAGCAGAGTGAAGGTGAGTAAGGCATGGGAGCAATCATGGACTCTCCAGTGGCACAGGAATGATGGCAGCTGAAAGGAACTGCTGGCTGGCTGGCCAGGAGAAGCAAATATTCCATAAATCCCCTGGCTGCAGGGCTGGGCTCCAGGCTGCTCACCCAGGCACTCAGCACTGTTCACCTCCCCTCCCAGTGATTGCACAAGAGTGCACAATCCTCTTCTTCCATCCTTTTCCTCTGGCAGCCCTGGGATTTCCAAACACAGGCCAGCCCTGCTCTTCTGCCTCCCCTGTGCTGCACAAACTCAGAGCTCAGCCCTGCCCTGCTGCAGCAGCTCTGAGTTAGCAGCCCTGTGCCCCCAAACCTTATTTTATTGTGAGGAGAGCTCCTGGAGAGGCTGGGCTCTGCCTCTGCCAGAGTGAATGCACTCAGGGATGGGTGAGATCAATGGATTCTGCATTTCTGAGCTGCATTTCTGAGCTGCATTCAGGGATAACTGAGATGCATGGATTCTGCATTTCTGAGCTGCATTTCTGAGCTGC
>WBND01000041.1:1943059-1957646 GCA_013398595.1 Tychaedon coryphoeus | reverse complement strand
CTGCATTCAGAGCTGCACTCAGGGATAACTGAGATGCATGGATTCTGCATTTCTGAGCTGCATTCAGAGCTGCACTCAGGGATAACTGAGATGCATGGATTCTGCATTTCACAGCTGCATTTCAGAGCTGCACTCAGGGATAACTGAGATGCAGGGATTCCCTCAGAGCTGCATTTCTGAGCTGCACTCAGGGATAACTGAGATGCATGGATTCTGCATTTCTGAGCTGCACTCAGGGATAACTGAGATGCAGGAATTCCCTCAGAGCTGCATTTCTGAGCTGCCCCTGCACCGATGGAGCCACAATCCCAGCTCAATAAAGGGATGAGGATTCAGTGCTGAACTGCAGAGACACAAAATTAAAACTTTGCAGCCATTATAAAGAACCAAGTGCCTGTTTAGCTCCTGTCCAGTGCTGTGGCTCCCCCAGTCCAGGCTGTGCCCAGGGCTCTGTGTGTGTCAGAGCAGGCAGGGTAAAATGCCAGGAGGCACAGAAATAAATGGGAGGAAGGGATGACACTCAATTATATTTACAGAGGGCCTGATCCCAGGCCCATTACAGAATCTTTCTATTAACTTCAGCACCAGCTCTGGACTGAGGCCAGGAGTATTTGCAGTGGCAGTGAATCTCTGATTATATCTGTGTGAGAAGGAGAATTCTTGCAGTGCAGAATGTACTGAGCCATCACCTGCTTTTGGCAAAACCCTGTAATGTAGTTTTCCTATAATAAAAACAACAATAATTCTTCAGTCATAGCTTTATGATTAAACAACACTGAGGCAGTGCTTTTTTCCTCTTCTTAATTTGCATAATTCCCAGGCTGCAGTGCAGAGAAACCTTTTGAGATATTAAGTAGATTATAAAAATGTCGTGTCAGATTTGAAACTGTCGCTAACACAGGACTTTTAATTATGAATAAATTAAAAACAGAGGCACTACTTCTCCCATGGCCATGAGATTCTGTGCTATGCACAAACACTAAAGCTTAGCAATGTTCAAAGGCTGAAAAGCACAAGTGAGATAAGAGAATGGATTATTCTGGAAAACAGGCGAAAGTAAAACTGATAAAACATTCCCATTCAAATGATATCTTTACAGGAGTCATTACAACTGAATTACTATTGTTGGAACACAGAGAGAAGCAAGGCTATAAAGCATTCGAGCCCCTCCAGCAGAGATTTATTTTGAGAAATGAATGCTGGTGCTTGCAGCAGTGCAGGAGATGCTCAGGAGCTTTCCCCACTGGCAGCAGGAGTGTCTGAAGGGTGCCCTGAGCTCCCTGGGGCTCCCAGCTCTGTGCCTGGCTCTGTCCCCAGTGTTTGGGCTCCTCTGAGCTCCCCCAGCATCACTGGTCCCCCAAACATTTATCTGAGTGGGACACGAGCTGCCTCCCTTCTGCATCTAAATCAGCTCAAATCTGTATTCTTGCTGGAGGCAGGAAAGATTTGCAGCTGTTTACATAGCCTAAAGGTGATTAATTTAAAACCCCCAAATAAATGAAATCATTAGTGCCATCTCGAATCCTGACCAAGATTTTTCACTGTAAGAGACTCAGCATCAGCAGCCCCACGTTTGGGTGGGAGCTGGAGGATCTGCTGAAGTGGTATTTCATGTTTAAACAGACTTAAATTTACCAGATCTAATGGATAACAATATTTCAAAAAGAGACTTAATCTATTTCATTGCATTTTATATTACTTTGTTTAATAAATCATCTTCCACTAGAAGCCCTAAGTCTAAGATGAATTTAACAGACCTTATAAATGATGGGTCAATATCAGCTTTGTCATAAATTCATTTTTACTTTGGATACAGGCCTGGTGGGTACTTTTGTATTGCTTTATTTCAAATGATCCATAATTCATAGTTAACTTTGACTTTAAAATGTGACAACGTATTTTCTTTTTTCAAGAATGGGTTTTTTTTCCCTTTAATTTTCCACTGAAGAAAAATTAATACCACTTTAATTAGAGGTTTAGATAATGCTCATTTCAATTTACTTTTCTTTGTTGCATAGGATGGTTTGAAATCCATCCAGCAGCAGGAAGAACAGGATTAATAATGAGCACTGGCAAAAACAATGCATGAAGGAACGAGGGTAATGATTGCCAATGGTTCAGGGAGCTGCAAGGGGAATTCAAGTTCCTTAATGCAGACAAAAATATTTGTTTCAGTTCTCTTATTACTCAGATATTGGCTTTTGCAGGTATTTACAGCAAACTTCAGCATCCTTGTGTTAGCAAGGAGATGAGGTGCAGGCAGAGGGGTTGTACTGGTGAGAGAATTAACTGGGAAAATTCCAGCAGTAAATGGGTGGTGGTGCAGACTGGAAACAAAGTCACCTGCACAGATGGAATATTGTCTTCAAGCATCTGCTGTACAGGAGGGAGGAACGGGAACAGAAATAAAAGTTAAAACAACATCTAGAGGCCTGTGGAAAGCAACTCTGTCACAGGACAAAGTCACAGAAGTCGACTGAAATCTGAATATCCTTTTGGGCTCATCACAAAACTTGAGCAAAGGCCGAGTTCTCTGCCTAACAGGGATGTTCAGACAAAATGAATTACCACATCTGAGAGCAGATCTGCTGCAGGAAACAAGGCAAGGCCCCCACAAGTGAAAGGGGTGCTGGAGATGCTGCTCCGTGGCAGACTGCTGGTGTTTGTGCCAGGCTACAAACTGAAATGGAAACAGAGGATCAATCAAAGAAAAGCAGAAATACAGAGGTGCAGGGAGGCAAAGCTGGGAGCTGTGATCACATCACAGCCTTGTTCTGTTCACAATCATTTTCTCATTTGTCAGGTGGGGAAAGAACAACCCCAGGGACATCTGGGACACACTCAGAGAGGGAATTTCCCATTGGGGGTCAGAGCAGCTGTCTGCAGGCTCCTGGGGGCTCGGTGAGCACCATTCCTGCTCCCCATGGCTCTGCTCTGCCACCCCACACCCCAGAGGCAGCTCTGAGCCCCTGGGCTCCATCCCACCTTGTGGAAAAAGCCTTTGATGGTGGGAGCCTGGAGGAGCTCTGATCCCTTGGAGAGGTGGCACCCATCAGCACAGAGTGAGAGAATCCACGTTACAGCTCCTCACTCCTCGTCTGGGCTCCCTTCAAAGCACAAAATCTCCCTTTTCCCCTCTGGCCTGAGCCCAGAGCCTCTGGAGGTTCCCTTGCCTCGTTATCCCGTTTGGTTTGCTGATGAGATGCCAGGCTGGGCAGGGCTCTCCTTGGAGCTCTTGGCAGGGCTGATGGGTGATTGCAGGGAAGGAGCAGCAATCTCCAGTGGGGCTGGCCTGCTCTGCTGCCCTGCCTGGGGCTCTGCGTGTCCTGAGCTCTCCCCACCATTCCCCCACCTGGCCATGGTGCTGCTTGCTCCCTTTTCTCTCCCATTCATCATCTCTGGCACATCACTGCATTTTGCTTTTCCCCCGTGCTCGGGGTCAGCCTTGTCCTGTGGCACAGGGGCACAGGCTGTGCCTTTCTCTGCAGCTGTGTGCAGATGTGCAGCTTCACTCCTGGGCCTGCTTCGTGCAAGAAACGTTCTGCTGCTGCAGCTGAACCTCCTGCATGACAAGTGCACCACGATCAGTCCCTGCCCAGCTTTTTTTGCCCCAAATTCTTTTCTTTTCCAAGGGAAGATTGGGCTGAGGTCAAAGCTCCCAAGCTTTTGGATGTTTGTGGGATCCTGGTGAATCCTGCTGGTGCCTTTTCAGGACTGCCTAAAACCAGATATTTTTTATTTGTCGTGTTTGATATGAAAAATATAAAAGGTAAAACCCTGAGGCATCACAGCAAGAGTTTTTTGCGGTGGGTTTTTTTTTGTATTTTGGGTTTTTTGGGGTTTTTTTTGGGTTTTCCCAGGTTTTTCTGTTTGAATTGGATGCAGAAGCACCTGGCAATGACCTTACATAGTCCTTTATCAAGGCTTGGATTATCCAATGTTTGCATCAGCGTTCCATCTGATGACCCCACAAATGCAGGAGTTGAAAACCTAACCCAAGTTAGGAGAATTCCTTATCATTGCAGTCCTGGGATGACAGGATGCTGTATAGATATTTCTGTTGCAGTTAAACGTCATGAAAAAAGTGTCCAAGCAAACAAATAAACACAGAACCTTTATAATCTAATAAATAATATCAGAAATATTGTTTATACTATGTTTTCTATGGTATATTATTCATACATTATAAATAATATTTGTGTAAATACACAAACTGATATTTCAAAATTCCTCAGGGAGTTTCAGAGAATGTGCTTCTTATTCCAAAGAGCAGAGCATCAAAACCGAATCACCAACCCTTTTTTCAATTGCAGAAAAATGTTTAGCTCAGATTCTTGGACAAAACCTCGGAGGTGCTGTTTTGTAAACCTGTCACATTTCAGACTGGCTTTGAATGTCATATTTAAATGGGAGTTTCATGTAGCTTTGGGCTGGCTGCCATTCTCCAGGCAGAATTCTCAGGGATCTGAGAGGGAGGCCCAGTAGAAAGCGACCAGGCAGAGCCTGTGTAGTTCTAATAAGTGACAGAAAACATTTTTTTTCCTGCTTTTTGGAAAAGTCAGACAACATTCTACAGCTGAAAAGTAAAAATGTTCTGCCTGATAAAATAAACAACTGATTTTTCCAACTTTCCAGCAGTTGTAATGGGGAGAAACATTTTATCACAAGCTCCTGTGAGAACTTTGCCATTGAATAAATAACTGCTGAGTCAGCAGAGGTGAGGGGAGGCAGGGATGGGATGTGACAGTGGCACCAGGGCTGACCCTGTGTAGGGTGATTCTAATGCAGGAAAGATTTAGAGCTTTTCTCTTTCATTAATATAAATCCAAATCAATGAATTCAGCTGGATTTGATTATTCCTTGGCTGAGTGAGCAGAGAACAAGTGATTAAATTCATTGCTGATTTTTAGGTTCACAGCTTTCCTTGTGCATTGTCCTTCACAACCAAACTTCCTTCCCTCGTGGTGCTGGGAAAATCAAAAATAAATTAAAACCAAAGAACTGAAAATATACTGTCAGTGGCTGGCAAGTTGCTGCATGGAGTTATGAGTTGCAATTGCAAAAAAATTGGGGTTTTATTGGGATTTTCTGTTGTTTTTACAATTCCAAGCTCACTCCTGCCCTCTCTGGATTCAGTCTTTACTGGAAGCAAAGCCTTGAGATATTTGTACCACAACAGCCCCCTTTTCCCCAAGTCTTTCAGGTATCTTGAGAGAACAATCGTGGATGGAAAATGAACTTTCTAAAGTACAGGAATGGATACTTCACACGGGCTGCTACCTTCAGCTGCCATCTGCAAACTGGGATAATAAGAATAATAATAATAATAATAATAATAATAATAATAATAATAATTCCTTTTCTCCTGTCCCTGGGTGTTGAGGTAGAAAACTCAGGAGAGTAAAAGTGCCTGTGGTTTTCTTTGTGGACAGTGGGAATTGAGATCCTGCTGAGGCCTCAGCAGGCTGTGACCAAAGACAGAAAATTCTCATCCTGGTCATGTCAGTGGTGCCTCAGCCTTGGACAGGCCCCTCAGAAGTGCTCTGCTTTCAGCTGGAGCTGAAACCAAAGGAGGGAATTTTACCTTTAATAGGATATCAATTACTTTAATAAGCCAGGCCAGCTTGGAACATGTTTAGAGATCCCAGTAAGGAGGTTCCATCAGCTCTCTCTGGGTACCAAACTGGGCTCTGCTGCTTTCCAGGTGCCCAGGGATGAATTTCACTTGCTCTGTGGATGCTGCAGGAGGGTGGAGCAGGGGAAGGTAGAGCCTGGGGATTCATGGGCTGGGCTCTGATGGAGCTGAATTTGAGTAACACCTGCAGGATTTGGCTGCACTGCTTGGACTGGTTTTAATTTGCTGTTGTGTGCTATAAGCAATTTTTCATCTTCAGGTTCTGTGACATCTTGCCATGTCAGCAGAGACAGGATTGATCCAGGAAAGGACATTTCAGTTATTTTCCCTGTGACTGTACAGCTCAGGGCTCTGGCATTTCTGACACGAGTGAAAGATTAAAAAATGAGGAAGTTTACACTTTTACCCACAATATGCTACAAACAGCAAACAGCAGATGAATTGACACATATTAGATTTCACAGTTAATCATATTCCTGGCTCTGTGCTCAGCCATGAAGAACCAGCAGAGGATGAGGGTGACATAAATGAAATGGCATTTTGGCCATTGGTGCCTGTGGCACACAGGGAAGAGGGAAGGGAAGAGCAGGTCACAGGCTGGGACAGACTGGGCTCTTCCCTCTGTACCTTTTGCTTCCTGGATTTGTAGGGTGAGATTTGTGGGAACTAACAGTGCTGTGTTAGTTCAGGCTGAACTTTACACTGTGTGATAGAAACTGGGGCTTAGTCACTGGGAGAAAGGAACAAATCACATTTACCTTGTTCTGCTCTTGACCTTGTGAGCATCCCAAGGTATTTATAAGGTAAATTGATCTCCCTCATTCCTTGTTTATCACCTCTTTTCCCTTTGCAACACAAATAATTAATAACTGCACTCTGCCTGCACTGAGGAGTTTGGAATACTGCAGAGCTAAATTTGTGCTCGAGGATGTTGATGCTGGAGCACTGAGGGGCTGGGAGAGGAATTTTCTCACAAAATCATGGTATCTGTGGTTCAGCCCAGCAGCACAACAATTATTTGGGCATGCAAGCATTGGCATTAAGTTCATTAAAATTTAGTTTTGAGAGGAATGCTGGATTTGTCTTTACAAACGAGGTGTGGATCTGCTGGTAGATAAGGTCAGCACTGAGAGATAAAAGAAACAATGGGATGGATTCCACTGATTGATGAATGGAAAAAGATATTTGCCTTTACAAACAAACTGTAGGTTTGCTGGGAAATGAAACTGGATATTGGAAGATGAAAGTATCACAAAGAACAATCCCAAACCCTGCCAGAGTCAGAATCCAAGCTGGCACCCGTCAGTCAGTCAGGGTGTTGGCAGCAGTGCCATTCCATGGTGGCTGCATCCTCCTGCAGGGGCAGATGTGGTTCAGCTGGAGCAGTGCTCCTGGAGAAGGTGCAGTTTCCTCTGAAGGTCCAGGGATGATGTGGGAAGGTCTGGCTTTCCTCTGGAATCCAGTGGAAAGAAGGTTCCTTGGTGTACAAAATGTCAGTTTTTATCTGGGTAGGAAAGGCTTGGCTCCTGCCCTGGCTGGAGCATCTCCCATGGGATGATGGAATTTTATCAGCCATGCCCTGGGACTCACTGGCCATGAACAGGAGAGATCTCCTGGAGGGAGGATGGGCTGTGGAAAGATAAAGATGATTGCCCCAGCTGGTTTAAAGCTGGCCCATGAGCAGATAATGTGTGCCAGGAGATCAGGGGCACTGCCCCACCAGGTTTAACAGCTGGGGACAGAACCCACATTTCTGGAATACACAGAATTCACATTTCTGGCCACATCCTGCAATGCAACCCAAGGCACAGGCAAAAAGAAAGAGCAGGCTCAGCTTCAGGGAGGATTTCTCATCACTGTTATCATCTCCTGGCATCCCAGGCAATAGGAGCTTGGCTAAGCAGGTCATGGGTTTATTTTTGGGATGGTTTCCTATGTAGCATCAGAACATCTGGCTGAGCACATCTGTCCCTTAGCCAGAGGCTGCAGGAGGGTTTGCAGTTCCAGTTGTGAGCATAAATATAGCTCTAAATAGCATCTGGACCATGAAACCAAGTATAAAATGCTGAATTGCAGGCACTTAGGGGAAGGCAGCTTGACTAAGCTCAGTAATCACCAATTCCAAATGAAACTCAGAAGGTAAAAAAAAAAGACAAGAGAGATATTATGGAATAATTCTGAATTTCAAAGTAATTGCCATGAACACAAACTCTGGCAAGTGAATTCTGTTTGTGACTGAAATTGAAGCAAAATAAAAATTTGCTTCTACAATGTGGATTCCTATTGCTTGCTCCATCCTCTTCCCACATCAATGTAACTTTCTGTCCTCAAGCTACAATCTTCCAAGCAAAGCACAGAGCAATGAAATAAAACTTGAGAGAAAAAGCTTATTTCTTTTTTCCCAAAATCACAAACCCTGGTTTTCAGAAAAAGAACAACAAAAGCGATAGCTTTAGGACAAAGGTAGTTGAGATCAAATGAAGCCAATTTGAGATGTGATTAAAAATAAAAAAATAAAAAGAAGAAGAAAGAAATAAAAGTCATAATGAGAATATTCAACTTCTTTCCCAGAAGAAGGGTCAGTGGATTTAATGGAAAATATTTTCCTTTTTGATCTTTGTACGTGGATATCAGTAATGCAACTGAGCAACAGCACCCATAGATCATGGTGATGGCAGCAGCTGGTAGAGAAATGTAAGGAAATTCTCTGTATGTGGAACTTTGTTCCCTGTAATATCAGAAAAACAAAGCTCCAATCAACTGCAAAGGAAGGAAGAAAAAAAAAATCACCTGAAACAATTTTTTAAGGACAAAACTCTGAATAGTGCCATTAAAAGAAAGGTTTCCTACTGCTTATCCACAGTTCATGAAGATGGACTTAAAAAAAACCTAGAAATATCAGATATCCTTAAGGAACCCACTGATGCTGAGATGCTCTTGGTTGAGTTTCAGTAATTCCATTAAAATTGTGGGCACTGATCACCTGCTTTAGGTTTAACCTGGGCTTCTGTCCAGGCACAGCAACTCCTCCCGAAATTTAAGGAAAACCATCCCCTCTGAGCCCATTCTTCTGCCCTGCTGAGGAGGGGCAATTCAATAGAAAAAAAAATAGAAAAAAAATAGAAAAAAAATAGAAAAAAAAAATAGAAAATCCTGGACACACCTCTGGCATCTTTCACTGCAGAATTTACACAGTCTTAAAATCTTCTGTTAAAAAGCTTAATTTAATTCGGTGAGAGGCAGTGAAATATCAGAGATTTCTACATGAGGTGAAGAAAGAACCCATTGGAGAGATTCCCTTTGAGCAGATCTCCCTAAATCCTGGGTTATTTCCTTTTCCAGCTCCAAATTCCCGTGCTGAAGGTGAGGTAAATAAAAAGTTTATTGACATCCCCATGTGCTGCTGTGGGATTTTCTCTGAACATTTGGGAAACCCACGGAGGACTCTCTAAGATCTCATTATATTAAAGAAAAAGTGATTTTAGTTGCAAGGTGTGAGTTCCATGGATGAGTGAGCATCAGTAAACAAGCTTAGTCTGAGCTGGTGCCTTGGAAAAGCAACTTCTAAAAGCAATTAGTGATGAGTTACCCTCAGCACTTGGGAAGGTCATTAAAGCACCTTCCCTACCTTAGAAAGTACAAAGAACATTCTCAGCTCAAAGATGGGGGTGGAAATGTCTGAAGTTTTTTTTTTTTTTTTCCCAGCCAAGGAAATTGTCAGCTCAGAAACAAAAAGCCATTTTTGCCTTTGGTGTGAGCAGCACAGAAAAAGGGACATTTCAGTTTCATTACAGGGAAAGGCCCATAAAACAGCAAAGCTTTTCAAATCCTCCCACAGCTCTCAAGCATCGCATTCATCTTAAAAATATTTTAGGATTCCAAACGGAAAATTGAGGTCAGTGTTTTTGTGCCACCCCAGCAGTTCAAAGGCTCTCCCTTCTGCACCTTCCTGTTCCGTGGGCACCTGGCACTGCCCAGCCAGGGAGGAGAGAAATGGGGAATAAGGGCCCTGAATCTGCTGTGGGATGGCAGGGGGGGTGATCAGTTTGTGAAATGGCCTGGGAGGGTTCCTGGGGAGCCTTGGTGTGTTCTTCTGCTGGGTTTGGGTGCTGATGTACAATTGACAGAATTGGGGGCTGGAGCAAGGAGCCAGCTGGGTTTGACTGTTAATCATGTTCAGGTTGGGCTGGACACTGTGATTGTCTGAAGGAAGGAAGGAACTCTCTGGAGTTGAGATCTTTGTGGTGCAGACTCAACAAGTTCACTGGGAATTAGCAATGTGGATTGAAATATTAAATTACAGCCCTGAGTAAAGAGGGCAGCTATGGTTCCAGCGAGGGTGGAGAGCACAGCTCGAGTCCTGCTGTTGTTTCCTTTTGTCTTCCCTCTGTGGCTCCCCTGGCAGTGAGAAGAGGAACAGGAATTTCATTTCTCCAGGCAGTGACACCTTTTACACCTCTGGTGTGTTTAGGTTGGCAGAACACCCTGTCCCCAGTTCAGTGCTACCAAAATACCAACAGTGCAGCTGCCTTGAGATGGAGAGAGGCACAAGAATTGTACCTGAAGAACCAAAATATTTTGGTGCCACCACAGATCACAGAGGAAAAACTCATCTGGAACACAGAAAAAACCACAAAAGACACACGAGGCTCTGCTCAGCCAATGGGTCTCTCTGTGTCTGTGATAGAGGGGAGAAAGATTCAGCTTTCTGGTTTTTAAAAATTAAACAGTGTAGTTATTCTTATGATAATCTCCATTTTGAAACAACAAAAAAAAATTAATTAATCTGTGATTACTGCGAACTGTCCTCTATTTTTTCTGCTTGGTGACAGGCAAGCACCACTCTCTAAAATTCAGAAGACTTCACACCTCGTTTCAATAGGGTTTGGTTGTGGTGATCACTGAGTTAAGTTTTAAAGTCATCAGTGATTTGAAAGAAATTTAGTCAAAGTGAAGAGGCAGAACTAAAAGAAGTTGTAGTCACAAGGCAGACATCTCTCTAAAGCTGTGTTACCTTCCAGAATCCAATGTCAAAGGATGTTCTTATCTGGCCATTCATCAGAGCAGTGCTTGTTAAAAAAGTTCTCCTTCCTTTAAAAGTTTGATTGAAATCGGCAGAAAGAGAGAAGTGAATTTTCCCCCAAAGCTCCTGAGTGTATGTAAACAACTCGGTGTCTAATTCCATTTGTACCTCTGACACTGGCTCTTAAAAAAGGCAAATTGGGTAGTTTTTCCTTAGGTAAAACACCCAAATAAATCAGTGCATGGAAGGCCCAGGGACAGGGGAAGGAATGAAATCGAGATCCTTTGGGCTACAGAATATATGAATTCCTTTTAATGAGATTTTGATTACCAGCACTAGTGCCTTGGAGCAAAAACTCCAGCAATAATCTCTAATGTATTATTTTGCAGGAGGAATTTAAACATGATAATGTTAATCCAATGAATGTCCATTTAGGCTGGCTAATGATGAAACACTGGATATTACACAGTGCTCACCAGGAATATGAGGAGAGATGTCCTTTATGGGATTATATAAAAAGAAATCAGTTTCATCAAGAATACAGTTACTCACTTGGAAACCTTCTCATTTACTGACTCTCAAGAATCATGGGGGATCAAAAACTGATATAATGAGATCATTTCCCCCCAGTAAAAATGCAATATGTGATTAGCCACTATTGACTATTACACCAAATGAAAAGGAGTTCAATCCCACATCCATATCCTCTCACATGCTAAGTCTGCTTATAGAAAGAGGCCCATAAACATAATTTTTTTGACTGGAGGATCCAAGGTCTTTCATTATGGAGACTTATTTTCAAGGGAAAGTGGTGTCATTATCGAGTACTGGTTGCTTTTTCTGAGAGGAACACAAAACCTCCAAAACAAACCCCAAAATATGAGAATTCTCAAGGAGTTCATCACACCATTTACATAAATTAGAGTACAAAAAAGCCTGAGCTGCCTTTTATTGCTTACACTGCACTTTCAATTTTTTCCATTTGGCTCCAGGATAAATCTGGTGGTTTGGGGGGCTCTGCTTTGCTGAAATTTGAACACGTGCAGTTGGTTTGGGGATCACACCTGGTGAAAATAAGGCTGAGGCAATGGGCAGGTGTAGGGGTGGGGAGAGAAATCAGGGTGGGATTGGGGTCAGGCACTGCCCTGGCAGGTGAATTGCTGCCAGTGCTCAAGGCTGGGGTGAGCCCAAATGGGAATGTCTGGGGTGATCAATGATAAATATGATAAATGTGATAAATGGTAAGTGTGATCAATGATAAATGTGATAAATGATAGATATGATAAATGTGATCAATGAGTGTGGTTTGGGGGTGTGGGAATGGGTGCTGCAGCCTAAACTGGAGATTTTGCCTTTTCCTGCCTTCCTGGCTTCCAGGAGCTCCCAAGGCTGGAAGTTGTACATGGGATGGCATTTACTGGCAATGGCAGCTGATGCTTTTATGATATAATTAAATAGCAATTACTTCCCTTCCTTCCTTCCTCTTCCTACAGCGAGCTGGGAATAGAGCATGGTGAGATCTATTCTTGGTAGAACTCTACAGTTGTGCTTCTTTTTTTTAATTATTATTTTAGCAGACGCTTTCTCTGCATAATTCCAAAATAAGAAACTCGACAGCACGTGTGTGAGGCTTCCAAAATCTGATGTTCATTATCCTGGGTCAGAAGCAGTGCATTAGTAATGACTGAAATAGATATTTGGATTCTTTTCTAATATTCTATATTCTTTCCCAAAAATAACAGCTAATTCATTAGATATTAATAGACTGCTGTTTTTGGAGTTTTGTTCTTGCTGTAAAATTAGTTTATTTGGGTTAACTTCCCGCTCAGTCCTGCTTGTCTTCAAAGTTCATGGAGATTTTGTGTTGTCAGATGACAAATTCAAGGTAATTTGAGATGGTCAGACTGATTTCCTCATCTCCCACAAATGTTTGCATGGATGCATTTGTGTCTGTATGACCTGAGATGTAGAACTTCACTCTTACTGGAGTTTATTCCTGGAAATTTCTTATCTCATGATTAGAAAGAAGGAAATTTGGGATTATTTGTCTCAGAACTATAACAGGTCCCAAGTCTTCTATCCTGGTACTCTGAAAATAAAAATAAATATAAAGCCAGATTGTGCAATGTATGAAGAGAAATGAAGCTCCCTCACTATCAGGTGGTTGAGAACAATCTCAGTCTGTTCCCAAGAGTTAAATCCAGGCTGTTATTCCTGAGCTCCCCTGAGACACAGCAGTTTCTCCAGTTGTTGGTGGTTGGTGCCAAGGTTTCCCTTTCCATGCAGAATTCCTTCATCTTTCATTTACACCATGCAGTTCTCTAACTGAAGAACCCTGTCTACTGGAAAAAAAGTGAAAAAAGAAGGTGTTTACACGTTTACCCTGGGGAAAGAGCTGTCCTGAAAGGTAAAACTGGGGCTCAGTTTTGTTCCTTCTGTGTTGCAAAATCACATCAGTTTAACGTGCAAGGCATCAGTCCTGAAAAATTGAGCCAGAATAGGCTCCACATCAAATGTTTCCAACTAAATCACCTTCAGTAATTTATCAATTACAGCGATTTTTCCTGCCTGAGGGCTGTGGCACTGTCTGTGTTTGGTGTCTCCTCTGTGCTTGGAATGAGGTGTGAAATGAAAGAAATGGGGAAAAAAATATCCTCAGAGTGCCTGGGGACTGAGCAGGGGCAGCTTTCAAATGAAACCACCTTGGGTTTGTGGCTGCACAGCTGGAACAGCAAAGGGAGGAAACTGAGCTTGGAAATCTGCTTGTGGCTTTATTCATCCCCAGGACTAAAAATTCCCAATGGCTCCTCCAGAGGAAAAGTGGTTTCTAGTTTTTCTCTCAGCTCATGCCTGAGTGCTAAATGAACTTTTATTTTCTGAACTGGATCTCACTGGAGTGTGGGGAGGAAGGAAGAAATACATTTCAGGTTCAGTCTCTGAAGGAAAAATGACTCAAAAACATGACTGTCCTAGGCAGGTTTAGTGAGTATGAGAATAAATTTTACTTTTTGGTCGTTTACATTCTTGTTTTATGTCTGAAAGGGGTTTTTGTAGCATTTGTCTCTCTCTGTATCCAAGCATTTGGTTTTTTGAGCTGAACATTATTTCAGGAAGCCTTGGCAGTGGTCGTGTCTGTCACTGAGTATTTGGGATTTCTCTGCCCCACTGAAATTCCTGCCTTTGTGTATCAGCAGAGTCAAAGGGCTTGGGTACATCTGTGAATTTATTTAATTTTATATTATTTTATATATATATATAAAAAAATATATTATATATATATATTTTATATATATATATATAAAAAAATTATATATATATATAAAAAATATATATATAATATATTTATTTTATATTTATTTTATTTACTGCACGGGTTAGTGGCAGTGCCAGCCAAACAACAGCAGGGTAATTCTGCCAGCTCTCATCACACCTTCAATCAGAGGGAGCAGAAATGAATCTGATTGTTCAATCAGGCAGGAGCAGTGCTAATCCTGCTCGTTCTCTAATGACAATCCCAGCCTGCAGGTACCATGGATACATCTCATTACAAACACATCTGTTTGCTCTGCTGTCATTTACCAAATTGGCAGATTCTAGTGGAGGACAGAAATTATAGGTTGGGCAGACGTGCTGCTCATGGCATTGTCCATAGAAATGCAAAGTGGAGCAGAATGAAAAAGGGAAATTTTTAGCTTTGTGGAAACTATGAAATTCAGGGGAAAAATGGCTGATTTAAACTTTTCCTTTAAGCTGAATTCAGGAAATTGAAACTTTTTTCCTCACCAAGGTTTTGTTTTCCTTCTCTGATGTTTTCTTGCTTTTTAAAAATTATTTTTTTTTTTAACAGTAAAAAAAAGAAGTAAATGAAAGCTGGAGCCAAAATTTCAGAGCAAAATGTTAAAATTTCACTAGAATACTTTTGGAAGAAG
>WBND01000041.1:1900890-1913000 GCA_013398595.1 Tychaedon coryphoeus | reverse complement strand
CCAACCCAACAAAAAGTTCAAGTCTCTGCTTCCACATTCAGGTTCCCACAGCCCCAGGAAAGGGAAAACCAGGTGAGCTTTTGTTCCATGCTCTGAGCAGAAATTCCAGCCCACACTAAGCCACTTTTCCCCTAAAACTCATCAAAACCAGCCTTTTGTTTCTGAAAATGCTTTTTGTAAAGAAATATTCAACCAGCTTCACTCTGGGTACTGTGGCATTAACTGTAAATAATAATTATGAGGAGAGGATTTAAAAAAATCTCTTCAGGTTGTGATTAGGATAAAGACCTAGGTTAAACTTGCTGGAAACACTGGAAAGCAGTGGTTAAATTCTCTGATATGCTTTGTCATGTCTGTTTCTTGGCCATGAAGACCCCAGAAAAGAAGGGGATTAGCAGAAAATACAAACCAGAGGGGAAAATTTCTCTTTGGGAGAAATTTGAAATTATTATACTGAATTTACCCTTGGTGAGAGCAGAGCTTTCCTTAACTTTGAGATCAGTGGCACGAGATGTTTTGCCTCAATTTTCATCCATAGCTTTTCAAAACCAACAAGAAGGTGCAGGTCACCACCATGGAAAATCAGGAGACATCTGAGGAAAACCAGAAATTTTTAAGATAATCAATGAAGAAAAATCGATGAACAAGTCCCATAAAAATGCTTAGGAGGCAGAGAGTTCATCTTTAATACTGATCTCGTCTCCCTGCAGAATCTTGCTCCCACCTTATCAATATTTTAGGAAAGAAAGAGAAACCTTGTGCAGCTGCAGAGGCAATTTGGAGGGATTAAAAATTTATCCTGTTTTGAGCAAAGCTTTCAGCAGGTGCTGGGATCACTTAATCACAGGTGGGTGACCTGCACAGTTCCCCTTTCCTGGGGCTGGAACTGGACTGGAGGTCCTGGGAATTCTCCTGTCAGAATTCCAGCCATAGTGGGTCACACATCTTGCCAAGAAAAGCAAAAAAAATCCCAAGTCTAGGATGGAAAAGTGACATTTTCCCTTCTGGTTCCTTTTACTTGCTGATGGAATGGAGTCAAGCAGGTTATAGCAGGCTTTGAATTTGGCTCAATAATTAAAATGGCTGATTAACATCAGCTGAAACTCAGAATTTGGGCTCTGCAGGAAATTTGGACAACTCCACATTGGTTTTCACTCTAGAGTGGAAAGAGCCACGTGGAGTAGAAATTTCTCTCCAAAAAATCTCTCTCACTAAGAATTTTATTGAAGTGAAGAAGGAGGAAAATAGGAAATCTCCAGCTGACAATCCAAAACTTTAATTCCTAAAAGCCTTTAAAACATACCGGTTTTTTTCCCATTGCAAAAGGAAACCTAATTAAAATCGTTCCTTTCTGGTGCTTTCCAGTGAAATTTCGTTGTGATTATGATGTTGAATGGAACATTTGGCTCAAACCAGCCAGGTGTAGAGACACCACCTGGGAGCTGGGGAGGATTTTCCTTTATCTGCTTGGTCTGTTTGCCACTGGGACAGCTGGGTGACAAATCCCTGAGGAAATGCCCCCATGGCCAAGGGCAGAGCTTTGGGATTTTGGAATTTTCCCTGCTCTGGAGGGAATGAGCTGGATGTGACAGAGCTGGGCTGTGCAGGGTGACCCATCCCTGTGCTTCTCATTCCCAGCCAGCAGAATTAATTGCTTTTAGCAGCACCAATCATCAGAGGCAGCAGAGATTCAGCAAATTGATCAAAGATCTTGTTGGGACATGGAAAAATGCTCACTGTAAGTTCCTGGTGGGAAACCAGCCTGGGAACCAGCTGTGCTTCCCATGGCCACTGTCCTTAGAGCCCCCTGTGAGCACACACTGGGGTTTACAGGATTTAATCCGGATTAAATTCTGGTGGGAGAGGTTTCTCAGGTGGGGAATGGCCCAGCAGGGAGGGATCAGTCTGGGCTGTCAGGGGAGCCAGGGCAGCAGCAGCCCTGGGATGTGTCCCTGCACACAGGGACAGGATATCTATTCAAATAAAATAAAATATATAAAATATATATGTATATATGTATATAAATATATGTATTCATATATGTATATATGTATATAAAATATACATTCAAATAAATAAAATGTACATTCACTACTCCAAGAATTTCAGCATAAACTAAATCTTTGGGACAACAATGTAAAAACAAGCACCTTTAGCTTTAAGACACAAGAACTGTGAAAATAGAACTGAATTTGTTATCATGTTCATGTCCCATCCTCTGTGCCCATCAGCTTTGGCTGTGCCCCAGTACAGAGCAGGAAAACAATTCCCAGCTCTCTTTGGGCTCAGTGAGCCCATGGGGTAAAAAATCCCCTCCCTGAACCCCTGTCTGGGAGGAGAAATGTTCTCCTGGCCACGGGGAAGTGCTCTGGTGTTCCACACATGCAAACTGCAAATGGACCCAGCCTGGTGAAGGGGGGAAAATACAAAAAAGGGATTTTTAGAGTCAGGAGGTTCCAACTTTGGACCTCAGTGCTGGGCAGGTTTCTGCAGCATTTGTCACAGGTAATACTGGAATCTATTCCTGACTAAACTGTAAATTCTTGCTGCCAGAATACCATCGTGGTGCTGATGAATATTTCTCCAACAGAAGAGAAACAGCATGTTGGTTCTTGAACCACAGAAAGCTATAATTGTAAGTTAAAATCTGGCGTGTTGTTTAAAATACTAAATTCTTTATCTTTCTGAATCTTTATAATTATACATCTAAACCCTCACTCTGAATACATTTGCAAGTGTTGTTCCAATTTTAAGATCCTCCCCAATTTAAATATCAAGGCCCGAGAGAAAAATGAAATTAAAAAATCCTACCTGCACAGAAAGCAAAGCCCATTCTGCTTCAAAGCTATTCATTCCTGTGTAGTTACAGAAAAAAAAAAAAAAAGGAAGAGATACAAAATTATAACACTTATTTGAAATGTCTTTTCTCACACAATAGCAAATGTTCTGCTCCTCCTCTCACTATAAAACCACCATATCAAATACCTTTTTTCATGAAATTATAGAAGTGCTGGGGAAAAAAAAACTAAAACCATAGAATATTAAAACTTCTCAGCTTCAGAGATGCCAAGCTGTTATCAAGGACTGTGAGAGGGTATAAATTTTCAGAAATGTTGAAAGGAGAGTGGGGAACAAGCCCAGGCTTTGCCATGAACAGGATGCTAACAGCCCCTGGCTCCTGTTCCCACCCCAGAATTTGAGCAGAGATAATCAGGCTCTCAGTGTTGAGTGGGGATGGCTCTGACATGGATCAGACTCTGATCTCTGGCCTGGCTCTTATTATGTGCAGTTATGCACTGGAAGAGTTTTGACAAAAATAATAACCCCCCATGTGGGAATTTCAGGAGCAGGGACTGTGCCAGGCAGGGAAATCACAGATCCCTGGATTGGCTCTGCACCCCTGTGATGTCTGGATGTAAGCAGAGCTCTCCAAAATCCAGAGCTTTGAAAGTTTGGGAGGCTGGAGGATCTCTCTGGTGCTGATCTCAACAGGAAACCTTCTGCCAGGAGGGAAAAAAGGAATCAGACGTTGCTCTACTCTAGAAAGTGTTGTGGCTTCATGCTTTCAAATGGGATTACAAGCATGGAAGATGTTGTCAGAACTTGGTTCATAAAATAATTTTCGTGTCATTTCTACCAGTGGCACCTAGGAGCCAAAAAGCAGAGGGGAGAAGACCTGCAGATGTTCTTTCAGATCCTTTTCCTGATTGGATTTCTGACCTGCAGATGTTCTTTCAGATCCTTTTCCTGATCTGATTTCTGACCTGCAGATGTTCTTTCAGATCTTTATCCTGATCTGATTTCTGACCTGCAGATGTTCTTTCAGATCCTTTTCCTGATCTGATTTCTGACCTGCAGATGTTCTTTCAGATCCTTTTCCTGATTTGATTTCTGACCTGCAGATGTTCTTTCAGATCTTTATCCTGATCTGATTTCTGACCCTCTGAGTTATGTACAACCCAGGGGTTAAATGGTAACAGTCAAAACATGTTGGGAACCTCTTGTTGTTGTAAATAATTGAGACACTGGTGCATATTTGCATCTCAAATCAGAAATTCCTGGTTTTGAAAAGCCTCCTCAATGCAGCAACGCTTTAGTGATGCTGAGTTAATTAATAATAACAGGTTTGCTCTGTATTCAGTGACTCTTGAGCAAGGAAATCCATGGAATTATGCCCCCTGAAGTTTTCTCCTGTGCCCTGGCAAACTCCTGGCATGTCCTGCAAGGGAAATGAATCCCTGGAGGAGCAGTCTGGGCTCTGGCTGGGCTCCCCCTGAGCACCAGCAGGGCTCAGCTCTGTGAGTGCAGAATGGCACTGAGGTGACCTCACTGTCTGCTGTGGTGCTCACCAATAACAGAAATTTATGGTGCCAAGGTCAGGGGCAGGAACGTGGCCAGGTGCTCTCAGGATGTGCCTGCAGACACCCCTGTGCTTTCCACACAGGAATTTCAGTCTCCTGTGGGCTCACAGAGGCTGCAAACCAAGAATTCAGCCCTCTGAGTTCTAGAATTCAGCCCTCTGAGTTCTTGGTTTGCCTGCACAGGAGGAGGGAAAGGTGCAGCTCCTGGGAAAATCCCATCAGTGTTGGTGAGAAACCTCAGCCTCGCTGCCACTGACCATGAATTTTGTGACAGCTGCATTTGGGGCTCAGGTTCATTCATCCTGACAGGAGAGACAATCCAAGGAATAGCCCAGGTGTTGTTTTGGCCAATTGGAAGAGGAGAAAATGCCACCACACTTTGCTCAAAGAGAAATTCCTTCAAAGCTGTGGTGCATATGAGCAGTTCATGGGAAGGAGTTGAGCTGCAATGGTCCTCCAGTGACATGCTTGATTGCTGAGGAGAGGAGATGTAATGATTTTGGACAGCAGCTGTCAGGGTTAAGAAAGTTATTTGTTCCATTGGTTTATGGCACAGACTAGTAGTATTTTATTGTCAAACAGAATTAGTTTTATATCAAGAAGAGTGATTACTTGGGTTCACTGTGTTTGAGATTAAACTTGATGATTTCATGTCCATTATTGATTTAGGCTTTACATTCAGAGGAGTAGAGGTTTATATTTTACTTAAGGGGATTTGATCACAGTAGATGGAATCTTCAATGGTTTCTGCAAATAAATTAGTAAAGTTGCTGTGCCTTTTACAGTAACTGCAGGGGAAAAGTGAAAGGGGGTTTAGCTCAAGAGAAAAAGTGCAAAAAGAAGATGGCAAAAATGCTGCTGAGCTTTTGCAGAGTGCAGGGGATTGGTAACACCTCAGTGCAGAGGAGCAGGAGGCACCCAGAGGATGCTCAGTCAGTGGCACAGGGCAGCTCCAGAGCACTTTATCTCCTCTGATTTATCCTGGAATGACACCCAAGGACAGAGGGACATCCAAGGGGCGTTGCAGGGCCAGAGGAGGGCCAGGTGTGGTGGGATCTGCAGGAGTGAAAGTGCAAAGTGAGCAACACCTGTCCCTTGCAACCTCCCCTCCTGAAACCCCCTGAACCAGACAGGGAACAGGAGGAGCCAGCAAGGACCTGGCCCTGCTCTGCTGCTGGGGTCTGCAGCCAGGAGAAGACAGATGGTGTGTGGGCACCAGGGACAGCAGAGCATCCCTGCAGCAGGAGGAGAGCAGGGATTCCAGGGCAGCACTGAGAGCCCAGGGATGGGCAGGGACACATTTCAGAGGTGCTCAGACTCACCTGACAGCCCTGGGCACAGACTGGCACCTGCAGGGTCACAGGGCCTTCACCTTGCCAGCATCACCCTCAGCTGCCCCAAAAATCCCTCTGCCTGCAGGCAAGAGAGCCCAAAATGGGATGTGCTGAGCTCAGCCCCAGCTCCCTGGAGTCCTGTTCCATCCCAAACACTGCCTGCTGCCAGGAGCTGGTGATTGAGGGCACAGATCTTGCCAGAATGCAGGGCACAGACACCAAGCACTTGTTGCAGCTGACATTCCCAGTGCCAGGGTGGATGGCAGCTGGTGCTGCCAGGCTCAGGTAATGATGTTTTCCCTTCTGTTCCCGGGGTCACCCCCAGTTCTTTGCTCTCTGCAGTGTTTGGTTTGTTAGGGACACAGCAAAGCTCAGTTCTGCAGAGTCCCCCAGGGTCAGGTGTTTACTGCCTCATTTTTTTCTGAGTTTCAATTAGTGCCCTTTGCCTTTTGTCCTTTTGCTGAGAGACATGGAGGAAAATCTGGCTGTCTCTCCTCTGCTGCTTCCCTGCAGTGCTCACAAACATTGTCAGGGTTTCTCCTGGGAGCCTGGCACTGCTGCAGGCTCAGCAGGGCAGCTCTGAGCTCTCTGCCCGTGTCAGGGGCTCCATCACCCCCTGCACCTCCTGACCCTGTCTCATCCAGCCCTGGAAACTTCCCCAGGTGTGGCTGCAGTGCTGAACAGCTTTCCAGACTTTAGAAAGATGTCTCCATTCCAGTAGAGGGAGAAAAAATGAGAATGCAGATGCATGGCTCTGAAACTAATTGGATGCATTCATTGAGATGGGTGTTAAAAAGCTGCTGCCAAGAGCATTTTTTGAACTATTATTATTTTTTACTAATATGGGAGTTTGTTTATCATTTTACTTTCTCTGTCCAGTGAACTGGTTCATATTTAATGGCTCACTAAGTTATGCCTACAATGGAAATGACAGAGCATGTGCTTTCTAATTTAAGTGTATGGACAAGTGCCCTTCTTTGCTGGAAAGAGAACAAAGCTCTGCTGAGCACTCTGCTGAGTGTTTGAGGCAGGTGCTGCTCAGGATGGGTGCCTGCTGCCTGTCCCTGAGCCCTGAGCAGCTCCTCTTGCTGCCCAGCCCCTGCCAGTGGGACCCAGCTGTGCCACCCCAGGACAAAACACAAAACATCTGGGATGCCTGGGGGCCGTTCCCCTGAGGGTGTTCAGGGAGGTTTATCCTCCCCCCCACTCACAGGGTTTGTTAAAGGATTTGGGGCTGCTGTAGGAGATGTCACAATGTGTGCAGATGCCAGTGTTTGGAAATCTGAGCAGCTTTTTGCTGCTGTCCCATTCCCAGCTGGGCTGGAGCCAGTATATATCTATATCTATATCTATATCTATATCTATATATATATGAAATATACTATCTATTATCTGTCTATCTATCTACTTATCTTATCTATCTATCTATCTACCTATAAAATATACTATCTATCTATCTATAAAATATTCTATCTACCTATAAAATATGCTATCTATCTAATCTATAAAATATACTATCTACCTATCTTTCTATAAAATATTCTATCTACCTATCTATAAAATATTCTATCTACCTATCTATAAAATATTCTATCTATATCTATATATCTATCTATCTATAAAATATACTATCTACCTATCTTTCTATAAAATATTCTATCTACCTATCAATAAAATAGTCTGTCTATCTATAAAATATTCTATTTATCTGTAAAATATTCTATCTACCTATCTATCTATAAAATCTTCTATCTATATCTATCTATCTATCTATCTATCTATCTGTCTATCTGTCTATAATCTCAGAATGTGTACATTCTGATAGCCAGTCAATGCACACATTGCACACAGCAGCCAGTTGTTGTGTCTGCTCAGGGCACCAGGCCCTGCTCTCCCCCTCGTTTCTCCCTCCTGGGTGCTCCCCTTCCCCTCCAAAGGCAGCAGGGCCATCACTGCCTCCTTTCTCTGGGGCTCTGCACTGTGGGAAGGAGCTGCCACAGATTTTGGTTTTGCTGAGTTCATTTTTTAACTCACTCCAAAGCCAAACACCCTCCCCATGAAGACAAGCCAGGTGTTAAACCAGGCAGAAACAGATTCAGCAAAAATCACATTCAGTAACAAGGAGCTTACCCCAAAACATTTCCCCCCTTCTCAAAACCCCCACACTGTGGATCTGTTCTTCTGTTTTCTCTCTTTACACCTGCAGGCAATTGCAGGATGGATCATTTACAGGATGATGCTGTTACTCACAAAATGCCAGCCATTCCCAGCTCCTGTACTGGTGTTGCTGCCTCAGTGTTTCCAGCTTGCATTTTTTATTCCTTGGCAAGAAAAACAAACAAACAACCTGCTTGTCTAGTGCTACGTGTTATTACCTTTCACAAAAAGAATTTCCAAAAATGATGGCAGGAATATATTTTTTTTGCCTTTAAATCCATGAAGATTGCCAATCCTTTAACTGCAGAAACACCTAAAAGCTACATAACCTGCAAAAATGAGGCATTTAAATGTGAGTCATAGCAGCTTTCCTAGCACAACCTGTCCTCTGGCTGGAAGTTTTGAATATGAGGGATGTTGTTTGCTTGAGGCTACCCCAGGTCCTGGGGAGAGGGGGATTTCTCTCAGGGAAAAGTCCTTGCTAAAACAACAGCCTGTGAACACAAGCAGCAGGGGATTCATTGTAGGGAATTCATCCAAATTAATGGTCATTTTGAGTGGTTCCAAGGGTTTGTAGGAAGTCACATCAAAACTTTCATCCTAAAAACTGGCAGAAAGTGGAGCAGAAGGGGCAGGTGTGTCTCCAGGTAGGGACCCTGTCAGCTCCTGGCAGGTAAAGGGTAGCAGCTCCCTCACAAACCCCATTTTATTGACAACTCCCATTTTTGGGGGGTTGTTGGTCCTCACAGAGATCACTCAAATTTTCATTTAAACACTCTACATCCTCCTGAGTTCCAGTAAGCAATTCTTAGCTTAGATTTATTTTTCTCTGAAGCCTGACTTTTCTGCTGGTTTTGTGTCACACACAGGGACCTTCAGGACACTGAAATAACAGTTTAGGCAGAGACCAAGAAACAAAGAGCCACACCATGGGAGTGTGTCTGTGTGTGTGCCCTGGGTTTTGTTTTCAGTGCACCATCACATGGGGCACTCAGTGCCATCAGTCTTTGTGGAAATGGTCAAGGGCTTTTCATTTTAAAACCTTACTGATTAAAAAAAAAAATTCCTAAAGATAATTCCATAGTATAAAGAATGTATTCTGCTCTGCCTACCACAGGTTTAAATTGGAGGATTAAAAATATCCATTCTTCATTCCCACCAAATCCTAAGCTCCTTATTTGGTTTTTGTATCATCAGATCCTATTGTTTTTAAATAGACTAACCCAAGATTATGAGAAGGAATGAGACAAGCCTTCATCTGCACTGGTTTAGAAATCCTGATGTTGATCCATATGTTCTTGGAAACAAGTAACACTGTGATGCCCTTGGAGAGCTTCAGAACAGGCCTCAAAACATCACCCACTTGCTTTAATTTCTTAAGCCAGCTGCCTCTCTCAATAAGACAGCTCAATTTCATTCCCTCTGAAACCAAACTTTTGCAGAAACTGGCCAAGTGGATCACTGGAATAGAAAGTAGAAGGAATACACAGTTGTGCAGCAAGGGCAGCACGGAGAGGGTGCAGAATTGCTGATTTTTCACACTGGCTGCATTTTCAGTGCCCAGAATCTCCCCAGCCTCACAAACCCAGCCCAGTGCAGCTCTGAGCAGCATCTCTGCCTCGCTGGGAGGCTGGAGAGGCCCCTGGAGCAGAGGCTGGGCAGAGTTAAAGGAACAAAGTAAAATTTATTAAAAGCCTTCAAAGGATTCACCTTGGGCAGTGCAAGAGCCTGGATGTGGTTACACCCAAGGTGGACAATGGGTCAGGAGTTTCACACTTTTATCAGTTTGGGTCCATTCCCATCCTGGGGTTCACTGTCCCATCCCAGCTCCAGGTTCTGCAGTCCCACCCTCCCAGATTCTCTCCTCCATTCTCTCTGGTTGCACTTTTTGGGGCTGGAGCTGCAGCCCTTGGTTCTGGGGCTGGACAAGGGTTGGTTTGTGTGCCTGAGCTGGGAGGAGAATTTGTAACACTCTATATGGAGTTCAGAGTGCACACTAATGCAGTGCAGAATCTGGAAAATGTGAAAGCTGAAGTTTAAGGCATCAGTGCAGCTGGAGGTGCTGCTGCTGGGAAGCAGCAGGGGCTGGGTTTGTGTAACACAGGGACTTCTCCACCCTCCCAGGAGCCAGACCCCACTGCAATAATTGCCTGTCTCTGGTCCTGGCTCAGTCCTGCTCCTAACAAGACCAGTGGGAGTTTCAGCTGAGACAGCCTTCAGGATCTGGCTATTTAATTTGTGACAAACACCACTCTGCAGGTCTCCTGCCTGCCAGATCCTGAGGGCTCCTGCTTTTGGAAAGAAAAACCCAGTTGTATTTGTTGGGCTGTTTCTTTCCTGGATGAATGCAGGTAATTATTTCCAGTTGCACAGTGCACAGGTATTGGGAGTTACAATGTGCCCCTTGTCAGGTGTTTTGGGCAGTTCAGTGTGTGTGTGCACGTGTTTGTGTGTGGATAAAATATAACTGAAGCTTTTCTGTGGAAGATCTTGGATGCCTTCGGTTATCCTGAGCAGAGCACTGGGTGTGAGTGCAGCCCCTGGCAGCTTCAGGTGCTGCTAAGGGATGGGAGTCTCAGTAATGGCCAAACAGGGACCAACCAGAACTGCCAGAACACAGAAAGTGTCATTTCTAAAAGACATTTCTCATTTCAGTGTTTAGAACACCAAGTGGGGACCAACTGGAATCTCTGCCTCAAGCACACCAAAGAATTGGTTCTCTGAGACACTTCCTAAATCACCTTTTTCAATCCACTTGTCCAATTGACTTTATATAAAAACACATTTCAACACATTAGAAATTACAATAGTGCTCATTAAATCATTCAGGTGGTGTTGGATTGCTGCCCTGAGCACAAAGGCAGCCCTTGGCTTTGCAGTGAGTTTGGACAGGCAGATCTCAGGTGGGGATCAGCTGAAAGCACCAAAAGGGGGAAGGAAGCACCTCCTGAGGCTGGGTCCCAGTTACTGAGCTATCAGTATCTCAGCATCTCAGTATCTCAGTATTTCAGTATTTCAGTATTTCAGTATCTCAGTATTTCAGTATCTCAGTATTTCAGTATTTCCATATTTCAGTATCTCAGTATCTCAGTATTTCAGTATCTCAGTATTTCAGTATTTCAGGGGTTCTGGCTCTGCCAGAATTTCCAACACCCAGGGCAAAAAATAGAGGCTCAAATTCCCTTTTTTAGCATTAGCAAGATACTTTCCTGCAGCTCTGATGATGAGGTCAGTGGTCACTTTTGAATTTTGAGGCTCTTGGAGTTTAATGGGACCTGTAGAGAATTCAGAAGACTGAATCCAATATCTGACCTGTGGTGATTCCCACTGGAGAGCTCAAGGGACAGGTTTGGTTTGTCACCTTTTCCTTTAAAGCTGAGCATGTTCTTAGGGCACTGCTCCTTTGGGATGTCCACCCCTCACTCTTGGTGCAGGGGAAGGATGACAGAGCACAGAAGTCAAACCCTTGGGCAGTGAAATGCAGGGATTTGTGTTGCTTTGAGGCAGGAGATATAAGAGAGATCCCCACACTGGTGACTCTGCTGATTCCTGCTCCCCTGGCAGGGCACATCACCCTCAACCCAGCCAGCAGCTCACCCTGACCAGCATTAACACAAAATGGTTTAGTCAGATTTAAAAAAAAAAAAAAAAAACAACCACATGAACATTGTGTTTATTTCTCCAGCAAAATCTGTTTCTTTCAGTCTTTCATTTGCTTCTCCTCTGAAGACTCAAGTCTTTATTTCAGACATCTGCCTATAGAAAATAAGTATTTTTTAAAGGGCACATTAAAAGATGAAAAGTGAAGCTTGAATAACTTAATCAGCATACAAATTACACAGATATAAAAGTTCTGTTTCATTGTCTTAACTTACAGTTTATTTTGTACAGAATTCATTATGTTATACATCTAAGACTTATTATATTGTATAAATATCTGGGGTGTGATGTATATACATATCCAGTGGTATAATTCAGCAGTTAATGTATGCATTTCACAATACACTACCGTGTATTTCAATGTAGTGCACATGATTCATATTCCATAAAAGAGCACACCCGCTATGGAAAATCAGCATCTCGTTCATGGGGGGTTTATTCCACCTTGCAATACAAGGCTTTTCTCCATTTTAGAATGGACTCTTGGTGCTGTGTATGGCTGTAAGGGCTCCTTGTACGTTCCCCAAGATCAGTTAAGGACCAGCAGCTCCAAACATGAACGTGGGGGTGTTGTACAGGGGGAGGAGAGCAGGGAGGG
>WBND01000041.1:1875604-1900054 GCA_013398595.1 Tychaedon coryphoeus | reverse complement strand
CAGGGATGGGGAAGGGGCACAGGCAGCCCCAGAGCTGGGCAGGGATGGGGAAGGGGCACAGACACACCCAGAGCTGGGCAGGGGTGGGGAAGGGGCACTGGCAGCCCCAGAGCTGGGCAGGGATGGGGAAGGGGCACAGGCACACCCAGAGCTGGGCACTGTGGGGTGAATAAAACCAAAGGTTCTGCTCACTTGGGCAGTCCCAGCTCTCCCTTCCCAGGCTCAGCTCCCCTCCGTGCTGGGCTCAGGGCTGGCACCAGCTCTCTTTGGGAGCTCTGTGTCCCTCAGTGCAGCCCCTGCTCTGTCCCACACCCCAGAGCTCCCCAGGCCCTCCCCACACACGCCAAAAGTAAGAGATGGTGTTGGTTTGGTATTGAATTACAGGTATTGCTTCCCTAGGCACCTACTGAAGCCTAATTCTAATTCATCTGGCAGTTCAGTTCCTATTTTTCAGACAATTCTACTTTCCTGCATACATACTTACATACATACATTTTGTGTCTTTTGATCACTTGGCTACCATTGCTTTGTTCTCTCAAAAGCAGAGACTTTTATCAAACTGTAAATGCTGTTCAGTTAACAGCAATATTATATATTCCATGAATAAAATATTGTATTTAACAGCATCACTGAAAAATATTTAGGTGAATGGGAAAATTTGGGGGGGGGTGGGGTGTTTAAAATAATTTAAAATTGAATTTGCTTGGATTTAGAGTATGCCATCATTTTGAAATTAAAATTTGAGATATTTAACTTAAAAGGAACTGATCAACTCAGAGCTATTTTATCAAGTATATTCATGTTGAATATATTTTCCTTTCATCTTATGAGAAGTAGCATAAATGCTCAAGCCAGGATAAATCCATAATAACTCCACTTTATTGGTGTTATCCCAGTTTTAGCGAAAATAGAGAGTTCTCTCTTCCCACTTTTCTTTTTTTTTGTATTGCTTTTTTTCCATGGTTGTATTGCCATTTTCCATGTAAGAGCTTTCATTTTATGACATGTGATGGAAAAGAAAAAGAAAAGTTTATGAACCTGCAGATCTTTCTTTTCCCCCCATTGGAAGGTTTGGGGATTGGGTCTTTTTGTGGACAGCTGTCTCTGATTTCTCACTGTGGTGAGGCAGGGGAGCAGCCCAGGAGTCTGAAATGGGACCTCAGTGGGAATTAAAGGAAAAGTTTCCATGAGGAAATGGAGCCTCAGTGGGAATTAAAGGAAAGGTTTCCATGAGGAAATGGAGCCTCAGTGGGAATTAAAGGAAAAGTTTCCGTGAGGAAATGGATCCTCAGTGGGAATTAAAGGAAAGGTTTCCATGAGGAAATGGAGCCTCAGCAGGAATGGAAGGAAAGGTTTCCATGAGGAAACTGAGGGATTTGCACTCAGGACTAGTTGGGCTCTCTGCCCCTGCCAGCAGCAGCTTGCTTCCTCTGATTTCAGGACTAAATCAATTTGGGGTCAGTTTATATTATATTGTGCAAACAACAGTAAATAGGGGTGTTTTTTTTGTTCTGCTCTCTGGTTGAGCCAAATGCAAAGTAACACGTTGGGAAGAGAAGTTAAATTCTAAAAAGTGGTTTTTATGTTGTTAGTGATAAGAAATTCATCTTTCCTTATTTCCTGGATCATTGAAAGGGAGAGAACATTTGTTAAACAACCCAAGATCTGACGCACAAGTGCTGCATCCCTTATGAAACAGAAACATATCTGTGCTCTATTATTTTCTCTCCTCCAAATTAGATTATAACAGATGCCATCCCCTCCCTGTGCAGCTTGGTGCCAGCAAAAGGAAGTCTCTAATCACTTATGTAAGCCTGGTGTCCTCACTTTTAGTCCCAGTGTTGAAATTTCTGTATTTTGCAGCAGTTATATTAAATATGTTCCCAGTTGTGGATTAGGATCCAAATGCAGAATTTCCCACAATTTTCTGGTTTGTTCAAATTCCACCACTGAGCTACAAATTCAAATGTTGTTTTGATCTACCTAAAAGATGGGAACTCCAGTAGGTAAGGCAGTTGTAATTTGGCTCGTGGTTGTTGCACAGGATCCATCACAAGATCATGTGCTCTGCTTGGGGGGTTGAACTATTCTGTAGATTCAGGTTTGTCCTAACTGCAATTTTCAGCTTATCTCAGTCATCCTTCAGTAGAAAAAAACAATGTGATGCATATGAAATGGCAGCTTTGAACTTCCAGCATGTTTTCCTTGATAAAATTGGGTAGTCCCTTGTGTGACTGCACTCCCAGTGTGTCTTTTCTTTCCTTTTTAATGAAACGTGGTGTAAAGTTTTTCTCTTTAATGGCTTCATGGCCAGGGATGTTTTAGACAAGGTCTGGGGCTGTTGAGCATGAACTTCTCTGGCCTGGTGAACTCTGCCACCCACGGATTCATTAGTCCAGAGTAACAGGGACTCCAAGCTCTGCTTATTTCCTGGAAAATTTCCTCCCTATTTTATGCATTTCAGTACCACGTTTGGCTTTCTCACTCAGATAATGACATGTATTGTCAGCCAAGCTGCTGTTTCAGCAAAGCATTTCCCTTCTGAAGTATATGCTGGTTTTTACAGGTTATTTTTTCATATTAGCAATGACAAAAGTGAACCCAGGGCTACTCCTTGATTTTTTATTGTCCAGGGTTTATTATTATATTTACAGTTCCCTGTAAGAAGACACAAGCCTTTCCCAGTAAGAGTTCTAATTCCTTTCTATGTTTCAAATACTAACGACCCATATGGAAAGGAGGAAGATAATCAGTGATGAAGGAGGTATCTCTGGGGGCTGAAGCAGATGAATTAAAAACTCAAATCATTATAAATATTACCGTACTACACTTTGGTACAACCAAAAAAAAAAAAACAAAACCAAAAAACAACAGCAACAAAAAAAACCCCAACCCCCTTTAAAGAAAATATTTAATGTTCCCTAAGTCAAATAAAATTCACAAACAATGTAAGAAGAAATTAACCACATGGGGTTTTTTTATATCTGTAAAAAATAATAAGAACTACTTGGCTGCATTGCACATAGGCAATAAAGTGAGATTCATTCCAATCCCTTTCTCCGTGAGCCTCCTCTCAGGCTGTAAGCAAGAAATGTCCACTGTGCTTTACAAAGGACGACAACTAGAAAAAAATCAATGCAAACAAACATCCCTTTCTTTTCTGCTTTACCATTTCTCATGAGAGATGACAAACCAAGGGAGTCTCCTCTGAGTCCGAGCGCGGTCGATCAGCGTTTCGCTAGAACCAGGCAGTACACAACAGCAGCCACGGTGTGACACCTCCAGCACCTACAGGGAGCTGTGTCTGGGGCACATCCTGGTTTGTGGTGAAACAGGATTAACTCAGCCAGCCTCTTGAACCTGCTCTGCGACATCAGGTTATCATCTCAGTGCCTCCAGGCTTGGGCTGCCTTGTTCCTATTGCTGACTGGACTGACTGCTCCACCATCCGTAAACAGAAGGCATAAAGGTGATTACAAACATAAGAAAGCAGTTTTACATATTGTCTTGCAGTCTTTCCATATAGTCCCTAAGTTCCTTGGAATCACCAAGATTCATATCTTGGCATACCCATTTAATATTATCATCACTGTCAAATAGAATTGAGTTGGTGTAGGGGCCTCCATCCTCCGGCAGTATTGTTGTATATGAAGTGAACTTTACTCGCTTCTGCTTTGGCCCAGAAGGGTTTATAGGTTCACTTTTAACTTCTTTTTCACAAAGGTACTCAGAAGATCTGAGGATATGATTATGAAGAGTCTTCTGAGAGCTCCCATTAAGGAGAAAGTTGCTTTCTTCAAACTGCATCCCTCTGTCAATCATGGTAGTGCACTCCTCTGACGGGAGCGAAATGTCCACTGGGTTTTCCAGGAGCTCCACCTCATTTCCAAGCCAGACCCAGTCATGGGAATGGGGGATGTTGCCTTGCTCACTCACAGCAAACCTTTTGTGCCTGTACTTCCAAGCAAATGCCACGCAGTTAATCAAAAAGACCAAGATTGCTAAGCAGAAAACGCAGAGCAGCGCGTACATGCCGATCTCCAGGTCTGTCAACCCTCTGGAAGTCAATGAGAGGTCACTGGGACTGTTCTCTCCTGGTATTTCTACTTGGGTGGGGAAACCTGTGAAGGCAGTTGGGTTGTTTTGAAGCTGGCCATCCTCCAGGGACTCCTGCTCAATGGGAGACGTGAAAGTTGTGCTTTTGTTCGCGTTGTCCTCGGGACCGAACACGTCCTCGTGGCTTTTGGACCAGTCTTGTGCTGTCCTCTCTTGTTCTGCAGCTTTCTCTATAGCATTGCTTGGATGGCTTTTAAAATCCTTCTCCACATCATCGATGTCGTTGCTGCTCCCTTTCTGGTCCGAATCTTTCTGGCCAAACTTCACTTTGACGTTTCCTTTCCCCACAGCCAGAACGCTCTTGCGCTTGGTCTTCTGGCAGGGCTCGCTGATGACCATCTCAATTTTGATCAGGGGCCCCTGGCCGTCCCCTTCTGCCACCACCACGGGCCAGAGGGACTGCAGGCTCTGCTGGGAGGACACCACCATCTCATCCAGGGACGTGATGGAGATGGAGAAGTCCTTGGAGTCGTAGATGTCCAAGGGCGTCACCGACCCGTCGCTGAACAAAACCCATGCACTCACCACGGCCTCCTGGAGGGGAGAGGATGAGGAGGGGGAAAAAAATATGTGTGGGAGAGAGAGAGCACAAATCAGACACAGAAAAAAAATACAGAGTTTAACTTTGGGGTTTGTTTTTATAAAGAAAATGTAAATGTCTACTCTGCTTCTCATTTTCTTGCAGGCTTGTGTTCTCTAGACCACTGAGGCATTTCCCTCACCTTCAGGAGCTATCAAAGAAACCCTCATCTAAATTTAATAAAAGTGCTGGAAAAGACAATCGACGATTCTTTTTTCTCAGTCTGAAGTGAGAAGCCTCCTTTGAATGCCAGAGCCTCGTGATGAAAATAATCATATTTCCACCATCACGGTCAATTAGCTCTGTAAAGGACCTATAATGGGGAAATTCTCTAATGCTGCAGTTCCAGTGCCTTATGTAATACAATGAGCAGAGCTGAGAGCTGGAATGTGTCAGGCCAGCGAGCCCATCCAGCCCATGGAACAAACTGGGAGCAGAACACATCTCAATGCAGCACTTTATATTTTCTGTCATGCTTTCAAATATGCAGGACTTGCAGTATGCAAAAGTGATGGTGGTCTTTCCTGGGAACTGTAGAAACCCTCATGAAAACACCATTTTTATGTTTTGACCGAACCGATTTGTCTTCTTACTGCAAATTGCTAGTGCAAAAAATATAGTTACACTTTCTGCACTGATGTAGAACCTCAATTCTATAAAATCCATTAAAAAACCGCATACAGAATTTGTTCTGTGGTCTCATTAAAAGCTGTTTAACTCCTCGGGTTGTATGGTTCAAAGTAAGCACAAACTCATCAGTTTTCAGCAGCACAGGTCATGGAAACTTCTGTACCTGCAGCCAGAGGTCGTTTTGGCTGAGCTGACTTTGTGAGACAATTAAGGAATGGCATTCCCAGCTCTGCTTGCACAGCCAGGCTGCGTTTTCCCCCAGAAAAAGGGATTTTTGTGGCACATGCAGGCTCTGTTTGGCACTGTGCATTCCCAGGCACATCCATCCCCGTGCCCAGAGCAGCTCTGGGAAGGGGTCTTGGCACTGTGGGCTTGGTCAGGAAGATGAGCAGCCTTTCCTTCAAGAAGTGACTCCTTTTCACAGCCATGTATTCATTATATCTGCTGCCCAAAATTTACAGCAAATTACTCTGCCAAAGCAGAGGGACACAGGAATTGCCTGGATGTGTTTTTCTGGAGCATACCTGCTTGGGGGTGTGCAGGATGTCCTGGGCAGAGGTGGTGGCAACCATGGCTCTTTTATTTCCTTTGCTGCTCTGGAAGGACACAGACAAGCCTGACACCAGCTGGACTCCCAGGTCTGTAATGGTCACCCTGTCATCCAGAACTATCACTGTCTTCTCTGCCAGGATGGAATCCGAGAGAGGGGACAGAACCTGGGAACAGAAAGGAAACACCTTGCATGAAACAGCAGTGAAGTGTTTTAAAGCAAGGCTGGCCTCTAAGCAGCACACCAGATTAATCCTGGGTTTGTCACGTCCATGTCTGAGCCAGAGCTGATGTTTCCCCCAAGACATTACACTCATTTGCTGCTGAATTACTTTATCTAAAAAAATAATCTAATAAAACAACAAATCACTTCAGAACTGCAGCTTGATCTGGACATAATATATATAATATAGAATAAATTAAATGGATTTTTTTTTAAGTCATTTTTGTGGGGTCTATAAAACTCCCTGTGAATGCAGTGCAGCACAGAACAGAGTGTAAGACACTGATTAACACTGAAACTCAGTGGGGGGATAAGTAAGTGTTCAAAGCCTGGCTGATAGGAACTTGGCCTGTTGCCTTTCTAGGGACAGAGGACCTGAATGAAATGAAAGCAAGACCTGCAAAAGAACTTTGAAAATCCCACTGGGTGCCTGCCTGCATTTTTCAGTGCCAGAACACTCGTGCCAGTTGCTCTAAGACCTTGTTTCCAGCATGCTCAGAAAGAGACTCATCTTTATACTGGTGACAGAACTTTGTGAACACAAAAGGACCAATTTTCCAAAAATGTTCAAGCACATAAAGGTGCAGGTATTTGGTATAATTTCCCAACAGTTATGCTCACATGGCCCCACTGAAGTTAAAAGGAGCTGGTTGTCACCTCTTTCACCAGCCAGAGAAATCTCCCCATGTTCCAGTAACACCAAGATGGATAAATCCCTTCAAAACCTTCACCTAAGGGCATTTTATGGAAGTGACAAAAAACCACAATGAAAACCCCTTCAAACTTCCTTTTCTGTTCAGCACGCCCGTTTTTTCAGCTTTTTTTTTTTTTTTTTTTTTTCCCCCTGAGATGGATGAATTTCCTACTCCAGCTGGGGCTGTACCTGCACCGTGGTGATGCCTGGCTCACGCCCAGCCAGCACTCTGCCCTCCTGCAGCCTGGCCACCTTGGCCAAGTCACACCAGGACGGATAAATCCCTTCAAAACCTTCTCCTAAGGGCGTTTTATGGAAGTGACAACCACAACGAAAACCCGTTCAAACTTCCTTTTCTGTTTGGCACGCCCGTTTTTTCAGCTTTTTTTTTTTTTCCCCTGAGATGGATGAATTTCCTACTCCAGCTGGGGCTGTACCTGCACCGTGGTGATGCCTGGCTCACGCCCAGCCAGCACTCTGCCCTCCTGCAGCCTGGCCACCTTGGCCAAGTCACACCAGGATGGATAAATCCCTTCAAAACCTTCTCCTAAGGGCGTTTTATGGAAGTGACAACCACAACGAAAACCCGTTCAAACTTCCTTTTCTGTTCAGCACGCCCGTTTTTTCAGCTTTTTTTTTTTTTTTTTTTTTTCCCCCTGAGATGGATGAATTTCCTACTCCAGCTGGGGCTGTACCTGCACCGTGGTGATGCCTGGCTCACGCCCAGCCAGCACTCTGCCCTCCTGCAGCCTGGCCACCCGGGGCTCCTCCACCTTCATGAAGTCGGCCACGAGGCGGGTGATGTCGAACTGCCACTCCGAGCCCAGCAGGTAGCTCAGGTGGCCTCCAAGCTCCGAGGACTCGGCCACAAATTGTGTCAGGACCCTGACCAGGGCGTGCTGGTACTGCAGGCTGCAGCCTTTGCCCTTCTTCTCGTCGTCCTCCTCATCCTCGCTGTCGCGCGTGGGCCTGCGAACACATCCAGCTCCGTTACCTGCCCTGCTCCCCACTGCTCCCCTCTGCCAGCTGGGTTTTGTCACCTGCTGCTGGTGAGACCCACACCAGCACTTCTGGACAGTGATTATGCAGAAGCTGATTTATTTTTTGTTTACTTTTTAGCTTTAATTATACATTTTAAGGCTACTGTCCACGCGATCACGCATTTTTTGATTGGTGCTTCTATTCTGTTCAGGTGCCTTGCACAAGCTTTTCAGGTACAATGGTGGCTGTCTAGAACTTCACTGCCCACCTTTATCTTGGGTTTTTTAATCTCAGTGTTTTGGTTTTTAGCTCTTTCTCTCCCGATTTAGCACAATTTATATTTCAGTGGCTTTGAAGGGTCTCAACAGGGTCTGGGCAGCAGTCTGAGTACATGAGGTATTAAAGGGGCTTTTATAGGTTTAAGGTGCCTTAGAAAATGAACCAATAATATCAAGGATTGAAAACTATCCAAGTACTTAAAGGTTTTAAATAAAAAGGGACCAATTACCTAAGGGATTGAGAAAAGGACCAATTAACTCACAAAGAGAGGTCTGCAGAGGGGGTGAGGTATTTCTAGCATTAGTTATTCTAAGGAAGCAATTTCTTAGCTAAAGGATGATTTTCCAGGGAGGGCCTGTCAGGGTTTCTGTTCCTTCCACAGTGTTTGTGCAGATTTCTGGTGCTGTGCAATTTAAAAGCTGCATTGCTGGGATCCCAGTGAGGATCCCAGTGAGGATCCCAGTGAGGATCCCATTCTCCAGGCAGCAGGGAAATGGTGCAGAGGGCTCAGGAAAGCAGAGGGAAGTGTTTAGGAGAGGGCAGTTGTGGAACACAGCCCTGCAGCAGCTCATTGGGGTGGGAGAAGATGTTTTACCCTCCTTTTAAGATCTGTATTTCTGCACCTTGCCCATCCCCTGCTGAGGCAGAGCCACCCCAGCTCATCCCCATCCCTGCTGTGCTTCACTGACTCCTCTGCTTTTGAGAATCCTGGATTTTACCTCAATGTTCCCACCTCTTTACCCCCAGGTGCACAATGCAAACTGGCAACTTCCAGATTAACTTGCTTTTTACAGAGTTGTCACGCTGTGGTGTCCACAGGGGTGACAGGAACGTCACAAAGGGGACAAGATTTTTTGATTGTAGGCAAAGAAAGGAACCATATTTTGGGACTTACAGTTTTTCCATCTATTGTTTCAGTGAACTGTAAGGAAGAATTACCAGTTTTAGTTCAAGCTTGGAGCCTTCCACTTGTTGTTCCAGCAAGAACTCCAATAGCTACAGCTATTGCTTTGCCACCCAACACAGAGGAACAGCAGTTCCTCCCACAGTTCAGTGTTGGTGTGTTCAGCCATGCAGTGACCCCAGGTGGCTCCCAAAAACCAAACTGGGCATTTAGGTTCCCCCTCAGAGCCTGGGTTACTCAGATTACCCCGTGCAGAAACACCTGCAGCATTAGACACATCTCCTTCAACATTTTCTATCTGCCCCCCTCTCAAAACACAACCTGTGCAATAAAGCAGCTTTCCCTAAAGCTCAGAGAAGGCATCCCAGTGATTTGTACATGACAGCATTCCTGTCACACCTCACAGAGTTTTGTCTGCTTAAAGACCCAGTTTACCACCAATATTAATATTTCATATTTTTCTTTTCTCTCGTTCATTGCCTGGGACAAACACATGGATCCTCTTATCTCTTCCAAGTCAGGTATTAAGCAGTAGGTGGTCACACTTTTACTCATTATGCCCCCATGCTGTGGATTCATTGCTCAGAAATAATTCCCCTCCCTCCTGTATTTATTGAGCCTGAAGCCACCTCTATCTCAAAGGTGGGAAATGCAGGGTAAATCTCTTATTTTTCAAAGTATTGCAGCAGGTAGTTTTGTGGTTACAGTGTCCCTTTATCTTCTCCTTTGAAATAGCAGCTATGAAAAACTATTATAAAACAGAATTGCCTTTGTTATAAATTGTTTTATGACAAAGTTGGCAGCCAGTAAGCTGAAAACACATCTAAGAAAAACCCTTGTGCTCTTCAAAATGACTGAAAGTCCCAGTGTTACAGAACCTAATCCACTGGAAATACATTTTCAATGCATCACTTGCTAGCTGAATATTTACATTCAGCCTCAGGTAAATGTTCTGTGGTACCTCTTGGTTTTGTGTGTGTAAAACAAGTGTCCATCATCACCTGCTGAATGAAACATCATTGAGGAGCAGTGGAATTGTTAGGGAAAAAGGCTACTAAAATAGGATTTAGATTTCCCAAAGAAATCAGTCTCACAGAGTTTGACTAGCTGGGTATTTCAGGGAAACCTTCAGTTGTTCCCTCCTTCCCAGCACTGGTGTCAGTCTGAAGTCAGCTCAGTTGGCAAAACAGCCACAGAGAAAATTCTAGAAGGGGGAATATCCATTGAGCTTTTGTGGTGCACATCCATCTATGCTGGCAATGAATCCATGAACTCCTTAATGTTCCCACTTCCAGTTTATTCCTGTATTCTGACCCTCTTCAACTCAGCTCTGAACAATCTCAGACTTTGCAAAACCAAGTTCAGCTCGGAGACTTTGGGATTTGACCCTCTCTTAATAATACAGGCAGCAACATTAGTGCCTGTGCAGAATTGGAGAAAAATGTGCAAAAGCTGTTCAGGTAAGGAGCACTTCTGGGATTTGGGGCAAAAGAGCACAGAACTGATGGGAACCAGCCCTGTTCTGGGAAAAGAGCCCCAGAAGCTGAGTTGTGTGGCTTGTAGGAAATGTTCACATATTCAGCATCCACAGCAGCATCATTTTACACAATTCCCTTTCTGCTCCTGCCCCACAACCTGGTGTTTGTGCCTGCCCAGGGCAGGGATGGAACAAGGTGATCTTTAAAGTCTCTTTCAACCTAAACCATTCTGTGCTTCCATGTTTTATTCAGATCCTGGCTGTTATGTTTATTTATGTGCTTGTTTATTTCTACTTTCACTGTTTAAAACTTTGCACTGCTGGATTGTCCAAGAGGAAATCTATTCCCAGCAACTGCAGGGAATTCTTTTCCAGCCCCAGCTCATAAATAGGAGCTGTGGAATGACCAGAGGGAAGGATTGCTGCACAGAGGGAGCACTCCTGTCCTTATTTCCACACCAGGACTGTGTGGGCAGCTGGTATTTACCACAACAAAAAGATGATTCAAGTCCAGCTCATTCCTTGGGGTATCTTAAATGCAAAGGCTCCATTTCAGCACAGAAACATTTAGAGGTGTTTATATACTGCTCCTCAGAATTATGTTTTCTATGGCAAACAAATGTGGAGCATCAGGAAAGCCTCTCCAAAGCCCAGAGTGAGCAAGGCTCGTTCTTTGTCACTGCAGAGGAGAGGGAGGTTTAGGAAAATTTCTGAAATTTCAGCACAAGCATTGCACATCTGCTTTGCCAGGTCTCAACTCAAGTTCTTTCTGGCTTTTTTTTTTTTTAAACAAAGGATATAATTTTCCCCCATTAAAGCCACAAAATCAGGATTTAGGCAGTCACAGTGTTTTGTCTCCATGCATTCAACAAAATGTTTGAGATCCAGTGAATTGCACAGTTCCCTTTAAACTCCTCATTACAGTGTTTTCAGTAAGCCTAAAATCCTTCATTAAGCAGGGAGCTCATTCTCTGCTTAACACAAGTCCTGCTGAATATAAGCTATTGCTGCATATTGTGCTTTTTTCCCCTTGGTCATCTCTGAAAATCTCTCAGAGTCCTTCTTACCCTATTTCTTGCTGCTTGGCAAACTTGCTTGGAAGGTTTTTTTTGCTCTTCTGGAGCGAGCCAAGGTTGCCAGAATTACATTTAATTTACATTTCACAGAGAGCAAGGCTTTGCCAGGGAGCAGAGTTAAAGCAGCAGCCAGTTCCAAGGGTGCCTGTGAGCACTGATCTAATCAGAGATCTGTCAGCTCCACACTGCACACTTTGTCTCTGAGCAGTTGAAGTGTGTCTCTTTTAATCTGCACCCCTCTCAAACCAGCCATCACTTCTTGGGCCAGATGCTAATTTTCTGTTAAAAAAAAAAAACCCAAAGAAATCAGTTTGCTGGGTAGGATTTGAAATACTCATTACAAAGAGTCGTATATTTAAAAAACATTTGAACCACCCCTAATTGAAAAAAAAAAAAAATCTGTCTCAGATACAAATTGCAAACCACTAGAAGCTGATTTAGTGGAAGCTACAGAAATAAGCTGCACATAACTCCACTCAGTTCAAGAAGAAATGTAATTTGGTACTTTTACAGATCTTGAAAATACAGCCTACCTATTAACCAAAATCTCCAAGGCCTTATCTCCATAGGACATTAAAGTCAATTAACTAAAGGAGCAAATTCACAGCATGCTCTGCCTTGTGCAGATGCTGTTACCCACACATGGAATGGTTTGAATCCAGTGGCACTTAATTTGCCTTAAAGCACAGCTTTACTTCTGAGGGGCAGCACCCACCAAGGGTTTAACTAAACTTTCTTTTGTCCTGCTTTTAACTCAGGCCAACTTTCCTGCTTTTGTCTCCAGAGCTGGACAGGACCAAAGCAGAGCTGGTCAAATCCCAATAAACTCTGCCTGAAGTGAAGCCTTTGCTGGTGGTGTTGGGAGCTCCTGAAAACAATGTCCTATCCCAGCTGCAAATATTTACTGAAATTAAATTCCCAGCTTGTTCTTGTGAGACTTTAGCCATGCAATTCCTATTAATGCAAGCTGAAGCCACTCAGGCCATGTAAATATGTGTGCAGGAACCTCAAGAAGAAGGTAATTATTTTGCAGATGCACGAGGAATAGAAATAAATGTTCTTGTTAGACTAGCAGAGTCTACCTGCACCTCTTCCACACTCTAATATTTGACTTTAATTTAAATATACACCTCTTGTTTGCTGAGGCTGGGGCTTGTGCAGCCTGTGCTGCCTCAGGCACCACTTTCCCTGCACCAGCCAGGAGAGGATTGTGGAGCTGAATTTCACCTGCCAAGGGAGGCTCTTCCTATCTGCAGCAGCACTCGCCAGAGATCAAGTTCTCCTCTTGATAATATCAAAGATTTGCCATAGATTCACAGGCTGATCTGGTAAATTGTGTTGCTGCTCTTACACAGGGGAGATCAGTTGGGTTTTTCCCAGTTTCTGGCATAAAAGCAGCCTGTCTTCTCCTTTCTGCTCTCTAACAATTCCTGCTCTTGCAGCAGCTCAGACCAGCTAAAACCCAGCACAGTTCAAAGTGTGCAGGGGGTGTTTGTAAAAGTTTTGTAAAGACTCTGTTTTCTTCTTTGCTTTGTGGAAATTCTTCAAGAAGACAGACAAGCAAACATGTCTGTAATCACATGTATTTTACAATTACAAACATGGCAGGGTTTACAGGGAGAAACAAAACATTTTATTGGCTCAACAACCATCCCTGGAAGGAGCAGGTGTGATCTGGGGCATATAAACCCTTTCTCAGGTCTGAGGGAGCAGCTTTATTCAGATGAAGCACAGCTATGCTGGTGCACAAACGTTGCTCTTGTTAACAGCCCCAATAAAACCATTTCAAAGGTTATTGCAAACCCAGCTCTGTTGCTGAAGTGTCTCTGCACAATCCCCATGAAAACACAACAAAATTTCACCTGCTCTGTATTGATAAATAACTTTATAGCAATGTTTAGTTCCTGCTGAGAAGAGAAGGAGTGGTGTGAGGACACCAACCCTGCAGGACAGGAGCAAAGTGGGAAATTATTTTGTTTGTGGTGAGGTGAGCTATGAAGAAGCCACACTGCAATCCTGCTGTGACCAGAACAGTGACAAAGTTTCAGTTTATTTTTGGGCTAAGTTTAAGGCTGCCTAAGCCTCTTGTCAGGGACTTTGGAAAGAATTCTTGAGTTTCCTTCAAGGACAGATATCAAAAACCTCAAGCAAATTGCCAATATTGGCTCTTACATGAAGGTGAAGTTGAAACAACACAGTGCTATGGCTTCACCTGCTGGGAAAAGCTTGGATTTGGGGTTTTTGCAAAGATAAAAGCACTCTGCTCACTCTCAAACCTCCAGCTCCTGACTGCAGTCCAAATGTCTGGAGTGCTTCAGCTTACCACTTAAAAACTCATAAAAACTCATCCATGTTTAGGATTTTGGGAAACACATAGGAGGTGGAGGTATAAGCAGATTAAAAAGTAAAGAGAAAAGTCATAATAATAAAAAAGAACCAAACTTAAAAGCCACTAAATCTCTGGTAAAAACCACCCAAATCTAAAAATAAAGGAAATGTAAAAACCTTATGTGCAAAGTAAATGTCAGAGTGAGCAGAACCAATGCTGGCTCTGAACTATTGATTCAGAATAGCCTTGCAAAGTTAAAAAATCCACCTGAATGGACAATAAAGCAAGAGATCATTTATTTCCTGTGGAAACCTTTGCTTTCAGGTGGGCATGGACCTTCCAGGGGGATGGCACAGCGTCCAAATTTCTCTCCCTGCTCCGTGGAAAATGCCTGCAGGACCTGTGCCAGCAGCTCCAGTGCAACCCAAGCAGCAGCAAATGCTTTGCAGCAAAACTTTGCAAATTTTGCCAGCTTGCAGGCAGAGCAGGCTCTCAGAGCATTCCCTTTATTTCAGCTGGGTTTATTTCAAATAAATCAGAGGGAGAAATTTCCAGTGCTGCCTGGAATGGCTTTAACTCTGAATGCCCACGACTGCTAAGCAGGGCTGGATGTCTGCTCCTGCAATAAACAGCAGCCTAATCCTGCAGCAAAATCCCCACTGCTTTTGGCAGGACCTGTGCCTCAGGGTGGGACAGCACAGGCAGCAGGAGGGAAGTTCAGTGGAGACTGAAGCAGCAGCTCAAATCCCTTCATTCCTCAGCCAGCACAGCTCTTCCTGCCTCAAACAGCAACGCTGCCTTTGCCACTGGGGCAAACACTCTGATTTCTCTTGTGCCAGATTCTCATCACCTCTTCTGTCATAGCCAAAAAACATCCACATAACCAAGAGATCAGCCTTCTCTGGAGCTCATGGTCTGGCTATTGTGCAAATTGTGTCCTGCTGTCCTATAAAGTGTTGGGTCATTCTCCTCCTCTGCTGCCTGGGCTCTTCAGCAGCTGAGATTTCTCCTGGGCACTGGAGAGCTTCAGCTGCAAGTGCCTCAGTGCTCAGCACTGCCCCTGCTGCTGCAGCAAGGCTTTTTCCCTGGGTTATAAACCTGAGCTTTCCCCCACCAACACAGCAGCGCTCCTGGGAGTTCTTAATACTGCAAATTGTGCAAATGATGGTTATTACAGGATGGGCATTTTCAGTAGGGAATGATGGGATCAGAGCTCCAAATCCCCACTCTCTTTCCCCTCCTGTTTTCCCTGTGCACTTTTTCCTGGCCCTCAGTAGGAGCTGTTCCTTAGTTCATACCTGCTAAGTAATGCAGCAGCCAGGTCTGCTGCTGAGTGCATCTGCACAGCCTGAACAGCCACCCAAAGTCATGGAGTCACACAAGGTTTGGGCTGGAGCACACCTGGGCTGGCCACCTGCTCCAAGACACCTGCACCCTTCCTGGGCTCTGTTCCTTGTTGTTATTGTTATTTTACAGCAGCAGGAACTGAGCTCTGGCAGTGCTGAATGTCTCACACACACAGGGCAGGGTTACACCAGCAGGAGAGCTCCAGGTCCTTTCCCTCAGCTTGGTGTGCTGCAATGTCCTGAGATGGTGTGGAATTGATTAATGACTTTCAAACTGCACAGACCAGGATAAAACACAGCGATTGTTGGATGTTTTAATGAAGGCTGAGGCAGAGTGCAGAGCCAGCAGCAAACAGGAGAGTTTGCATTGTGAGGAATGTTCTAGCAATGGCTGTTCTAAAAGCAGAGAGGACATACCTTTTGTTGGAGGTGACAGGAATCCTCCAGCCCTTGATCTGGCTGAGCTCTGTGTCAGAGATCTCGATCTGCAGAGGGAGCCTGGGAACCCAGACTGTCACCTCCAGCTGGGTGGTGAAATGCTGGTAAGTGAAGTTAACAATGGTATCCACTTTGCTCTTCATTTCCTTGCCATTAACGAAGATGGAGTCACAGCTGTCAGAAACCTTAAAAAAAATATATAAGAAATTAGGAAAGGAATAAAAGTTCCTGAGGAAGAACAAGGGTGATACATCAGTCCTAAGACAACACTGCAAATGTAAGTCATGCATATTGCATTTCCAGTTTTCTAATTAGAAGCAAACAGTGATAAATGGACCCCAGGGAAAGAGTTGTGCTTTCCTCAAAGGATACTACTTGAACTACAAAAATAATTTAATGATGTTATATAACCTGTGTGAATCTTTTATATTAGGCAAATTAAACTCTTCATGAATCAAGCTCCATGTGCATCAACGTTTATGTTTACAACTTGCTTAAAGAACCAGGAAGAAATGGGGCCATATGTTAGTAAGAAAAAGACTGACTCAGAACCATAAACCAGAATCCTTTCCCTTTTCCTTGAGCACTGTAATGCTGAAAGACAAAGATCCCCTTATGGCTAATGAGCAGAAGTGCAGCAGAAGCATTATTTTTTAGAACTTCTCAGTAATTGTTTAACAAAATGTATTCATTGTTGCTTCGTGGCATTCCATGAAATCTCTGCTGAAACGAGCGTGTGGGCTGTGTACCACAACTCATCTGCCCTCTGGCTTCCAGGATCTTCTGGCACAAAATCAAGGTCCTCAGCACAGATCTTATTTATATAAAACCATGATGTTGCAGCTAATTTAATCTGCATCTTGGAAGGCAGGACTCCTTTGTGAGGAAGGGGTTTCTAATATATTTATAAATGTGTGTGTGTGTGTAGCTGTAGATTATATACACAAACACACAGCCATGTAGAACATTCATGTATTTATTCATGTTTATATACATGGATGAGTTATACAGCTGCATGTGTACATTATTTTATCTGTACATGGTTTCCATTCTGCTCTGAAGAGGGAGGAGATTGTTTCCCAGATCCATGCAGTGTGGTTTTATCTCTGAAAGCCACAGCTGATGATGAGCTTGTGCTCCTGAATCACTCTGTTCTCCTGGCAGGACTGTTCTGTGTCACTCTGTACAAGGCTCTGGCACCCAGATCCAGAGGGGTCCCCCCTGAACTCGTGTTTAAATTCTCCTTTCCTGGAATTACTGAGATAACTCATGGAGGCTTCAGAGGGGAGTATGCTGAAACACAGGTTGGGTTCCCTCTGCAAACCTACCTCAAATCTTTCCAGATATTAACAGGGATTAAGGGGTTACTGAGCCAAGAAAAATTAGAGAAAATCTCTGGCAGATGCTTTCTTTTGCTCGAAAAATACACACAATATTCAGATATGAAGTAAAATATTTGTCCTTCCATATTTGTCATTTTCAAGTCAGATCCTTCTCAATAGACTGAAACCTCAATTGCTCATTTACAAAGGGGCTAAGCCAGGTGATGAGGGATGGGGCAAAGGGAATGAAGTCACTCTTCTGGAGAGAATACTCCCCCACATAAATGCTTAATGAGCACAAGAATATAAAAATAATAAATCTAGATAATCTGATAAAGAGCTTAAAATGGGCTTCAGGCTCAGGAGTACCACAAATGAGATGGAGCATGCTTGGAATCTTTTTTTCCCTCCCTCGTAATGTGTCACGAGTGTCTCTGAAAGTTTAAGCACATTAAGCAAGCCCATTAATTGAATGAGCAGTTGAGACTCTAAACCATAAAGCTTACATCTAGGGAGTTATGTGAGAATTAATACAAGACAGAAATAATTAAGAAAACTCAAAGAGGGAGGGATAAACATCAAGGCTGGATCAGGGGAATAACTAATATCTGACAAGACAGAGCTAATTTTTCAGATTCTCTTCTTGCTGCATCAAATGTTCTTGTCAGCAGGCAAGAAAGGTGCTAAATTAGGGAACTGAAAGATGGACATTAATTGTAGCTATAAAAACATCACTCTAGGCTTACAAATTTCACAGATTTTATGTCTAGAAAGAGACATCCAGTCATTTCTATACTGACCAAAGGTAAGTACACAGCAGGATATATAACTATGCAACAGTTCACCCAGTGGTCCTTTGGAGCATTCAGAGCTCAGAATTCACTGAAGTGTATCTCCCAGAAAATAACCCAGCCTGCATAAGAAAACTTGAAGGGAGCCATTGTTGTCTCAGTTCTCTATCTGGAATTTGAGTTTACTCTGTTAACTACAAGCATATCACATAATTCAAAGGAAAATCCAGCCGTGATAAAGCAGGATAGACTAAAGCTCACATGAGGAAGCCTTAGTTTCACTCTCACATATTTAATTACTGTCACTTTTCTTCCACTAACCTCACTACAGCTGGTGCTAGAAAGTAGACTTGGAAGAAAGTAGACTTTGCTAGCAAGAAAAAAGTAGACCTTGCTAGAAAGTAGACTTGGCTCATCTGAAGAACCTTGAGCATGGATAGAAAATGCTCAGCACTCGTTTTTCACTTGGGACCCACTCCAGCCCCAGGACAAAGAGCTGATTCCACGGTGGGAGCTGTGATTCCACTGCTCTGAGGAGGGGCTGAGGCACTCAGAGCTTGGGGGCTCTCTGAACTCTCTGGCAGGGACCTGCTGCTGCATTTTGGGCTATAGGAGAGCAGGGAAGAGGATAATGCAAAATAGTTTTTTGTGCAATGGAGAAGCAGAAGAGAGAGCTTTATTTAAAGAAACACTGCACTTATATCGGGTAGTTTGTGCAAAACAGAATAGAAAAGACTCCTTGGTCCAGGAAGGCAACACCTCTTTGAAAACATGCTCTGTGCAAAACATCAGGAGACACTCACAGGGCTCTCACACACCCTGCAGGTGTTCAATCATTGTTATAATTTCCTGTCCTTGAGCAGCCTGAGGAGCCCAAGGCTTGGAGGCTGCTTTTCCCACGACAGCCTGCAGCGCTGTCCCCCTGCACTTCCTCCCAATTTAAATCCCCCCGTGCTTTTCCAGGCACACTCTGGCTCTCAGAGGTGCTGCTGATGCTGCTGGAGAGGAGCTGGTGCAATTCCCCTTTGGGGAAGCCCTGCCTGTTCCCATTAGAACAGCTCAGGTTTGCCATGGGGCACAGCTGCCTTAGCAGAGACTTCCACACTGAATCCTTTCAAGCTGCTGCTGAGGGAACAAAGGGGAAAGAAAGGCTCTTAAATCTCTCCTGCAAACACTACACAGTGAGAAGAATCAGCAAAAGCTTGGAGTGCCACCCTCTCATGTAAAATGTGCTGTTCAAGGCAGTCTGTCAGCATCCATTGTCAGCTGCCCCAGAAAGAGTTTGAGAGAGTTTGCAGGGGAGCAGCCCAGCCACCCTGTGCTCCCACATGCAGGTCAAGAGAAAGAGAGCTGCAATTAACCTCTCTGGCCTTGGAAGCAGGTGGGTTGGCTCCAACCCCCACAAGTAATCGTAAAAAAGCACAATTTGCCCTGTACAGTTTGTGACAGCCTCCTCATTTTGGGCTAATCCAGGAGAGAGGAAGACAGCAGTTCAGGAGGAGTAATTGGGAAACCATTTGATGCTCAGGTCACAAAGGTTTCTGCACCCTTTGGGTGAGCAGGTAAAAGAGAGGGAGTGTGAACTGACAGGAAAACAAGAGATGCCTGCTCGTGGCTCATCTCTGCTCCCAAACTCACCCCCAGCCTGCAGCTCATCCCCACAGGAGACAAGACACTCAGTCCTGGTGGCTGTTTATTATTTAGGAGATTTTTGGTCATGCTGAAACCCTGCTGGGCACAACCATTTTTCTCCTCACTCTGTTGTGTGGGAGGGAGAGCAGGATGCTGCAGCAGAGACTGGCCACAGGAGCATCATCTCCTGCCTGCAGCACCTCAGCATATCCCAGCCCACACCTCATCTCCAAGCTCATCTTTTCCCCCTTCAGGCAATACTTCTCACTGATATTTACATACACCTGTGTATGGACATGGCTAATGAATGGTAAAGAAAAAACTCCTACCCAAAGGAATGAATTCTAATTTATTCAGTGCAAAGCAACAGTGACCAAGAGGTTGTGTGAGACCAAGCACAGTGCAGAGCTGTCCTGTGGCACTTTTCACCTGTGAATTTCTGACACAAGCCCCAAAGGGATGGTGCTAATTTTACAACCCATTTAAAGAAAGCTGAGGCATACACCACATGCATCAGAATTTGGTCTAACACAAAGTCTTTTCAGCTGAAAAACTTGGCCATTTGGTTATCCAGTCAGGTCCTCAGATGATTTAAATCTGAAGTTCAAATTCACCCTTGAAGAGAGGTGCTTGCTGCCAAAAGAGCCTTCACCAGTGCTTCAGAAATACTGGATTTACAAGAGGAGGTTTTTGCTTGGAGTCAAGACCTACTTGTCTTTAAAACCACCTGAGTTCAATGCAGACTCCAGCGCTGTAACCCTGATTTTTCTCATTCATTTCCCATCCCTTGCCTGCCTGACAGAGCCATTCCTGATGGCCAGCACAGGAGCCCAGAAGGGTCTGGCTGCAGCCACCTCCATCCCTGGAGCTGGGGGTGCTCAGAGCACAAATTTCACAATTTTCACAGAGCACAGCCAAAGTGGGGGGGTTCAAAGGCTCATTATTGTGCCTGGGGCTGTAAAGAGAGCAATTGTAACGAGATTATAGAGAATGGTGCCCAGAGGGAAGAGCTCATTCTCATAACAATCTCACAATTGTGATTTTGTGGTTATTTCCTGAACGCTGCCTTTCCCACCTTTTCCGTGGGGAAAAAATTGTTCTTGGCATTGTTGTTCCCACATTAGGAGGGACGTGCTGAGCTGCTTGCTTGCTCCTTCAGACCCTTTCACTGTTTTAAAATGGCTGCAGAATGGCTGGATCATACTTTTCTCCTGGTTGGGATAATTTTCTACTGTATTTTTATTGCTGTTATTTTTGCTTTAGAAATCACAGAAATCTCTGAAATCACTCCCCCAGCCTGAGGAATCTGGCCTAGTGTTTGAGTAATAGTTGAAGACAAAAAGAAGGATTACTCTTCTCATCCTTTTATTTCTCCCTCTACCAAAGAGCTGCTTACCCCCACACCCACCCTGGCTCCTCTCCTCTTCTGCACCTGAAGACATTGCTGCAGTCTCTCCTACACCAGCAAGGGCAGAGAGATGTGCCTCATGTCTTGAGACAAAACAAAGGCTATTCCCAAACCCTTTTCAGGTAAGAAATGCTGGAATTATTTAAATTTAGAATTATGCCTGACAGCAGTCAGTCTAATAAATGTCAGGCTTCTTGTTTTGGCTGCAGCTGTGTGTTATATCATGACATGACAATTATCCAGCGCACAGGATTCACCCATATTCGTGTGTCGAGTGATAAAATCAGAACTTTTCATTAGATTTTGTTACTCTTTTAAAATTAAAATGAATTGGCCACGTTTGAATGACAGTTCTGCCCAAAGATGACAAACACAGTGTCCTGTTGGAATTCCAGTTCTTCCCAGTGATGACAAACACTCTGTCCTGTTTTAACTCCAGTTCAGCCCAAGGATGACAAACACCCTGTCCTTTTAGAATTCCAGTTCTTCCTAAGGATGACAAACACCCTGTCCTGTTAGAATTCCAGTTCTTCCTAAGGATGACAAACACTCTGTCCTGTTAGAATTCCAGTTCTGCCCAGAGATGACAAACACACTGTCCTGTTAGAATTCCAACTGTACCCAGAGATGACAAACACATTGTCCCATTTTTACTCCAGTTCAGCCCAAGGTTGACAAACACACTGTCCTGTTAGAATTCCAGTTCTTCCTAAGGATGACAAACACTCTGTCCTGTTTTAACTCCAGTTCTGCACAAAGATGACAAACACAGTGTCCTTTTAGAATTCCAGTTCTTCCTAAGGATGACAAACACTCTGTCCTGTTTTAACTCCAGTTCAGCCCAAGGCTGACAAACACAGTGTCCTGTTGGAATTCCAGTTCTTCCCAATGATGACAAACACCCTGTCCCATTTTAACTCCAGTTCTGCACAAAGATGACAAACACAGTGTCCTGTTAGAATTCCAGTTCTTCCCAATGATGACAAACACCCTGTCCCATTTTAACTCCAGTTCAGCCCAAGGCTGACAAACACCCTGTCCCATTCCAGGTGTGTGGCACACAGTGCACTGTGCCACCCTGTGCTGTTGTCACCTGCTGGGGCTCCTTGTGCTGACCCCAAGGCTCCTGTCCCACCTGCCCAGGTGGCACAGAGCATGTGGGGCTCCCAGGGCCCAGCAGGACCCAGCCAGGTGAGGGGCACCCATGGCCTGGCACCTCCTCCCTGGCTCCAAGCCCTGGATCTCTTTCCCTCCCACAAGCCCAGATTTTTTCCATGCAGATAATTCTCACAGTAATTCTGCCTCCCCCTGCCCCAGCTCATCTTGTGCACTGGGGTCTGCAGATATTGTCTGCAAGCAATTTGAGGCACATGGTAGATTAAGAATATAGAGAGTAAAGGATGGCAAATGACATGATGCTGGAATTCAGGCTAATAAAACACGAGGTTTTATTCCCTTTTAATCTTCCACATGTGCAGAATAGGCTTGGAAGTGTCATTTTTGAAACATTCTTTCCCCGTTAATTTGTTTTTATTGGCAAATCAGTTCTCCAAGTACTGTTCTCTGAAATAGCTGCTGTAGTTTCAGATAGAAGTGTAGGCTTTAGGAATCCCCTGAGATATATTCTAAGGTTTCTTTCCTACTTAGAAATGATAGTAAGAGTTTAAGTCGAGTATTCCCCATCCCATGTATTCGATATGTGTTTGTTTTTCATTTTATCATTGAATAATAATGTTACACAGGAACAGGATTCAAACTGCCTGACTCACAGCAGTCCATTAGCTACACTCACAAACAGGATTAGAGTGATTTCCCCCTCCCTACCACCAGCTTTCACTGGAGAAAAGGTAAAAAATGAGATATGTCAAGGTGAGCCTGAAGCAGTTCCAGTGTTCTTCATCTTAAGTAGTCTTTAATTGCAACAACCACCAAGAATTAAATCACATACTTTGCACTGAAACAAGAGGTGTCCCTAATCTTGCTGTTTGGGGAAATTGGGATTGAGGCAGGGAAGTTTGTTCAGCCCCCTGAGCACGGTGGTGTCCTGTAAAAACAGGCTGGCCACATCATCTGTCAGCACAACAGGGCTGTGGCAGGTTGGTTATTCTCAAATACCTCTGCTCTGTTTTTAATTACCCAAAGGCTTGATCTTAAAACTGCTGAAGTCAATCCCAGCAAATCAAGTGGAGGATGATCCACAGAGGCCAGAGTTTCACTGGTTACTTGGCATTTCCAAAACTACACAATCACATCCATTGGGAAGTCCAGGCCATTTTGAAATTATCATTTTGGAATGGCCTTTCTTCCCAGATTTACTGTTCTAAAGGGGAAAAGCAGGAGATCCAAAACTCATATCTGGACTTGGAGTGTCTCTAAGAGAGACACAAGCACAGCCTGGAAATCATTGCCCTGCCAGTGAGGAGTTGGAGGGAGTTTAACACACAGACCCAGCTTAAAGCCCCCCAAATAATCCCCATGGCTGCAGTGGGCTGGAAGAACATCCCAGACACAGCCAGAACACCAGAACTGTGTTTGCCACAGGGCCTGTCCTGAAGAGCTCTTCTGGCAGAGTACAAAGTACATTTATTTATTTGTGATTTACACCCAGAACTGACTGTAACGAGGACTTAGAAGAAGCCTGAAAGGAAAATCCTTCATCCAGGAAAGCAGAGACCTGGAAAACCTGATAATTTACTGAAGTGCTGTGTGTTGAAGAGAGCAGAAAACCTGGATGGTCTGAGCAGAGTTTGTGGAGGGGGAGCAGCAGGTACACAGAGTTACCAAGAGACCCAATGGGCACCAGAGTTACTGACACCTCCTGCCTTGTGAAGAAACCTCTGCTCCTCCTCTCTGAGATCACTGTAACTCTGCTGAGGGAGAGAACAGGAAATTGAGGGAGGAGGGAGATGAGCCCAGGTACAGCCTGTGATGATGTGAATGGGTGCTGGAAGTTTTAGAGTGATTTTAGCATTTAACCCCCATTGAAATGCACTGAACTGGAGGGAAGGACAGCATGGCAGACATTAACATTTGGGTTTAACAATGCAGACAATTGCTGAGGCTTAGAAAAGGTGCACTGATCCATGAATGCACGATGAGAGTTTAAAAACCTGCTGAACGGAGTGGAGTGTGCGCTACTCAAAAACTGTTGATCTGTGCAAAATTATTAAACAAGCCTTGGGATGTGCCAGGATTGCAGTCCCAGGTGCAGAGCAGCTGCTCCTTCCCTTCCCAGCCCTGTTTTCTGGAGAGGAGAAGTTTGGTGAGGGCACAGAGAGGGGAAGGTGAGTGTGCACTCACACTCCAGCCTGCTGCTGAATTCCAGCCCAGCAACACCCCCTGAGCACCCACAGATGCCCCAGCATTTCCTCCTTATTATGGAGAGGGAATACTGAAAGCAAGTGAGGGGCAGCTAAAGCAGCACATGGGGGCTGCCAAAATTTTTTCTGATTCAGTAACGAGATCCTTTACCCGTCAGCTGAGCTTTTAATTCCACTTTTCCCACAAAAAATCAAGTTGAGGAATTCTGTTGGAATTAAAAGTTACTGTTTCTGCTCTGCCCACTGGTTTCTCAACACCATGTGCAGACTGAGAGAGATCAGCTGCATTAGGTGGAATCTATGGAGAAGGAAGAGGAAGAGGAAGAGGAAGAGGAAGAGGAAGAGGAAGAGGAAG